>JASEKS010000096.1:0-212006 GCA_030770415.1 Pleoardoris graminearum
TTATTATTATTATTATTATTATTATTATTATTATTATTATTATTATTATTATTATTATTATTATTATTATTATTATTATTATTATTATTATTATTATTATTATTATTATTATTATTATTATTACTATCTTTAAGGTAGGTAGCATTACTAATTTTAAATGTTTAAATTTTATTACTTTTATTATTAGTAGTATTACGATTCTGTTTACCTTATTACTATTTATTTTATTATTATATAATATTCTCCGATATTAATAAATATATATTTTAAAACCTAGTAATTACCTTATATATAAAATATATAGAAGTATTAAGAAAAAATTTTATTATATATTACTATTTATAAAATGGCAGAAATAGTTTATATATTTAAAATATTAAAATTAATTTATATAAGTATAGTATCTATTAAAAAAAAAATAAAGTTATAAAAAAATTTTAAACAATGTTTAAGTACATATTTTTTTTATTTAATAAATATTTAGCTGTATTAACTATAAAAGAAGATAAAGGAGAAATATATAAGTAGTAGTAGTTACTACTACTTATATATCTTTTTCTAAATATAGTAGTCTATACTAGATATTTATAATAAAGCTCGCTTAGCTTAGATAAGTAATAGACTTCCTTTTCTTATTAGGTAAAATAAGAATTAGAAAGTGTATAAATAGTATTAAATTATAAAAATAGAATTAATAATCCTAATTTATTAAAATAAATAGTTACTACTATATAGGTATAAAATATATACTAGCTCTTTAACTTTATTTTATAGAGTTATAATATTAAAATTTTATAGCTTCATTATTATAAAGCTATAGACCTTAATATATAATTTTATTATATAGTTATATTATATTGTATATTAAATATATAAGTATACATTTCGAAGTTAAACTTCTATAAATTCTTATAATAATAATTATTATTTTTAGAATACTATTACGGCATAATAACTATAACATTATATTTTTTAAGTTTTTAGTTTAATAATTGCTTAGGAGTTAGAGCTAAGTTATATTAATAGAGTAGGTTTTACTTAGTTTAATATAATTATAGCCCTTTATACCTTTCTATAAAAAACCTAAGTATATTATATTTATTAATAAAATTAACTATTAGAGATTTTTTTAATATTATACTTTTATTAATTTAAATTTAATATATTTTATATAGTTTTTCCTCGTAATTCACTTAGGTGGTTAACTAGAAGAATTCATATTTATTTTAATATTTATAGTTCTTATAAGATAAATAAAGTCTTTATTTTAGATAGTATATATCCTCTAATATTATATATTTTTAAGCTTATAACCTCTAGTATAATTTAATAATTATTTATAAACTAAAATTTAGACTAAATTTATAGTAGTAAAAAACAAGTAAAAATAAATTTTAACTAAACTAGCTATTACCCATACTAAAATATTGCGTCTTTAAATATAAAAAGAATTTATTAATAAAAAAAAGATTTAATTTATACATTTCCTAAGAAATAACTATATGAAACAAAAAGTAAAACAAAGAGCTATTAATTTATAATAACCTTCTAAAGAAAAATATTTATTAAATACTTTTACTAACGCTTATATCTTTAATAATAATAATAATCTTTATAAATGTTTAGTACGTAGATTAATAATAGGTTTCTTATCTTTACATATATTTTTTTAAAAAAATAGTTTAGCTAGAACTATTTTAGTCTTTTATATATTATTCTATAGGTTTTTCTACTAATTATACTCTTAATACTTAACTCTATAGTAGTTTTACTTATTTATAAATTAGTACTCTATAATACTATTTCTTTTTATTATTATTATTTTTTATATATATTAGTTTTATAGACTATAAATTTAGTATTTTATAAAATCTTTTTTAGTAATATAATATAAAAAACTAAATTTATTCTTATAGTATTACGTAGTTAGAATTTAAATATAACTAAAATTACTTATTTTAACATTGTGTATTAACTAATATTAAAGTAGTTAGGTTAAATTAAAAGTTATATACTTGCGACGTTATTTTAAATAGCTATATCTTTTTCTATTTTTTAAAGGTAACTAGGGTCTTGTAGTTTTAACTCTAATATTTATATTTTTATAAAAAGTTAGTATTTTATTAAACTAAAATATAGGTTTAAATTTTTATTTAAGTCTATATTTTTTATTAATACTCTATAATTTTAATGTCTTACACACTTAGTATTACTAGGGAATTAAATCTATTATATATAAAAAGTAGTATAATTTTTATTAAATTTCTCTATAAACTATTATAAATAAACTAGACTATTAAAAATATCTTTATTTAATTATATTATTAGTAGTTTAGGTAGTACTTAAAATTTTATATTATAATTTAGTTTATACGTTTAATCTATCTATTTATTTATAAATAGTAGGCTATAAATATATTTAACATAGGTTCTATAGGGGAAATTACTATTATTTATAATAATTTTATTTAAGATATTATATTCGATACCTACGTTTTTTCTTAAAAAAAATAAAGCTATACTTTTAGCGTAGTACCTGTATTTTTTTTAAAAAAAATAACTACTAGCTATTATAGGGGTTCCTATATAATAGTCTCTATAATAATTTAAATATAATATAAAACTTAGCGTATAGTTATATATTAACGCGTATACTAAAAACGTATTTACTAATTTTAATAAGTTAAAATAGTATTAACCTTTTCAAATCTATGCTGGTTAAATAGGTTAGGATTGGGTTAGGGTTAGGTTGCCTAACCTAACTCTAGGTCTCTAAATATTTTAGCTACTATATAACTTATAATAATAAAAATAGGTTTATATATAAATCTAATATTTTATCTTTAGTATATTAAAGTTTTAGATTTATAGCGTTTATATTAGGTAAGTTATTTAAGTTTAAAAAAGCAATATAGTTTTTAAAAGTAAAAGAAATTGTGTTTTAATTAAACTACCTTAGGTAATATAAAGTCTATTAATCTAGAATACTGTTATACTATAGAACTAATACTTAATTTATATATAAAATTATTTTTATTATTATAAGTTATATATTACCTAAAATATTTAGTAACCTAGAGAGTAACCTATACTAACCTATGGCTTAGGTTACGCTAGGGTTACTCTCTAGGTTACTAAATATTTTAGCTAATATATAACTTATAAAGCTAAAAATATTTTTATATATAAATCTAGTACTTATTCTATAGTATATTAAAATTTTATAGTAATAGCCCTTATATTACGCAAGTTAGTTTAATTAAAATAACAGTTTTTAAACTTTTAAAAACTATATTACATTTTTAAACTTATATTAACTTACCTAATATAGGGGCTATATATCTAAAACGTTAATATACTATAAATAAGGTACTCAATTTGGGTATTAAATTATTTTTAGCGTTATATATTATATATTACGTAATTTATTTAGTGACCCAGACTTAGGTTGGGCAACCTAACCCTAACTTAATCCTAACCTATTTAATCAGTCTAGTTTAACCTTTTTTATATTATTATTATTATTATCTTTTTTATTATTTTTGTCATTAATACGCCTTATAGCGTTATAAATAGTACTTAGTAATTTATTTAAAGTAGTAGTAATTAAAGTAGTTTAATTATTTACTTTTAACAGAAAATTAACTTTAGATATAAGTTTTAAAAAATTTGGCGCCATTTTAAAGAAATAGAAGTATAGATTTATAAAAGTTAAAAGATATTATAATATACTATAATATTAACAATATATTACGTAAGCAGTAATTATATAAGTTTTAATAATATTTTTATTATTAATATAATTAAATAATTAGATTACTAATATACTTTAAATAACTAGTTAGGTAATCTGGACTAGACCTAAAAGGGTATAGTTAAAATTTTAATTAAATATATTTACTAACTAAAAAGTTATAGTAACGTAAACAAGGTATTTAAAAAATTACTATATTTAGGTAATTTTAATTTATTACGCGTAATAAATAAGTAGTAAGTAAAATACTTATAAAATTCACAGTAATTTCCTCTTTAAACCGGTATTTGATACGTATTTTTAGGCTTAGTAATTAATTTTATATAATTTTTTTAAAAAAAAGTAACTTTTTTAATTACGCTTTTTCCATTGCACCCCCCTGTAGTATAAAATAAAACATATTAAAACTATTAAAAAAATAGAAAAACTAGTTTAGGTAGATAATTTACTAACCAGGACTAGGATAACTATATAATATTTAATTAATAAAAGAAGATTATTGCTTCGTGTCTTACGTTATGGGCGGGGCAGCCATGAATAGCTTCGGACGCTGCTGAACGTCGTTTTGTAAGCACGTAGGTGGTTCCTTGGATATCGTTCTTCTCCGTGAAAATAAATCATTTATCTGTCAACCGCCCTCCTCCGGGGGGTGACCCTTCGCTTCGGCGTTGGTTCAGGATATGAAAGTACGGACTGCGAGAACATTTATTGGTGCTCCGCACACTAAGCCCACGCTACCGTGCCGAGACAGTCAATGCGCAGAGACAGACAATACGCACCTTTTTACTAGTAAATTTTAAAAAATTTACTAACTATAAAGTCTTATAACTTTATATTTAGATATTATTTTTTTATTTTTTTTTTAAAAATATATATAGTATAGTATTTATATTAAAGATTTAAAATAAAAAAAATACATACTATATATACTAATAAAAGTATAAATTATAAATTAGAAAAGTTTATATTATTACTAGTAAAAAGCTATTTTTTAAACCTAATAACTTTATAATTACTTTATAATAAATTCTTAAAATATTATAATATATTAATTACCTTATATAGAATTTATATTTATATTTATTAATCTAGAGCTCTTCTTATTTATAAAATATTTAATATATTTAAAATACGTCTATTGTTTAAAAAAAAAAAAGGCTAAACTCCTTTTTTATAATAGATATAGCTTAGTAAATTTAAATATAAGTTCTATATCACTATATTAATATATTATAAAATTTTAAGAATTTAATATAAAGTAATTATTAAGTTTTTAAAATATAAAAATTGTCCTTTTATTAATAAAAGTATATAATTTTTTAATTTATAATATATATCTCTATTAGTATATATAAAATATATTTTCTTTTTTAACACATTAAGTATAAAGGCATACACATACTCCTCCTTTTTTAAAACCCCTTTTAGTTGCCCCGAGCCACCACAGTCACACTATTTGTTGGATTAGTATATATATATATAAAATATAGTTTATTATTATAAATATTTAATAAAAATTCTCTTCTGTTAAAATTTTAAATAATAATAAAAAGATTATGAAGGTATATACATACTCCTCCTTTTTTAAAACCCCTTTTAGTCGCCCTAAGCCACCACAGCCACACTATTTGTTCGATTAATATATAAATATAATAATAAAGAGAAAGTATTTATATACAAAGTTATATTATATTAAAATTAATAGTACGTAGAGATAGTTAATACACGCCCTTTTATTAGTAAATTTTTTAAAAAAAATACTAACTTTAAAGTCTTATAACTTTAAATCTTAATACTATTATTTTATTATTTTTTAAAATTTAAATAGGAGAGTATTGTTATAAAAAATATATAATAAAAAATATATATATTATATATCCTAATAAAAAGACTATTTTTAAACTTTAATAACTTTATAATTACTTAATAATAGATTCTTACAACTTTATAATATATTAATATCTCTATATTAAACTTATATTTATACTTACTAAGCTATAGCTATTATATATAAACAGTTTAGTCTTTTTATTTATAAATAATTAGTATATTTTTAATATTTTTAATATTTTATAAATATATGTAGCTATAAATTATAAATATAAATATAAGTTCTTTATATAGGTATTAATATATTATAAAATTTTAAACGTATATTATAAAGAAATTATAAAGTTATTAGATTTAAAAAATAACTTTTTACTAGTAAAATATATACCTTTTTAATTCATAATTTATACCTTTATTAGTATATATAATATATATTTTTTTAGTATAAATATTTAATATAATTACCCTTCTAATTAAATTTAAAAAAAAAAAAATATCTAAATATAAAGTTATAAGACTTTAAAGTTAGTAATTTTTTAAAAATTTACTAGTAAAAAGGTGCGTATTGTCTGTCTCTGCGCATTGACTGTCTCGGCACGGTAGTGCTGCGCTAATCTAAAGTTACCTTAGCTATTGACAGCAACTTCAAAAATTTACCACTCTAAGTTCTGCATTCTTTCATGCATCCTGATGCTGTGTTGTATTCATCTAGTCTGATCTAAATTAGTATAGTAACACAATTTTGAGAAGAGAAATAATCCTGCAGGCCTAACTACCCAAGACATAGCCCTTGAGCGGACACCCATTTGCTTGATCAAGCGGTCCACTTCTCAATCAGAGATACCATCATCGAGTCGATGATCTTTTCGTGCTCTTCGGTACCTCCCTTCTTGGCTTCATAGTCGAAAGCATAGCCTTTGTCCTTGATCTCCTTGAAATGCACCTTGTTGTCGTAACCCCATGTTTTGAAAGCCCGATTCAGAGTCCCGACGAAATCCCGAGTATTTCCAATGGGACAGGCCGTATCAATCGTGCCATGGATGATGAATATGTCGGGGAAGTTTACTGGTTGCAGTTTCTTGTCGAGGTGGAATTGGAGGCGGTTGGACGCATCCATGACATTGTCGTCGCCGTCTGTGAAGACCGCCTTCCATCTCTTAGTGTTCGAAAGGAGCATAGCAGCTGCCATTCCAATAGGTGGTTTGGAATCGCTCCGAGACACGGCTCGGTTTTCCTTGCGCTGTTGGTCCACCACCTGAAGAAGCTTGGTGGCGCGCAATTCGACTTCTTCCATCGGTATCTCCTTGCCCATGTAGATGACCTTGCCGTTCTCTGGCTCCTTCTCGTAGTAATTGAGCATGGGATATTGGAGGTAGAGCGCTCGTATGGGATGAAGCTGCATGAGCCAGGTGTAAACCGCAAGCAGCCCCCCTGCACTTTCTCCTGAGACGAGCAATTTGTCCCAGGCCAACTGGTCGATAGCTGCATCTAGGCCGTGCTTCTTCAGACAGTGTTCGACCCATTCGTTGGACTCTTCGCCCTTGTAAAACCCCCACCAACAGCTGACGTCGTCCTGTATGTCCTTTCCCCGGTCTTCCGGCATGAGACGATGCATTGGAATCAGCGTAATCGAGTTCGCATCGATTGCAAGGTTCCGCTTGTAGTCAGGAAACCAGTGCTTGTAGTTGCCGCCTCCAGTCGTCTGTCCTGGTGATTAGCATCATTGAAACAGCCATGCAGGTTCCGTCTACTCACGAGACCGCCACCATGAAACAAAACATGGAAGGGCACGCTTCGGCGAGTATCAAGAGCGTTCGGGATAAGCATGTAGCATTTCAGCTCATGCTCATCCCATTTATTGACCACGTGATAGACCGTTTCCTCCTCATAGAAGTCTTGGAAGAAGGTTTCACGGCCCGGTTTCTTCAAATGCTTGCTTTCCGGGTCGAGGTATTCCGGGTCCCTCAAGAAATTGAGGACTGGATCAATCTCAGCCTTGCTCGTCTCGATCTGGCGTTCCATCGTTTGGGAATGTGTGATTGAGGTATGGTAAACTTGTTTTTTAGGGAAGAACAATGCTGAGAGCTTTTTACAAACAATCGAGCACAGAAGACTGTTCGTTGTATCGAGAATCGCAGGTCCTCCGACAAGAAGGACTTTATAGATGCTGTAGCTTGCACATTGCGCAGAAAACGTACAAAGCTGCTTATTACAGTCATTCCAGTGAACGAAGACTTCGGCTAGCACCCCAGCTCGAATCTGGGTCTAAGCACAGACAATTCCTACTATTTTGTGACTTAGTACATCTTGTATAGAAGACGTAAGCAGACAACTGCGAGGGAAGATTGGTGCACTGACCATTCTTGTAGCAGGTTGCGTATTGGAAACAGAATATGCACATCCTATTGGAGGCAAAGGAGATCTCGAGTAACACATTAAAATAATCGTCTAGGGTAAAATGCACCCACGTGGGGGAGGAGTTGTCAAATCCTCGCCTTTCTGCAGACAGGACCCGCATATACTGGTCATGCTAGCTGTGTCCATGGCAGACAAGCCCCCTCTAACGCTCAAACCGGCTAAAATTGTGCCATGAACACGCATGGACTGCATTCTAACCAATTCACAGAACGACTCACACACCATGTTGGGCCTGATCGGGTCAGTGCACTACCAGTACCCTAGGTTAGGCATCTACAATGCAAGACGCACCGGGAGCCTGCGGCAGTGGTGACGAGCGACTATTGACGACGATTAGCGAGGACTTCAACAGTCCGGTACTCGGATTTGGGACTGAGTCATATGCGGTAATGATTGCAAACCTACGCGAATCCCGAGAATTGCAACTCCTCCAGGAATCCGACCTGCAGTACAAGGTCTAAAACACATGGTAGATTACTATCGGTATCAATCCCTACGGCAATCTGTGCTAGCAGTGCGACGAACATGTTGGGTGGCCAACTAACGTATAACGGTGACCAGGATTAATTTTCTTCTAATAATTATATAGTATAACATACGCTAAAACGCACTATTATATTTTTTAGGAAGGTAATTTATTTATTTTATTTATTAATTTTAATACCTCTTTGTATTATTTATTAATTTATTAAAATTTTATATAGTCTTTTTATAAAAATTTTTATATATAGACTGTTTTTTTTTAAATATACTATTTAATTACTATTATAAAATTAGTTAGATATAAAAATTTAAATTTAAATACTTCTTTATATTAGGTAATTTCTACTTACTATACAAGAAGTATATTAGCCTAAATAGCTCTAGTACTTATAGGCGCTAATTTTTTTTTATAAAAATAAATTAAACGTTAATTAATTTACCTAAACTATAATAGTATTTATTATATATATTTATAGTTTTACTATTATATTTTAAATAAGCTTTAAGTTAGAGTTACAGGGGGGTGACATTGGGAAAAGCGTAATTAAAAAAGACTAGTTTTTAAAAGTTTAATAACTCTCTAAATATTAGATTTAAAAATTTAAATCTAATATTATTAATAGGAAAAGCTATAAAATATAATATAATAAAGCCTAATTAGGCTTAGCGTATTAATAGCCTTAGTTATATAGGCTTAAACTTAAGACCTTTTTTTATCCTTAGATTTATGTATTAATAACTTTTTATTTACGGTATTAAATTGGCTAAAATATATATATATTACTATTTTATATATATTACTTATATAAACATTTATAGTATACATTTATAATATATTACTAAAATTATCTAATATTTTATTAAAATTAATAAATTGTAAAACTTAAGAAACAGCTTAATATATCTTACGTAATTTATACTTTTTATAACTTTATATATAATTTTAAACATTTTAGTCCTAATTTATAGTTAATAATATATTATTATTATTAAATAATATATACTTAAAATTAGACTAACCTAGTTACACAATAATAAAATATTAGTAATTTAGTATTTTTTATAGTCTAAAATTTAAAATAATATTTATTTTATTACCTTTTCTATATACAAAGTTATAAGATTTTAAATTAAAAAAGCTAGAAAAAGTTTTTAGGCTATTACTTATTTAATATAATAGTAAATTAAATTAATATTTTATTTTTAAACTTATTATATAGCTATACTTTTACGTAGTATTTTAAATTTTTAAAAATAAGTTTAAAATCTAGTTTTCTAAATAACGTCTAAAATCTCTAAACTAGGACTTTATATTCTAAACTTAAATTGTTAAATATTTAAATAACAAATAATACCTAAAATTTAGTATATAAATATTATATAGTAATTACTAACATATATATATTTTATAGGTAATTTAATACACTAGTTAAAAAGTTATAACGATGTAAAGTTAGGTAAAAAAATAGTTTTAGGTTTAAGACTATATAACTATGGCTATAAAGACACTAAGCCTAATTAGGCTTTATTATATTATATTCTGTAATTCTGTCTATAAATAAGTTTTGTTTTTAAATTTTTAAATTTAATATTAATAGAGTTATTAAACTTTTAAAAACTAGTCTTTTTCGATTACGCTTTTCCCAATGTCACCCCCCTGTAGTACTAGTAGTAAAAAAAAAATCTTTAAGTAATTTTACAAATATTAATATAATAATTAGAATTACTATAGCTAATAAAATAATTAAAATTATACTAATAATATAAAAAATAAATAGTTAATAAATATAGCTATAATAAAAATTTATATATTTTTTATATACGTACTATACTTCCTTTTTAGAGGTAATAGCCTTAATACTAACTTTATTAAATTAGATTACTTTTATAGTGCTACTGCCTTGCGCGCGCGCGTATTGAAGCCTACAGGGAAACGGTGACCAAAAGGTCTATGCGTGGACGCACGAGCGAGATGCTGGCACGTACCTAGGTATTATCGGCCATGCCATTCGCGTGTTACCGCAGTGGACCCTGACTATAGTGTGAAGACACGCTAAGCGTGCAACCTCTCCCGTCATTCTAGAAGCCGTTCCCAATACATCAGTTATAGCGAAAATGACTGATCGCCGATGCCTGCCACCAAGTGTTAGCGCGAGCTCTCCTGCTAGTGAAGCTCTAATTAAGCGGTCACTGGAAAAGCATGTTGCTATGGGCTAACTAAGTACGCAAAGACATCCTCGCTTGCGAGCGCTTGAAGCGAATACATCCACAATCCTTGTGCTCGGCTCCTACTCTCCGCGAATTGCCTAAGGGTCCCATACGTGCAGCTATGTTGACTCAAACCACTAAATTTACCGCAAGCAACAACACTGCACATCGAAACCGAAGCAAAGATGCAATAAGAGACCGCCTACCAGACCATCCCGTCCATACTCCCACTCCGCACTATCTCCCTGTAGGCTTTAATACGCGCGCGTACAAGGCAGTAGTACTATAAAGGTAATCTAATTTAATAAAATTAGTATTAAGACTATTACTCTAAAAAAAACTATAGTACCTATAAAAAATAGTATATTAAAATATATAAATTTTTACTATAATTATATTTATTAATTTTTTATCTTTTATATCTTTAACGTAATTTTACTTTATAAGTTCTAATAATTTTAATTATTATACTAATACTTATAGAGCTATTTAAAAAATTTCTTTTTACTATTAGTACTAAACTTAATTTAAAACTTATTTAAAATATAATAGTAAAACTATAGATATTTATAATAAATACTATTATAGTTTAAGTAAATTAATTTACGTTTAATCTATTTTTATAAAAAAGAAATTAGCGCTTATAAGTACTAAAATTACTTAAACTAATATACCTCTAGTATAGCGAGTAGTATTTACTTAGCTTAAATAAGTAATATATAATATTTAACTAAAAATCTTTATATTTAACTAACTTATAATAGTAATTAAATAGTATTTTTTTTAAAAAAAATAGTCTATATATAGGAAATTTTATAAAAAAAGCTATATAAGATTTTATTAAGTTAATAGATAAAAAGAAGATATATTAAAATTAGTAAATAGGAAATAAATAAATTATTTTACTAAAATATATAATAGCGCTCTTTAGCGTATAGTACACTATATAATTATTAAAAGAAAATTAATACTCCGCACTATAGCTCTGCGACCGAATATCGAATCTCCGAGTCTGCGATGCTGGCAAAACCCGTCGAGACGCGCCAGGTCAACAAGCTCACAACTTCTATTCCAACTACGGACACAATGAAAAGGTGGGGGGGTAAAAGTACACCCACTGCCCCTTCCACCACGTAAGCCGCCTTCGAAGGTACGTCAGCAAATCCAGTCACATTTCAACCTTAGATACATCATTCCATAAGCACCGCATCACATCCACATTCATCATCAGTCTATACAAATGTTCCAGAAACCTCTCTATGTAAACCTCCATCCAGCACTCCTCCTCACGCCCTCAGACCGTCGCATCTTCCACACTAAGTAACACGACAACTCGCCGCCCCTGGACAACCATAACGACACTATTTGCTATCTAACCTTTAGCATCTACCCCTACGTTATCAGACTACCAAACTGCTATGCCCGCCAACCTCTACCCCGGCTTCGCCCCCGCCGATGGCAAATCCGAGACCAAAGCGCAACGATACGTCTCCTGCTACTACTGCTCTCCCGGCAAGCCCGGCAGCACGAACCGCTGGGCACCAGGATCGGGCGCGACGTGCCTAACATGCGGGCACCGATACGAGGGGTGTAACCTGTGCGCGACGTTCCATGCGTACAAGAAGGCTGATGGGCGGATTAAGCGGGTGGAGCTGAAACCTCTGGGTCCTGGGTGGGGAGAGGGGTGACTCGGAAAGCGGGGGATATGAACGGCCTCGCGGGGCGGTTGAGCAACAACAAGCGGGAGAGCCAAGACAGCCAGAAATGAATCCAATATCTCCACGGTATTGCACTATGAAATGTACCTAACTCCCGCCTCTGTACCCAGACGTTTTCCGTGAAGATGCGTCCATCAAGAATCGGTACCAAGTCCCATGGTGCACCACATTACAACCGCTCTTTTCAGATGCAAGTAGTTCGGGCGTGCAGATCCAGCGGTTCCAAACGCCGAGGATGCTGAAAGAGGATAGGAAATGTGCTGTGTGCACCTCCGTCGCCCGCATTGACCAGACTGCATGATCCACCTGTTCTGCTCGTTTGATCGTCCACAGGGAAGAAGACCATGTCATGCGACTGTTCCATTGGTGCGGAAGATGGACCGGCAATGGAAAGAAACGAATACTATAGATCGGGTAGGAGAGGAGATCGAGGGTGACGAGGACCAAAGATTCGCTGTTGTAGCATGCACCTACAATGCAGAGATCAACTCAGACATAGGCGGGGCGAGTGGCGTGCCAGGCAGCATCGAGATCAGCATCAGCGGTCGCGGTGGTCCCTGGAACTTCTTCGGCTGCCTTCGTAGGCGGCAGGCTCTGCTAGGTCATGTCAGTACTGTCGAAAGTTCTGATTTGGCGTCTCGGCTCGCTTTACCTTCCCTTTTCCTTTACCCCAGTTCTTTCCCAAAGCGAAGTTCTTGCGGGATTCGATTTCCTGCATTTTTGCACGGAGCCGTGGAAGGTGTTCCAGCCGCTTATTCCAGTCATCAAGCTCCCCCGGCTTCGCATTCGCATACTGGAGAGCGAAGTTGTTCGCGAGACAGTCGAAGATGGGGTCGTTGCCTTCGCAGGCAAGCTCGTCGATAAGACCGACCAGTTCCGGGGAGGGCCCATCGCGCACCCGCTCACAGTACAGGCGGGTAAAGTGCCCCATGTACATGTTATGGAGGCCCAGCACGCGAGCACAACGGACGAGCTCGAGGTTGCGGCGGTCGTTTCCGTCATGCTTGAGGGTCACGCTGAACACCTTACTACAATATGTATGCATTGTAATCCACTCTAGCTGGACGCTGAGAGCATCCATGGTGAAAGCACCGGCGTCAAACTTGATACTGGTGGCATTTGGGTTTTCCGTCCAGTACTTGAAGGCCTTTGGGGAGACCTGCATGAACACATACTTCGGAAGGGACGCCACAGTCTGATTGCCCATGATAATCTGGACAGTGGGCCCACAGCCGAAAGGCTCGCGCTCCTCCTTCGACATGCGTCGAATGTCTTTGGATGGGTCAATCACCGGTGGGCCCTCTTCCACACGGCGAGATCCGAACATGAACTTGGGGCTGGCGCGTGCGGCCGGCTTCTTCTTGAACTTGGACGGGTCAATCGCCAGCGTCAGTTTCTTTGCGGGCGGGGGTGGCGGGACCTTCTTGATTGTCTCAGCGGTTGCGAAAACTGCGCGGGACAAATCGTGTGCCGGCGCAGGCGAACCCAAAGCTGGGAAATCCACAGGAGAGAGTGCCGGAAACTCAGCTTCGAATCGTGTGGCAGGTTGTGGCTTGATTGGAGTCTCGGGCTCTGGGGTGGCCTGGTTGGCGCCTGCGACAGTGTTTTCGTCGTCGGGAGTGGTCGTCACAGTGTCTTCGGCTGCCCCGAACGCGTCCACTCGTTCGGGAGTCGTCGGCGCTGCCACCTCAGGGGTTGACTCGGGGAAAGACTCATCTTCAACGGAGTCACCAATCTCAGTCGATGAGTCCGAGTCTGGCATGCCAGTGTTCTCTGCAATCTGCAGTTCCAACTCTCCGATCAAAGCAGTCTTCTTGCGGACCTCGTCCTCTAGGTACTCAGCACGGCGCGCTCCTTCCTTCACTTGGCCAATTAACTCCATCATCCGCACTTCTTGCTCGTGGAAGTTGTTTTCCAGTTCGGCGATGCGCTCTTCCTTCTTATGCAACGAGGTCTCCAACGAATCGAGGCGGCCGGCCTTATCCTTCAGGTCGCCCTCGAGCGCGACAATGCGGTCGGCTTTTGCCTTCACGTCGGCTTCGAGCTCGACGATGGGTTTTTGCCGCCGGGACGCAGCGATCTCCATTGCCTCCATTCGCTTCGTCTGCCGGGCCACGATGCCCGCCATAAGGGAGTCTTGCTGGTATTTGTGAGCGGTACCGTGGCTAGCGGCGGCAGCAAGTTCGGCCTCGTCCTCCTCAACCGAGTCGGCCCAGGACGTGGACGTGGCGGGCGTCACGGGAGGAGTAGCCGACGCCGAGCCGAAGGAAGTAGTCGTGTACGCGGGGCTATTGGAGCCGACTTCCTTCTGCGACTTGAAAACCATGCCGGTCTTCCTCGCGGTGGATGCGTCTGCAGGCGTGGGCTCGACCGGCTTCGGAGCGGGCGACGGGGCGTCGACGCCGCGACGCTGACCAATCTTGGACCAGAAGTCGACGGCTCGCGCGGTGCTCGACGTGCTGGCCATTGGGCTAGACGGGCTCGTTGAGAAGTGGAACCGCGGGATGTGGTGGGGTCTATGTTACAAAGGGGTGCGCGGTGTGCGGAGCTCGGGGTGAGCTTTACCTCAAATTTGAACGCGTACAGCCGGGGATGTTGATGGTGGGCGAGCCGGCGGGTGCGCGCTTCAAGCGTGTCCGGGTGAGGTAGGTGACGCAGGAGCCGGTGGATGTGTTTTCATAACAGGAACTGGAGCATGACGAGCGAAGTGAAAAGCAGAATCCGGTGCAAACAGTGCTCCCGAGCTCGCTTGGCGGCAATACGGACACGAGGCAAGAAAATTGTCAACGTGGAGTGAAGGAGAGGTGTCGTGCACGGGCCAGTCTGGCCGCGAAGGGAGGGAAGGCGCGACGAACAACCTGGGCAGCCGCGAAGACACGTGGAGACGGCAGGGCGCCGGGGCTGGGGAATGAACGGAGAACACTGCGGATTGTCTATTCTGGGGCGATATGGGTGCCGCGGTCTCGTCCCGACGTACGTACGAACAGGCGGGCCTTGATACACAAGATCTGTGGAGGTGGTAGCATGCGGTCACTGCATTAGAGAAGGATACGCGCTGCTGAAATTACATCCGTTGAGCTTCCATCACCTGCTTGCCCCATTCGCAAGGGCACACATCTTCGAGTCCTCGGTGGGAGGCAAAGGCACGCGAAACAGACACAACAAACTTCGCGCTGACATACCAGCGATAGCAAGCTTTACGGGACGGTTGTACGCACGACACACGCTCTGGGGGAGTTTTGCTGTCACCTCTTTGAACGCGTCTGATGCGACATGGGACGAACTTGCAAAAGCGGGGTCGGCAAAACTTTCCTCCAGCGTGCGACCATCCCCCACCATCGCCATTCATCGTTGATCTCCGATGCTGAATCGTGCAAGCAACCCTCTGCAACACATCACACCATGTACATGCATGCGGTCAGCCGAGGGTTGAGCCATTGCGCGGGCTTTTCTTCTCTGCGTGCACCATCTTTCCCAGACTACCTAATGCTCGCGCGGTATACGTACACGCGCTGCCTGAACGCTCCAAAGCTATTATACCACGACATAGACTGAGTACCGAAGCGCCAATGCTGGTTTGGTATTACACGTCCTGGGGATATGCACTTGGTAACTGATCAGCTTGCACGACCCGGTAGCCTCATCCAGAT
Source organism: Pleoardoris graminearum (assembly GCA_030770415.1). NCBI lineage: Eukaryota > Fungi > Ascomycota > Dothideomycetes > Pleosporales > Didymosphaeriaceae > Pleoardoris > Pleoardoris graminearum. The sequence goes on from JASEKS010000096.1 coordinate 16,062, forward strand.
CCTCGCAGCGATGCTTATCTATCTACCTCTAGACGTCAATATGCGCGGGCGTATCGAAACGTAGAGGGGAGGTATATCTAGTTGCCAGGTCATCTTGGAGAACATCGGGTCAGCATGCGTGCGCACCCCCAGGACATGCTAGGCGCAAAATGCAAGGCGCCGGACAACCGGACGGAGACTATCAGGCAGTAGCCTGCTATAAGATGTGGTCTACCATAGATACCACGTCACGGTTCACAGACATCAATGACTAAGAGCGGGCGGATTATCTTGCGCAACTTATAGCCGCAGGCCAAATGTGTTAGTATTGGGATAATGCAGAGACTGAAACTGCTTCCTTCCTTGCCACGCAGGAGGAGCTGTCCCACTTCCCAATGTGACTGACACTTCTCTCCATGATGACAAACGCGCACCATGCAACTACCTCCTTCAAAGACAGCTCGGCAACCGCCATCCAGTGGGCAAAACAACACTTTTTCGGTCCATTCTGCCGTTCTCCTCTTCACATCTCATCCACCCACGCCACCGCGGATCTCGGCAGACGGCCCCATCAACACCAAGTATGCACCCTCTCTATCAAACATTGCTCATACTAATCTCCATAGGGTGTTCGCTTGTTTTCTCGGCCCACTGTCTTCTTGTCTCTCTGACGTCTACTACGCTTGACTACCTGTCATCCTAAGCCAGCTCGTCAGAGGTATGACAGGCCGAACGCCTTTTTTGATCCTGCACTCCAAGAGAGTCTTGCTGATGCTACGCAGACCCTGTCAACTATGCTGTTCACAGCGTTCGCCTTCGTGGGTCTGGGCGTCCTGCTGGCCTATGCAACCACTATCGGCAAGCCCACGCCATCCCCGGTGCACGTCCCCGACGGCAACTGGTACGTACTCCTGCGTGGTCGGCCGACATCCTACCCGATCCGGAGGATCATAGGAGATCCTGTTTCGATCCGCGCTGACTCCGTTCATGCATATCGGCTGCGAAGAATCAGGCCACTGCAGCTACTACCAGGACCATCCCAAGCGCTCCATCAACGAGTACTCGGACTTCATCCCTGACGCTGGCGATGGCAACCATCCCAAGATTGGGGACTACATCAAAGACCGTAAGAGTACCGACACGCGCTGTAGCCGGACCAGCCAGGGTCTGGTCGGGAAGTTTGACGGCAAACACTGGGTTCACCACTACAAGTGTCCCCCCGGCACCGTTTGCGATGACATCTTTGGCAGCGGTGCTTGCAAAGCGGGCGACAACTACACGATTCCCACCGAAGAGCACCTCTGGGCCTTCACTTGTCCGGATGCTTCGAATGAGAAGACTTGTCACTTTTCAAACGGTTCGGTGGTCCATGCCGACGGCCTACCAGATGCCTTCGACTCTCACCTTTCCGGCACTACCCGTTGCACCCCGGATGGTCGAGCTATACAGAAGCTTGATGGCGATAAGTGGAAGGTTATCAACTCATGCACGGCGCAGGCTACTTGCGTCGAGAACGGAGATCACGCCGGCTGCAAGCCTAGCCAGTCACTGGCCCCCGACTCTCATACACTTGACACCCGCTGCAACCCCCAAAACTTGCGCGAAGTGCAACGTCACGAAGGAAACAAATGGATTCATCATTTCCAGTGTTTACCCGGTCAATCTTGCGTCGACACAAATGGCCGTGGCGCCTGCCGCGTTGGTGACAACGTTGACTTGTTGCCCCCCGCAAACACGAAATTGGTGCCACAAGGCATACCAACTGGCCACCCCCGTGTCCCAACAATTTGCAACAAGTCAAATGCAAGCGAAATTCTGGAATACAACGGCGTCTCATGGAAGCCCCGTGGCGTCTGTCTTCCTCCGTATGAGTGCTATGACGTCCCCAGCACTGCAGGCTTCGCACTCTGTGCTCGCCCCGACCTGCAGACTAGGAAGGTGTGGCTTCCCTGGCCAAAACTCACCCGCAGCGCGAACAATGGACAAATCACCCGTTGTAAGGACGAACGGACGCTTGAAGGGTTCAAGGACAATGCCTGGGTTCTGTTCCGGAGGTGAGTTACCAAACGTCGAACGATATGCAGATCGATTGCAGTCGGGAAGTCGACGCCCTACACCCAGTCCAGTATGCCCATCACATAGGCAGAGAATATGCTGACCATCTTAGATGCCTAGGTGCCTTCAGATGTACGAATGTAGAGGGCAGTCCCAATGGAGGCTGTGCAGCGGATGGCATCATCGATATTTTGGCCTATGGTGGCGGTGGTGTCCTCCAAGGCATCTCACGCCGTGTATCTCGCGGCGAAGGGTCTCTGGACAGTCTTATGGAGCTTACAGAAGAAGGCGAGGTAATCGATCACAACCAGTGTTCCCTAGGATGGGCAGCACTATGGTCGCCGATCGCATTCATCTGCTAACGCTTGCATAGATTTTGATCGATGAGGGCAATGATCTCAAAACCCGGGGCGATGCTCTTTTCGAAACCATGTTCGGCCCGAAGGACGCATACGCCCCCGCCACGGACATCTTCCCCAGCGGAGGCCCCAACCCTTCACACCCGGACCTCGCCAAGCCCAAAGAGACCAACACGCCCAATCGCTCACTTATTCCTCCTCTCCCGAAGGCGACGGGTGATGTTCACCGCCGGAGCTCCGATGCCTTGGCTGACGACCTTCTGCCGAGTGCCTACCCGGTTCCCTGGTCGGCAATGGGTGTGAATGATGACAGAGTTAATGGCGACGAAGATACCGATACCGATACTGATACCGACACGGAGTGATCGAGCACAGGAACAGGATGTTGGTGGTCTGCTGATGGAATTGTTTCGTATTCTGTTCTGCTTTGTATGTTTCGCGCAGGTAGTGTTTTGCGGTGTTGGAGCTGAGGTCAATACGTGGTTGTGTATATGCTATTGTCCGTAATCTCTGGGTACTTGTGTTGTTTCGCTTTCATCTTGTATCCCTCATTTCACGGCGCCTTTCTTTGATGTGGTTTCTCTGGATGGACAATCTTAGTCGGACTTCAGTTGATATACTCGACCGCGACATGCTTATCCTGTGGTTTATCTCCGGACACGTAATGCAAATGCCAAATTTTGGAAGGATGACACCCCTCCGTCCATTCTTCCTACCATAGAACATTGGTAGCGAAGAATCTTAAGGCGGCCTTGATGGTTTTAGACAATGCATCGCACAGGAGAGACAGTCCAGCGACCGACTGTTTCGGCCCTACCACGAGCGTTTAGAGCGCCGACAATCCACGCCGCTCTAATTACGCCGTATGCGTTTGACTAGCTATGTGTTATCCCAGATCTACAATCCGCCCCCAAACCCTGCGAAAACAATATCGGAGCTTCGTAAAATGGTGTAGTGAGGCTATCAATAGACCGATTGCGCGAAACCTTCTTCTGTGGCTATGAATCCACCGCCAGATCCACAACCTGCGCCTCTTTCCCCTCCACGTCCCCTTGCTCCTCCGCCAACACACTGCGTAGCCATGCCTCCAATCCCGACCATAGTATTGTTTTCCCCACCTGGTTCTTTTGGTCTTCGCAGAATTTGTGTAACGCGGCGTATCGGTCATGCATCCAGCGTTTCTGTTGCTGGGCCGACTCGCGATGGTGGAGATCGGTGGAGATGGCGTGGGAGATCTTGGAGAGGCAGACGGGGCAGAGGAACGGCGGTTGGCGGGTGTCCTCGAGGAGGGAGGATGTGGATTGCATGATGCACGCGTAGTAGAAGCAGTGGGCGAGGCAGAGGCAGTGGCTGAGATAGGTTAGTCCTGAGGTCACACACGGCGTAATCGTATCTCACGACAATTAGCTCATAGGCATGCATACGTACCCAAGCTCATGCGACACCGTACGAAGGACTCTTGAGGCCCACAGCGCTTCGAGGTCGGCCTTGCTGTCGGATATCTTCAGCTTCGATACTGCATCGACAGCGGCACGCATTGCTCCGCTCCGACTCAGTCGCGCTTCCGTCGCAGTCGGCGGCTTAAGTATTACTTCTTCCACCGCGCAGAGCTCATCCACAACGCACTTACAATGACTCATCGGCCATGCATGCCTCCGCTCGACCCCCATCCTCTCGTCCAACACCGGATTGTACCGCGCAGCTTGCACGACGCTCACACGGCTCCCGCCGTACGCCCTTCCCGCACAGAAATCATCGGCAGGAGACTCGTAGATGTCGTGGTCCACCAGCAGCACCATCGCGTACGCATCATCCGGTAGCATCGCGATAGCCGCATCGAGGATGTCGTCGAGGTTCAGCTGCGCGGGGAACACACCATCGGGTGCCGGCCTGGCGCGCACCCGTGTTGCGGCGTCGCCGTAGGAAAGCGCCACGTATTTTGGCACGCCAGTGACGGACGGGACGGCGCGGCTCTTGCTCTGCGCCCACGCTGTCCACCGGAGGTCGATGGGGAGGCGTTTGACGGGCAGGCCGTGGTAGAAGGCGCTGAGATAGGCGATTGTTTCGTCGGCGGTGGGACTGGATAGGTGCTCTCCGTGTGTTGTTTTCTCCTTCACAGTGCGTCTCTTTAGACGCTTTGTAGGACGTTGGTCTTCGTCTGTGGCGAGGTTTGGCTTTACCCACTGCCTCATGAAGTCCACTCTTTCGTCGACCGCGGGTGGTGCGCCGACATAGAGCGTTTGTCTATCGGGCGTGATCTTGTTTCTGTATTTCTCGTGGAGCCAGTTCCTGAAGTCTTGCGCGGGCTCGTCGCCGTCCGGATCGTAGTTGAGAGCGTCATGAGGCAGGACTAATGGGGCGGGAAAGCTTTGGCTTAGTACGTGGGCCTCTTCGATGAGCCTCGAGCTGATGGGAGAGGGGTCTCCGCTGGGAGGCGCGCAGCCAGATTTTGTGGTTGCGGCGATGCGCACTTTGGGGGCGGGCTGGTAGAAGCCTGCGAGTTCGGCGAAGGGTGAAGGTGTGAGTTGGAGGATTGAATGTTTGCATTGAGGCTTTTTGGACATATTGGAAACTTGTTTGGGTATGGTAGATTGTAGTAGGAGAGTGAGGATGTTTGACAGACATTGGTGAAGGTGCGAGCAATGAGATCCGTGCTGATACGAGCGTCTACTATCCCAACCGCACTCTATAGAAACGTCCAGGCAGCAGGAGGTTAATGAGATACGTTCAGCATTTTGTGATGAGACGGACAAGGCGTAGTCGCACTGCTGCCTTGCTGCCCCCTGTATGCCAGCCTCATACGCTAGAACCGTTTTAGCTACTGTGCCGAGACAGTCAGTGCGTAGAGACAGTTAATACGCACTCTAATATTAACGCGCTGCTAATAACTTAAGACTATAAAGCTCTATATAAAAGTTTTTATTATAAAATTTTTAAAATTATAAATAGTTTTATTAAGTATAAAAGTATATATATACTCCTTTTTTTTTAAACCCCCTTTTGGGTCGCTCCGAGCCACTACAGCCACACTTTTTATTTAATTATTATATAAATATAAATATATAAATAGTGTTTATATATTTAAATTATAAAATATTTTAGTTATTAATATTATGTAAAGAGAGGTAAAGTGTAGTGCCGAGACACTAGTCTAAAAAAGGTATAGGCTAAAAAAGTTATTCCCCCGGATACAGTTATAAAAATATAGTTATTAATATACTATATTAATTAATATATTATTTTTTATTATTAAAACTATAATTTTTTTTAACTTTAAAGTTTTATAAATATTTACTTTTATTTAATTTAGTCTTACCTAACGTTTTTAATATATTAAGCATGAAGGCATGCACATACTCCTCCTTTTTTGAAACCCCTTTTGGTCGCCCCGAGCCACCACAGCCACACTTTTTATTCGATTAATATATAAATATAATATATTAAGTATAAAGATATATATATACTTCTTTTTTTTAATACTTCTTTTAGTTCCTATAAGCTACTATAGCTATACTATTTATTTAATTAATATATAAATATATATATACTTACTAAATGATTTTTAATTCGTTTTAAAAATTTTTTTTTTAAATAATATTATACTTTAAGCGTAGTATCTATTTTTTTAAAAAAAAAATAAAAAACTATTAACTACTATAGGAGTTTCTATAAAATAGTTTATAATAATTTAAATATAATAATAAGAGATATAGCACGTAGTTATATATTAATAAATATTTCTTTACGTTTATCTATAGGAGCTGTATCGACTTAGTGTATACTACGTCCTTACTTAATATAGGTAGGTAAAAACAAAGGCGCTATAACCTAAAATCTATTAAATATAAGATTTTTTAAATTTTATAGCTAGTAGAGCGATAATTTAATAAATAACTTATTAAGTAGTAGCTATAATAACAGCGAGGTAATAGCTATAAAATAGTAATAAAGTATTTATAGATTATTATTTTAAGTAAAACTATAAGTAGAATTATAGGCCGTATATAGCGCGTTTAAAATAATATATATAGTAGCTTTCTCTCCTTTCTATAAATACTATATAAAGTTTAGAAATCTTTTATTATTATTATATTTATAATATTAGTATTCTAGCGTATAACTATTAAGCCGAGTAATTTATAATATATAGTATAGGCTTTTATTAATAGTAATAACTAGCTAGATTATATTAAGAACTACTCCGACTTTTATCTTAATGCAGTATAAGAGGCCGGCCTACTTAATAGACTAAATTTTTTAGTTAATATCTTTGATACTAACTTAATCCTAATACGCCTATTTTTATTTAAGTAGAATACTATCCTTAATCTTAATAATACCTATAAAGACTAATATTAATAAATATACTAAGAATACTATACTTAGTTACACTAAGTAAAAATAGTAATACGTAAGTAAGTATTACCTTTTAATCTAATACTAGACACCTATTTATAAAGAAAAGAAATACGATATTAATAATTACGTACTATTAATAGTATACTATAAGATATTAATATATATTAGCGTCCCCGCTACTGTATATAATTTTTAAAATTATTATATATTAAAATCTTCTAAATATATTTAAAATAATAAGTTTTAAAATAATTATAATTTAAAATATAATATTAGACTATATAAATAAAATATACTATATTTTTTTAAAAAAAAATAGAAAGTTAAAGAACTTTTTAATTATTTAATATTATTTAGTAATTATTTTAAATAAATATATATAATACTGTAAACTAAACAGTAATCTTATAAAATTATAATAATAAGAATAATTTATTAGTAAAATAATTATACTATTTAATATTAATATTTTAAAAATTATAATATTTAATAACCTTTTTAAATAATTTTGTAATTAAATTTAACTTTATAATATTCTTTTATTTTATATAAAGAGTATATATATAAATTTAACTAATATATTATTTAGTAATTAAAAAGTTATATAATAAAATCTAAATTTTTTTCTATTTATTAAGTAAAATATAATTGTTTAATAAAGAGATAAAGAATATATAATAATATTTAATATGTAATATAATATATAAAGTATTATATTATATAAGATAAAGGTATATATATACTGCTCCTTTTTTAAAACCCCTTTTAGTCGCCCAAGCCACTATAGCCACATTATTTATTTAATTAATATATAAATATATATTGTATAATTATGTATTATTTAATTTTTAATAATATTAAAATATTTAAATAATAATTTTACTAATAAATTATTATTAGTATTATAATTTTATAATAGTACTATATAGCTTATAGTGTAATATATATTTATTTTAAAAAATTACTAAATAATATTAAATAATTAAAAAGGTATAGTATTATTAATTTTTATTATAGTTTTAAAACAGAATTTACTATTTATAAAGTTTAATATTATATAGACTGGCAAATAGGTCTCTATATTAAGATCTTAAAAACTACAATAACTTTTTAACTAAAACAGTTATAAAAAAAACTTTCTATTAGTAAAATATAGAGCTAAATTATGGCTATAAAACTAGCTATTAGACTTCTTAATTAGGCTAGTATTAAAAGAGATATTTTAGATCGGAGTAAAATATAAAGACCTAATTTTTAGTAAATTAGGTTAGCTAATAACTTTTTATTTATTAGAGTTAGAGAAAAACTCTCTATTAGTAAAATATAAAGCTAATCTAGCTCTACATTTTACTAATAGAAAGTTTTTTTATAACTCTTTTAGTTAAAAGGTTATTCTAGTTTTTAAGATCCTAATGTAGAGACCCATTCGCTATACTAATATTATATATTAATTATAATTAATTACATTTTATTATTATAAATATATTTAGAAAATACTAATATATAATAATTTTTTAAAAAATATAAAAATATATTTAGTAAGTATAAGTTTATAAAACTTTAAAATAAAATAAAAACTTTAGTTTTAATAATAAAACGATATATATTAATTAATATACTATATTTATAACTAAAATATTATATTAATTAATATACTATATTAATAACTAAAATGTTATATTAATTAATGTACTTCGCGAGCTTTATAAAGCCGTAGTACAACGTAATAATAAGAACTTAATAAATACTAAATAGCTTATATAATACTAACGAGGTTATATATAAATAGTATAAATTTTAAACTTTTAAAAGTTATACTCCTTTCTTTTAGTAAGAGTTATAGTACTCTACTAAATATAGTAATACTCTACTTATATTTTAATCTATATCTATAAATTAGAGACTACTTATAATTATTTTAAAAGTTATTAATAATTACTACTTATAATTATATATAAGGCGATTAGGTATTACTAGATGTATAAACTTTAGGACCGATAAAGTCGTTAGGCGGTTACCTAATACCTATAATAGAATATCTAACCTTTAAAACTAGCAAGTCTGGCTATCTAAAATATTATATAATATAAATATATAAAAACTATTTATAATATTAAAAGATTTTATCTCTAAAAAATCTTATAATAAAAGCTTTTATATAGAGTTTTCTAGCCTTAAGTTGTTAGCGGCGCGTTAATGTTGGGGTGCGCATTGTCTGTCTCTGCGCACTGACTGTCTCGGCACGGTATAGCAGCTTAGCTAGCCACCTTCACAAGTGTTCACAGTATTCTGATCTCCGTTCACCTTCCTGCCTTAGTGACGCCATGTACGTTTGCATGTATTCGCTGGGTCGATGAATCGGAGTTGGCGTCACTGGCGATCTTGTCAAATGAGTTGAAGCTCATGATCATTGAGTATTTGGTCGCGCCGCCTCCAGAAACGACATGTAAGGAGCGGGACGTTAATAGGCATGAAGAGGAAGAGGTGAGGGATCGAGCAGACAAATGTGAACCGCTCAACAAATTGTGCTAACAGAAACACCCAGTAAGAACCGGCACATCCGGATGGACAAGTCAGCATTCCTCCGCTCCCACATGCTGTCCAGTCTCTACTCCCACTTTCGTGTATGAATAGAAACTTTCGCACACTCACCACTCCTTTCATTTTCGCACTCTAGTGTTACGTAACTCGGAAAAATGTGGTACGTCGATCAAAATGCTCGCGGAGAGTGAGTATCGGTATGCGGTTCGCCAATTCAAATACGAGGGCTATGCTCCCCTTACACCGTCGCATATGGTTGCTATCAGTGCCAAAGATATAAAAAAAAAAGGGAACGTACGAACCTCGTGTGGAAGATTCCCCGCCTCTGTTCGGCACGTATTGGAGCACCTAGACGCTTTTCCGCAATTGGAAGAGGCAATCATAGAGTTTCCTGTGCAAGACGATTGGGACATCTATCTTGTAGATGAAGTGGAATATTCGGTCGATGCTCTGGACATAGAACTCAAGTAGAGCTGGCGTGCTTTAAATCGAGAGACCTATGCCGCACTTGCGAATAATAAACCAGGAGCAGTCAAGAGTATGGAGCTCAGGGGCATACTGCCCCGTTGGAGAAGTGTGTGGCGCACAGATGCATGGCGCCAAATGCTGCGGCACCTTGACAAGTTCAATGTGAGCTTCAACAGAGGCAATGGACCAGGCTGGTACGTATCGAGCTTCGCTTATCCACGGGTCGAGCATCCTCTGAAATTGTTATAATGGTGATCATCTTTAGGCATCTCAGTACCGTCCCTCGCTACTTAGAATTTGTCCCCACATTCTGCGACGTGTTTCTTGCTGAACTGCATTGCGTAATACATCTCCGCATCGCTAGCTCTGAAACGAGCGCGCTAGGTGGCTACGCTGGGCACATAGACATGCAGATTCCATATCTTCAGTCGCTTGAGATTGACTACATTATCATTAGCCCATCTCTAGTTCGCTTTCTCCAACAGCACGCCTCAACGCTGCAAAGCATATCGCTAACTCACAGCTACTAGTCCGAGGATTTCGGTATGGAGTGGTTTGAATTCTTTGATCAGCTGCAAAATATCGATCCGCCCTTTCCTTTCCTCCGGAGGTTTCACATTGACGAAAAAGAAAGGGACACGTATGCCCACGGAGATGGGGCTGATGTGCTTGTTAAAGAGTGGCAACTCGTTCCAGCGATCATGGACGCAAACGGGGGTTTCTCTACCAAGACGGAAATTAGACATCAGGAAGGTTTCGATGTGTGGAAAAAGAATCAGGCGTCTTACAAGGCGTTCATGGCAATGATATAAGAGAACCGAAAGACTTTGGCCACGAATTAGCGATACGTTACACATCCTAGTCGAATGCATGCTATGGTTTAAGGGCTGAAGCACCCTTATATCTATTAATGCCCAAGGTGTATTTAGATTGCAGCCACCGCAGGCCAGGATTCACAAACACCTTCTACGATATTATCTATAGTTTAGGGAGCTTATATAAAATGTCGCAAATTGCCAGGCTAATCGTAATGGTGAGAACGTAGGTATCGCCCGGAGCTTACTCTTAGCACCTACATTTACGCTTAACGCCTATTAGCCGATTATACTTACCCCTTTTAGCTCTACTACTTTGCCTTTTTATTTATAAAATTTTTTAACTATTTTTTTATACCCCTAAAGCTATTTCAACTATTACTTATAATAAGTAATATTTTTAGTAAAATCCTCTTAAATAAAAAGTAGACTAATTTATATATAAATTATAGTATAAACCTGTCTAATACCTATTAACCTAAATAGGAGTAAGTCTATACTAAATATAAAATCTAGCTTTTTAAGTATTATATAAATAGTATTCTAACTAAACTGTTAATACTCTTTTTTATTAATATTTTTATAGTAATACTGATACTTTAACCTAATTATTCCCTTTATAAAGCTTATACTTTTAAGTTTTACTATATAGGGATTAAATAGGTATATAGAACTACTTACTATTAAATTTTTAATAAAAATTATAAAAAGGTATATATCTAAAATTTAATTAGTATCTTTTATTAAAAATAATAATAAGGTATATAAGATATAATAATAAGCTTTTAGTAATAAATATTAAAAGAGATAACTTAAAATTTAGAATATAATTAAAAAGTACTATATACTATAGTTAGCAGAGGGCGAATTAAAATCAGTTTTATAGCAGTGGACGAAGGAGGGCAAAAGAAAAGAAAAAGGGCCTAGCGCAAAAGAAGTCTCAACGCTGATTGGGTGGCGCGTTCGCCTACTCCGCTCCGTCTACACCGTACGCCGCCCCATTTCTGTTCGGCTCCGCCTACATCCACCGAAAATGCCTGTAAAGCGTCCTGCTTGCGAGCCATGCAGAATATCTAAGCAGGCTTGCGACCATGCGAAGCCATGTTCTCGATGTCGGGAGCGTGGCACCCCATCGGCATGCCTATACCGGGCCAGGCCTTTCAAAAAAAGACGGATGGGCGGTGCGCAGGAGTCGCTACCCATCAACGGCACCGCAGTGCCCCCATCTATCGCGACATCGGTAACACTGGATGTCTCTAGGACCATTCTCACGGATGTGGACTCCCCCGGACCTTCAAGAGGAATGCGAAACTATCCGAATCCTGGATTCCTTGGCTCATCCAGTCATACGACCTTTTTTGAACAATTACCACGGGATACGGCCGATACCGGACAATTGCCCGACTGCTCCGTTGGTGAAGAAGAGATCCGGAATGGAGCGAATCTGATAGACCATATCCACAGATACTGCCAGATTAGCTCGTGCGTCGCCCTGGTTCAGCATTGGATTGCTGGTGGCGTGAATCTCGCCTTGGCCGGTCCACTTGTTCTTACATGCGCACAAGTCACGGAGCATGTACTTAGCTCATACGAAACAAGCTCTCCCGCCAGATTTACTCCTGCTCGCACGATATCGCAAAAGCTATTTCAAAACTCCTGCGAGCAACTCAACGCAGGCCATCATCAAAACATTGCTGAGTGGTGCACTGTTTTTGGGGACCACAATGCACGGTGGGAGATGTTGGGTATCTTCTTTGCAGCGCTTGCTACCGCTACAATGCATACTCCCAAATTTGAGCCATTGTATCGGACACATCCAGGGCAGCGTGATCTCCAGAAGCTGGCGGTGCGGTTTTCGGATCTATGTCTCGATATCTCTCTCTCGCTCGACAGACTTAACGATCTTCAACTCCTGCTACAGTACGAAAACTGGATTAGCCACTCATGCCTTGATGGTGATCAGAGTAAGCATACTTTTCTTTTGACACCTGTTGGCGCACAGCTGATGGAATAGGCTATATCTCGTGGCGCAAGCTCGGTGATGTGATCAGTTCATTATATGCACTCGGGTACCACGAGCGCGTTGATTCCACCGTTCCTTCGATGGAATCTTTGCGAGAGATCGCTTTTGCTCGCACGTTCTCCGGTGATACTAACGTCTCCCTATTCCTGGGCCGGCCTCCTCGGATCGACCGCAAGCATTGCAGATGGCTTCCAAAACAGTTCCAATGGCATGCAGATGCACCAGTAGATTATGTGGCAGAGACACAGTGGTCAGTGATCTGTGCTGTGTTGAAAGGTGAGGCGGTTGACCTGTTCCACGAAGACGACTATACCGAGAAGGTGAGGAGAGCAAAGTGAGCATCAGTTACACATACACAGAGACAATCCTAATATTAGCAGTCTTATACGGGACAACGCCAACCTCCAGTGGTCGTCACTTCCGCCACATTTCCGACTTGAGACCTCATTAAAAGATTGCGCTCGGTCACCGAAAGAGCGTGATTTCCTTGTCAGCACATTACTCAATCATCTTCATGTACACTTCCTTCTGCACCTCCAACTGCAAGTCCATGTCAATGAACCGGGGCCAGAGCTCGTTTCTATTGCAGCGAGGATGCTGACGCTGGTCATTGAGACCGTTCTACTGAAAGACTCGCTAGCATATTCAGGAACAACACTCGACTGGAAGGTAGGGTCTGCAATTCGCTTGCATTTGCTATGTAATGACCAGGAACAGGTAGCTTATTACGGCCTCGCGGCCGCTGGAATCATATGTTTGTCCCTGCTAAAACAGAACCCCATCGCACCCGACAGCGGAGTATCCAAAGCACAGATGATTCAAGATCTGAACGTTTTAGTGGCAGTCGTTGAGACCGGTTTTTTCATTCATCCGATTGATCCCAACTACGCGCTACTATCTCGGGCCACTTTGACAATCAAAAGCTTGCTTAGACGCCTCCTGACCAAAGATATGAGGCAACTACCGCCTCTACCAGAAAACGAAACACTGGTTCGGGACCCCGCGGCACTCGCTCCTGGGCACTGGAACCTCTGGGACAATCAACACCTTCAGGACTTTGAAGTTGACTTTTGGCTTAATCTGGCTGAACACCCTTTTTTGACTGAGACGCCGGCGGAGTCATTACCGACGACCCAGGTCTAAAGTCTGAGTGGATATGATAACTGAACATAGTAGTAACACGTATTCGACCATGCATGATTAAGGCAACGAGTTATTGTCAGAGACCATGGCTTTGGATGAGGAATGAGGGAGCGGTCCCGCCAAGAAGAGAATAAGGACTTTGCTTGGGTCCGCGGCGTGTTCTTTCGCGACATGAAAAACGACTTATCGCTCCGTTCAAGAGGGGCGTCAACTTGAAAAGCATTGGTTCTTATGGAGTGCCGACTACACTTGAAACCACTCATCCCGCAAGAGCTCCTTTGCTGTTGGCCTATCCCGTGGATCGAGTTTCATGATCTTCAGTATGAATGCTTTGTCCTCCTTAGTGACCTCCCGATCCATAACGTACTCAAATGGCTTCATTATCCCATGAGGTACTCCTTTCATAACATGGGCAAGGATGCTCAAAGTATCTTCGTCTGCTATCTCCTTGTATGACAAAGGGAATGGTCCGAAATATTGATGGTGCTTCATAAGAATCTTCAGTTCATAGTGCTCGTGATCGGCGGGGACATCCGGTTTGAAAATATGCCAGTTCCCTCCCCAAAGCAAGCTTATAAGCTGTGGGGCAAAATTTGGTCAGTCAATATATCCAAGATAATTGATCGGATCACTTGCCGTAGTGCCAAGAGACCAAATGTCTGTGGAGGTACTCCATCTCATCTGGAGGTGTGCCTCAGGGCTTCGAAATATAGGTGCTCCGATAACATCGCCCTCCATTGCATATCCAGAATCCTTAGGTACTGTACTTCCACAATCGGCCAGCTGCGCATCAGTAAACCGGATATTCCCGGGGCCGTAGTTCACTAGTACGTTATCAGGTTTGACGTCTGCAAATCAAACGACAATTAGAGCTTGTGACACATTCTGAGAAGCAATTCCAAAGATATCATACCTGTATGCACATAGCCATCCTCATGCAGCACTGCCAGTGCTTCTAGTACCTTTCTAGTCACGTATTTGACCTCCAGGCGGGTAAGGTTCTTAGCTGCCGAAGCATGTGAGAGGTCATCATCAAGATGCTTTAGAACGAGCGCTGGCGGATCAGGAGGATCGTCTATTTCGTCGATTAAAGGACGGAGGGAAGGGGCCCGGGCTTGAAAGCGTATAAGGACGTCGCGTTCGTTTTGAAGGCGAAAATGACGGACGCTCTTAATCACGACCCGTTCTCCGCTCTGGTTGCTAGAAATTCACTGGTTAGCCTAGGGTGCACAATAACGAACCGTAACTCGTACACTGCTAGCCATATTGATTGATGGAGTTGCTTGATAATTGTGTAGGCGCTCACTTTCCCTTTAATAAGCTGCCCTAATCCGAATATAGAAGTCATTGCTGACCTCGGGATATTGGTGTTTGAGTGCGTGTTAGGGACGAGTTCTAAATGTTTGGGGACGGCAAAATGTCACCCCCGGTAAAAGGCGGTAAGCGGAGAGGTTATCACGTGAAATTCTTGGCACTTGGCACGCTCAGCCTTGTTTATTCCCCATTGATAAGCCATGGAATCATAAAACCACGACAACAGCGAGAACTGAAACTTTTGAAGCCATAAGACAACTGTCAGTGGCCGCAGCGGCCCCTGCAGGCCATCACGCGTCCCCCCGCGTCGACTTACAGCGGCAGCCATCTAGGTTAGGGGACAGCTGGCGTACCGCGGGTATAGCGGTGGGGCGTGCCGATTCGTTCGGCAAAGCGTCAGCAATTCGCCAACCCTCTGCGTCCGGGCATAGTTGCAGGAAAGCGCGGCTGAAAACGAGTAGTCGCCTCTCCCGGCGACGGCGACAGCCTCAACACCAACCTCGTCAAATCAGATCATCTCCACGACGTTGCCGCCTTGCGCACGTGTATTGAAGCCTAGAGGAGCCTCTCCCGGCTAATTGCCCGCATTCGAACGTTTCTGCCTAGTGATGAGGGACATGAGTTGGATTCTCTTTTGGATTTGTTTGAGTGCTTTCCGGTGAATTTAAAAGAAGCTGGTCAGTGGCGTGGGCGGCAGAGGCAACATTTATTCCTATATAAGGTCATTTCAATAATCAAAAGCTTCCCGTTCCTTATACTTGTTTGGGTTAGAATGTCATATAACCAGATCATTAAAAAGAAGATGCTCGGGGTCATTCACAAGGGCGGCAAACAGATCATGCTTTCTGCAGCTACCGAGACATCGCACTGGATGAGGCCCGAAGTTGCTGCCGAGGCGATAAAGCCTACATTCGAGCAAGCTGTCCAGGAATATACTGGGCAGTTGCCTAATGAGACAACGGAAATTTGTGCCAGGTAGATAGAATGTTGTGACAATGCCTTCGAAGAGCTAACCGGCATGCAGGGAGAGCGATCACCAAAGCGAAGCCGACAGCCGCGATCATATTTCCGCAGTCTGCTTCGACTCCAAGGGTGCAGGGACAACTGTGCATTTCCCGGTGAAGAAAGTGCATCAACAGTCATACCCCAGTTCTCAACAAACTTCCGCCCAGCAGTCTAGCACCAGTGCCTCAACACAGTGGGTATGGGACACAAATTTCAAGAGATATAGGTACTGGAACGGTAGCGAATGGATCTGGCAGTAAACTGTAGGACATCCGTTTGATTCGATCTCATTTATGCGCAATATTTAAGCAGACGCCGAGAATCGCAGGCCATGCAAGGAATTCAGCCGAGATGACTGTCGTGTTCTCCCTTGCTGCCGTTCTAATCGACCAAGTATTTATCGCGCTTCAGTCCCTGCCGCCACGCGTAACTCGGCTCCCGAATGAATATATTCGAAATGAGAACTGGCTTTCATTAGTTCATCTTCAGAATGTTAGCATTGGGAAAGCCCCTTTCAAAGGACAGAATGTATATTACCCGTACAGGTCGGCCTTACGACTGAATCTATTGTCTCTGTTTTCTGCCGGGGTCCAAAAGTAAAACGTTGCTACTGTCATTGTGAGGATTGATTCCTATTCCACCGACGTCGTACATGATGATTAACGCAGCGAGCGAACCTTTCGGGTTTGGGAGACCTCCAAGATTTTATAGACTTATCTTTAACCATCTACCCTTCCTCGATAATAGAGATTCCGACATGCGACCTGAGTCTGCTCCTGTGCCGCAATCCTTAGGGAAAACTTCTGTGAAAATTTCTCTACCGGAATTCTTCTGTTCTTTCCCCTTAAACGATGTCAGGTTGGCTTAGATGCCTCCATATCTCGAGGGTTTTGCCTCCCCAAAATAGAGGCTTTAAGCCAGCAATTCTTAGCATTAGAGATTCTTATCGTGCTAAGACAGTTAGTACGCGTATATAGTTAATACGCATAGACAGTTAATATATACTTTTTAGGCCAAAAAAATATCTTAGTATGGTACCAAAAGGTACTACGGCGTATTGCAGCGGGTAAGTGCTGGCGGGCCGCCACTCCTCGCACCTGCTTTCTGGCGCCGAGGTACCAGCAGCGGAGAAAAGAAGAGACGAGGTTCATACACTAAAGAAGCTTAAAAAACAATTAATGAAAATCAAATGCCTCGATCACGTGGTAGGAGAAACTTTAAGCATCGAGATGATTCAACTGGATATGCACGGTAATTGCGCTGCTAGAAGTTCTAGAAATGAAGCCTATTTCGACTCAACAGAAGTTCCCGTGCGACTCGATCGGCTCTGAAAGCCCATAATCTGCGATCCAGCATCACTCTTTAGTTTTCAGGCTTCTGGGCCCACAGAGAGAAGAGCTTGGACTCCCAACCGTCCTTCTTCGCCTCCTCAACGACTTTCTGTGGCATCGCATCAAGCTGCTCGCGCGAGACGCTGATCGGCGGAAGCATCTTTGTCGTAGTGCTAATACCCATGGCCAGCGCAAACAAGCTCTTCTCACTCGTCTCGCGGATCTTATCGCTGGCACGAGCACCAAAGGGCGTTGTGATAATCTTGTAGTCAATATTCTGCAATCCGGCCTCTTTGAGCATGGGCGTCACCTTCTCCCGAATGTCCACTCCCTGGCCGAGACTGACTGTAGAGAAAACGTCCCTAATAGCGTTGCGGAGGATAAGGCCTTCTGGACCGACGTTCCAGTCGCTCCACTCTATCTCAACCAGCTGGATCCATCCACCAGGCTTGACCAAGGAAATGAGGCCGTTAACAGTGTCCTGAAGCTTGGTGGTACCGACACCTGGAAGTGCAAAGCGAGAATGCACAAGATCAAAAGTGCCTTCCCAATCCTTAGGCCATGCCTCCGTCATGGACTGATGGTAGTAGGTCGTGTCCGAAGGAGGGTCAGTGGGGAAATAGTCGGCAATGTCAGTGCCGACCCATGTGTTTTGTGCCCCATTGGTTGTTGCGCGCACATCGCGAATCCAGATGCCTAGTGAATAGCATTAGTACTCAATCTATATAAGGAAAATGACGAGAAAAATGAAAGGTGTGAGGCTCACCACTACCGGTTGCCTGATCAAGGATCTTGAGACCACCCTTGGAGAGATCGATGGGAGCAGTCACAAGCTGCGGCATCGAGTCATAGATCACCCGGTGCTGCATGTCCAAGCGTTGTGCCTCGGTCTGATCCTGGCCAAAGATGACATTGTCATCGTTAGCGCCTGTCTTGGAAGCAGCGGTGACGGAAGGTTCAGCGGCCATGTTGTACAGACGTGAGTAAGGTGATTAAGGTAATTCGGATTATTGAATGATATGGTGAGCTTCATACCTAAAATCAGAAGGCGAGGACGAAGACAAGCGCGCAGCGCAGTCAGCATGCCCGGATTACTAGGCTGTGCCGCTTGAGAAAGCTAGTAGTGCCGTGGGGCGTTTCGCTACGCTAACCTGCGCAAATAAATGGATTACTTCGGCTGGCGCCCCACCCACGAAGTCTGAGCCTGTTATTCCCTCTTCTACCAATAGTGCAGGTTACGCTACAGCAGGATCCCGATGTATCCCCTGGAGTGGCTGCAGATCTAGTTCCTACGAGGCTTGCAGATGTAAGCTTCTACAAAGCCATCGTCTTTCTTCGTTCGCTTCTTGCAAATTCACCTGATGCTTACTTTTGCCGTTTTCTCAATGGCCGGTCGACTCTACACTCGCAAGTTCATTCTTAATACGGTTGGGTGGTTCTCAGCTTTTCATCATTGCGTACCTGGGTTAGCACCCAAAAGAGTTCCCTCACTGCGTTTGTACCCCTGGATTGAGGTCTAGGCGTACTTATAACTCCTTGATACGGTTGGCTGGGATGACTGGGTCGGTTTTGCCGAATGCATCTCTATAGTAGAATACACTATCTACTCAAGTATTCTGTTTTCAATGCGAGGATTTGGTCCTTGTATATGGAATATTCCGGGCATCGTGTTTATGGACGACAAGTACGGCTTAAGGCTACTTTTTACTGAAGTTATGTACTACTGCCCATTAGCATGTGTGGTTAAGCTATCCATCTTTCTGCTCTACTGGCGACTCTTCGTTACTGTCGTTGGTCGAGCTAGACTCTTTATACTGGGTGATATATGTGTAAGTAGCGTTCTGTATTTTGTGTTTACAATTCTGAGCTTCGTCTTCTGCACAGAGAGGATCTCTTTCATCGTTGTTACTAACCTAAACAGATTATCCGACAACTGGTATAAATTATAAAGTAATAATTATATAATAACTAAAGGGCGTACTAAATAAATATGTAATAGGACGCTATAGAAATACTAAAAGTAAAAGAGTAATATTAGGTAATAGTAAAGATAAGTACCGATTATAGTATAATAGAAAAATATTACCTAAATACGCTTTATTATATTATAAGAAGTAAAGTGTACCGTTAAGATACTAGTCTAAAAAGGTATAAGCTAAAAAAAAGTTATTCCTCTAGATATAGGTGTTTATATATATATATATATATTTAAGTTACTATTAGTAACTACTTAATTAGAAAGAAAAATACTATATATACTATAAGACCTAATAACCGGCTCTTAAAGGTACTATACTATATTTAATTAAAAAAGATAGCACTAAAATAGATATATAATAATTACTTTATAATACTTAGTAAATTTATAGTTTAGTATAATTTATTACTTTATATAGTAATTTATATCGGGCTTAACTATAACGGGTTAAGTCTGACAGGTTATAATAGCAGTGCTTATTAATAGGTATATAATAAGATAAAGACTTTTTTATTCCTTTTTAATACTAACTATCTATTTTTTTTTATACCTAAACTATTATATATTGTCTTGCCTACACTTATAGGCATTTTATAACGCTTCCCCTCTCCTTTTTATATTTATTTATTGTCCGCTATATTTATCTGCTATATTTATCTATTATTATTAATTACCATCTTATATATAGCTTTTATATTATTACTAATACCCTTTTTACTAGCTTATTTATATTCCGTAGCTATTATACCGGAGTTGTTATTATTATATATTATAATACCTTATTCTTAAACTCTATATAGTTAGGGTTTATTTAGTTATCTAGTATAGCTAAGAGCTATTACTTTTATTTAAAAACGTATTTTAGGTTAGTATCGGTAATATAGCCTTTATTTACTATATAAATTAGTAATAATTACTATTATTATAGCCGTAGCCGTAGCTGTATAGGTATAATATATATTTACCTATTTTAATTATAAAGTTGTAGTCTAAAAGTATTACTTTTACTATTTATTCTATACTATCTAATTACTTAAACAGCCTAAGGCTTACTGTAGTATCCTAAAGTTTTTTAAAAATTATTAGTAAAAGGGTTTTTAAGTTCTTTAGTACGCGGATATACTTAATAGAATACTAAGTATTATATTTATTACTTTTATAAAGTTGTTCGGCTATTATAATATAATATATAGTATATAGTATATATAACGTTTATAAAGAAAGGTATAAACAGCTACTTAGTATAGTAGACTACTAGTTATACTTTTTTATATCTTATATATATATAGTAGCGGGGGGCGCTAATATATATTAATACTTTATAGTATACTGGTAATAGTTAACTACCTCTATTTTATTTTATTTTTTAGTTTATAAATAGGCGTTTAGTACTAGATTAAAAGGTAATACTTACTTACGTATTACTATTTTAACTTATTATAACTAAGTATAATAAATACGTTTTTAGTATAACGCGTTAATATATAACTATATGCTGTTTCTATCTCCTATTATTATATTTAGAATATTATAGAGCTGTTTTACAGGAACCTCTATAGTAGTTAGTAGTTATTTTTTTTAAAATAAAGGTACTACGCTAAAAGCGTAGCTTTATTTAAAAAAAAAAAAAAAAAGTAATTTATACTTACGTATCTATTATAGGGGGGTAAAAAAAAGAATTAATTAACAAAGATACCTTTTTTAAAATAATATAACTTATTAATTAATAAGTCTAAATATCTAAAAAAAATATAGTTTTAAAAAGAAAGACTAGCTTATTTAATATACCTACCTCGTAGCTGCTTACTAAGAGATATAGGGGTAATTAAAAATTAGTAAAATTAAAACTTTTTTAGAACTCTACTTTAGGCTATTATAACTTTTTATTTAAAATAGGCCAATAACTGCTGTTATAACCTATTAGTTACTTTTTTAACTTTATTTTTATATACAATAAAGGTTATATTTATTTCTATTACTTTTTACTTTGCCTATATATATAGGTAGTATAGCGTTTAATAATAGTTCACTTTTTATTTATAATTATAAATTCCTTTTTACCTATAAAGATAGTTAATTATAATACTAAATACGCCTATCTATTTACTTAGTTTACATAAACTATACTTATAGGCCCCCCTAAAACTTTTAAATATTAATTACTTTTAGTATCTCTAAATTTTGTACTATTCTTTACTTATTACTTTATAGGCTCTAAGTTTTAAGTTTAGAACGTTTTTACTATTACTATTATCACCTCTACTTTTACTATTACTATTATCCTTACTATCGCCTCTACTATTACTACTATTTTTACTTTTACTTCTACTATATTTTTTACGCCGAGGAGCATCTACTATATTTATAAAATACTTATTTTACTTATTAACTTTACTATAAACTATATATTATATTTTTTTACTTTTTTTTATTTTTACTATTGTTCTATTTATTAAAACCGCTACTACTAATACTGCTAACCTAATATTTATAACTTTAACTACTTCCCTTATTAATAATCTAATTAACTTATTAGGCTAGTGCCTATTATTAAAAATAGCTATAACTTTATTTAATAAGTTATAATTAACTTTATTAGCGTTAGCTACTAAATAAATCAGGTTAGCTACTTTTAAATAAATAAAGTACTTATACTAGTAAGTGTTTATTAAAATTATATCTTTATTACTTATAAAGTAGTAAAATACTATAAGAAAAGTTTAAGTAACTATATTAGACACTGTTTTAGAAGCCTTAAAATTAATTAAAATATATATTTTATTATTAGTATTAATAAGAGGAGAACTATACTATATAAGAACTAGATATTTATAGAATAATATTTTAAAGAATATCTTAATAAGTATTTTTTTTTATTTAATAAACGTTTAACTATATTAATTATAAAAAAGATACAGGGGGGTAAAAAAAAAAATAAAAAACAAAATATATTTTGTTTAAAGTTATATAACTTGTTAATTACTAAGCTAAAAAATACGAAAAATGGCGTTTTAAAGAGAAAGACTAGTAGATTTAATTTACTCTATTAGGGGCTGCTTACTAAGGGGTTTAGGGGTATAAAAAATTAGTAAATATAGAAAATTTTTAGGACCCTACTTTAAGTTAGTATAACTTTTTATTTAGGATGTAAAATTTACTTATTTATATATATCTTATAATAGTATCTATAATATATAAGTATATAAAATATTTTTATATATTTATATATTATTTATATAATTATATATAAAAGTTACTTGTCTAAATTTTTTATAATAAACTAGTAATAATAAATTACTAGTACTTAGTATAGTAGCCTTTAGTTTCTATAACTACCTTAGAACGGTTAGGAATAAATAAAATATAGTTATTAATAACTTTTTATAATATATTATTCTACTCTTTTATAATAACTTTTTTAAAGGCCTTTATACTTTATAAACTAAATCTTGTACCTAAATTAGCCTTTTTATTATTATTTAGGCTAAATTTTAAATAACTCTATATATTTTCTATAGGGGCTAAATCAGGACTATAGGCTAGATAAAAAAAAAGTATAATTTTATTATTTTTAAACTAGTTTAAAACGTCCGTTGTTTTGTAAATAGGGACGTTATTTTATTAAAATTACTAACCTAAATTAATATTGATATAAAGTTTATAATTATAACATAAATTAATATAATATATATATATATATATATTATTATATATATTATTATATTACAAAAAGTACTAAAAAATCTATTAAGTTACCTACCCCTTTTTATTAAGGGTTTACCCTTAGGTATAAGGACTTTATTTATATTATCTTTACTAGTATAAGAAGTAAAAGAATTAGGTATTTTAATAAATACTAAATTACTTCTACCTTCTACCTAAATCGCACGCTAAACTTATAGGGTAAGGTCTCGGCCTATAAAATAATTAATATAAATTATATTAAAAAACTAAAACTATAGCATAAAAATATATAAAAAGTTATATATTTTAATATTTTAAAATGTTAAAATAACTTACTTTATAATTAGCTAACAGCCAGTTCTCTTTTAACTCTATTATTACTTTTTTTTCTATAATATTATTTATTCTATTATCCCTTTTATATTACTAACTTCTTAGAAAATATTATTTTTTTTAAATTTATATTTTTTATATTTTTTATATTTTCTTTAGTCTATATTAATCTTTTTTTAGCGTTTTCTTTATTAATTATTAGTTTTTTTTTACTTATATTAATACTATAGTCTTCCTCTTTTAAAATCCTTTATAAGGATCTTTTTAAGACATTTAGACGATTTTTTAATAATAGCCTTTTCTTTTCTTTTTTAGGGCTTTTAATTAAGTCCTTATTAATAACTCTTTTTGCTCTTTAAGTTACCTAGAAACTCTACCCCTTTTAATTTTATTTATATTATTATTATATTTTTCTTTATTTTTAATACGTTATATAGTATTATAAATACTATTAGGAGTTCTTTTTAAAGTAGAAATAATTATGAAAATAGGAGTATTTACTTATAAAAAAAGATTAACTTTAGATTCGAGTTTAGTTACATTTAGTACTATTTTAGGAAAATAGGAGTCTAGGTTTATAAAATTAAACAGATATTACTATATACTATAATATTAATAATATATTACGTAATTAGTAATTATATAAGCAAAGGCTATATTTTTACTTATTATATAAATTTATTATTATATAATATATTCTTACTAAAATTCGGGTTACGTAATCTATACTAGGCCTAAAAGGGAATAGTTAAAATTTTAGTTAAATATATTTACCAACTAAAAAGTTATAGGAACTTTAAAAAGGGGTTAAAAAAATCTTTATATTTACGTAATTTTAGTTTATTATATATACTTAATAAGCAGTAAATAAAATTCTTATATAATTCTATATAATCTTTTCTTTACAACGGTATTATTTACGTATTTTTAGGTCTATTATTTAATTTTATATAAATTTTTAAAAAAGGTACCTTTTTTAATTTGTTTTTTTTGTCACCACCCTGTAAAAGAGAGATATATAGGTAGTAGTTACTACTACTACCTATATATCTCTTTAAAGAATACAGTGGTCTATACTAAACTTTCTTAACTTAATATTTTTTTAGGGGGGTACGCTAAACGCGCTAGTATACTAGTATAAAATACTATACTTTTTTTAACTTAGCCTTACTTAACTTTTTTAATATATTAAGTATAAAAGTATATATATACTTCTTCTTTTTTGAAACCCCTTTTAGTCGCCCTAAGATACGCTAGTAAATTTAACTAGTGTTAGGGTTAAGTCGTATTGGCCACCTAGGCGTGTACGTAAGCAAGAATATTAAAGTAATTTTTATAAAGTATATACTTACTTTTTAACTATAATTAATTATATAATAATATAATAATATAATTTATAGCGTATAGGTTAAAGTTAAATTATAAATTATAAAAATAATACTTTTATTTACTAGATTCTACACAATTTAAAATATAAAGAGGTAACTAATTTAAATTTTAAATTATATAGAATCTTAATTAACGTATTTTACGAGCTTTATAAAGCCGCGGTATAACGTAATAATAAAAACTTAATAAATATTAAATAGCTTATATAATACTAACAAGGCTATATATAAGTAGTATAAATTTTAAACTTTTAAAAATTATATTTTATCTTTTTAGTAAGGGCTATAGTTACCCTACTAAATATAGCAACGCGCTTATACTTTAATTTATATTTATAGATTAGTAACTGCTTATAATTATCTTTAAGGGTATTAGTAATTATTACTTATAATTATATATAAGGTAATTAGTTAATCTAGGGGTTACTAGGCGTATAAACTTTAAAACTAATAAAGTTATTAAGCGGTTGCCTAGAGCTTATATAACTAAATATCTAGCTTTTAAATAAGTCTAGTTATTTATTCTACACGCTATACTATATTATTATTTACTTAAAATATATTACTATATTATATTTTTATAGGTCTTTTTCGTCTCTGAAACATTCTATTATTATACTAATTTTAGATAAGTTACTAACTTACTGCCTATTATACTAATTACTCCTAATAGTAGTAATACTCTAAACTAATATAAAATCTAAAATTAACTAGAACTATTTACCTATATACTATTTATTAATAAATTTTACGCCGACCTACGCGTACGCGAATTTTTAGTAAAAAAATAGCCTTTTTAAGCGTATTATTTTTTTTTATTTTATAAATCTTTTTAGTACGCTATTCTATATAAATAGATTTTAAACTAATAAAATAAAATACAGTTTAGTATCTAATAGAGTTCCCTTACTACGTTTATACTCCTGGATCGAGGTCTAGGCGTACTTTTACTTTTCGACTAATAAAATAAAAGTTATATAGAAGTAGGTAATTAATAAAAAAGGGCTAGGAGACTTAGTGTTATTAAAAAAGTTAAAGGTAAATTTAAAAAACTTAAGGTAATTACAATCCTAGACTTAGGCTAATAAAATAAAATAAATTTATTAGTACGCTCGTAAAATCTAGAAAAAAAAAAGACTAAAATATTATAAACTTTAGGGCAGCCTACTAGTACGTGTAGGATTAAATAAGTATATACTCTTATCCTTATTTAATAGGTATTATTAATTAGGCGGTAGGTACTACAGGCGGTATAGGTATTAATAATAATAAGTATAGCTTTTCTTATTCTATAAAACTATTAGGTAAATTAAATATATATATAACTTACTTTAGCGGGCTTTTATAGTATTATTATTTTAGTAAAAAGTTTAATAAATAATATAAAAACTTACGTAAAATTAAATAAAAAAATATTACTTTAAATTACGTAATACGTCTATAATAACGTTATTAGTTTATAATATTAGTAAGCGGGGTAAAACGCGATAAAAATAAAATATAAAAGAATAAATAAGTCTTTTATACTCCTGCTCGGGAGTATTATAGAATTTAGTAAATAAAAGTATTATTTTTATAATTTATAATTTAACTTTAGCGTATACGCTATAAATTATATTATTATATTATTATATAGTTTTTCGACACATTAAGTATAAAGGTATATATATACTCCTTTTTTTTAAAACCCCATTTAGTCGCCTATACAGCTACTACAGCTACATTTTTTTATTTAATTAATATATAAATATATATATATATTATTATATAATTAATTATAGTTAAAAAGATAGTATATACTTTTTAAAGATTATTTTAATACTCCTGCTTACGTACACACCTAAGTGGCTAATGCGACTTAATCCTAACCCAGGTTAAATATACTAGCGTACTCTAAGCTACTACAGCTACACTATTTATTCGATTAGTATATAAATATATAATATATAAATATATTCAAGGTGTAAAATTAGTTTATTTATATATATATAATAATAAATACTATATTATATTAATATATAAATTATTTTTATATATTTATATACATATTATATAACCATTAATAAAAGTTAAATTTTTAAAATTTTAATAATAAACTAGTAAATAATATATTACTAGTAATTAGTATAGCATCTCTAAGATTCTATAAATATTTTATAATAGCTAGAGAGTAATAAAATAAAATTATTAATAACTTTTTATAATTTTATATTCTCCTATTTAAAAATAGCTCTCTAATAGTTTCTATATTTTTTAAACTTAATTCTATATCTATATTAGCCTTTTTATTTTTATTTAGCCTAGATTTTATATTATTCTATAAATTTTATATATAGGCTAAATTAGTGTTAAAGGCTAGGTAAAATAAAAATATATATTAATTATTCTTAAACTAGTTTAAAACATCTATTATTTTATAAATAAGGGTATTCCCTTCTTAAAATTACTAATATAAATTAATATTAATATAAAGCGTATAATTATAATATAATATAATAATCTATATATATATAGTTATATTATTATATTAAATAAAGAACTAAAAATCTATAAAGTTACTTACTCTTTTTTATATTCGGTTTTATTTTAGATATAAGAACTTTTGTAATATAATCTTTACTAGTAGAAGAAATAGATAAATTAAATATTTTAATAGATACTAAATTACTTTTATCTTTTAATTAAATTATAACTAATAAAATTATTAATATAATTAATATTAAAAAAGAAAAATAATAACGTAAAAATATATTAAACGTAGTATATTTTAATATATTAAAATATTAAAATAACTTACTTTTTTATTAGGTAATAGCTAGTTCTTTATCTAATTCTATTATTACTTCTTTTATATAATATTCTTTCTAATTTCTTCTATTTATAGTGATAACTTATTAGAATATATTATATTTTTTAAAATTTATATATTTAATATTTTTTATATTTTCTTTAGCGTATTTTAATATTATTTTTTACGTATTCTTTATTACTTATAGATTTTTTTATTTATATTAATATTATAACACTTCTCTTTTAAAATACTTTTATAAAAATTTTTTTTATAATATTTAGACTATTTTCTAATTATAGGCTGTTATTTCCTTTTTTAGGAGTTTTTATTAAGTCTTTATTAATAATTCTTTTTACTCTTTAAATTATTTTAGGAACACTACACCTTTAAACTTTATTTATATTATTATTATTATTATTTTATTTTTAATAAATTATACAGTTAATTAACGTACTTCGCGAGCTTTATAAAGCTCTAGTACAACGTAATAATTAGAACTTAATAAATACTAAATAGCTTGATATATAATAAGGCTATATATAAGGAGTATAAATTTTAAACCCTTAAAAGTTATACTTCTTCTTTTTAGTAAGAGTAATATATTTTACTAAATATAGTAACGCTCCGCTTACACTTTAATTATATATTTATAAATTAGTAATTACTATTTATAATTATATATAACGCGGTTAGCCTAGGGGATTATTAAGCGTATAAACTTTAAAACTAAAGAGAGTTGTTAAGCCGTTACCTAGATCCTATATAATTAAATATCTAGCTTTTAAGTAAGTCTAGTTATCCGTCCTATATTTTATACTATATTATTAACTCCTGCTTTTTAAAGTTATACTTTACTATATTATAATCTTTATAGGTTTTTTTTATCTCTAAAACGTCTATTATTATACTAATTTTAGATAGGTAACTTACTACTTATTATACTAACCGCTCCTAATAGCAGCGATACTTTAAGCTAGTATAAAATTTAAAATTAACTAAAACTATTTGCCTACGTACGGCTTATTAATAAATCCTATACTAATCTACGCGTACGTAACCTTTTAGTAAATAATAGCCTTTTTAAGTATATTATCCTTAGCTACTTTAAAGCCCTTTTTAGTATATTATTCTATATAAATAGATTTTAAACTAATAAAATAAAGGCTTTATAGAAGTAGATAATTAATAGAAAAAAACTAAGAGACCTAACGTTATTAATAGAGCTAAAAGTAATAGAGTAACTCTAAACTTAAACTAATAAAATAAACTAAATCTATTAGTACGCTTATAAAATTTAGGATAAAAAAAATAACTAAGTATTATAAACTCTAAGAAGTCCCTCTTATTCTTATTTAGTAAGTATTACTAACTAAATAGTAGGTACTATAGGCGGCGTAGGTACTAATAATAATAGATATAGCTTCTCTTATTCTATAAGACTGCTAAGTAAGCTAAGTATATATATAACTTACTTTAGCAGGCCTTTATAGTATTATTATTTTAATAAAAAGTTTAATAGGCACCGTAAAGGCTTAATATAAAATTAGATAAAAAAACGTTGCTCTAAATTATATAATAAGTCTATAATAATATTATTAGTTTATAATATTAGTAGGCAGGGTAAAACGCGATAAAAATAAAATATAAAAAAATAAATAAGCCTTTTATATTTCTGCTTAGAAGTAAAATTATATAGTATTATAAATACTACGAGAAGTTCTTTTAAAGTAAAAATAATTATTAGAATATAAGTATTTACTTATAAAAGAAGAATAACTTAAAATTTAAGTTTTATGTAATACCGCGCTCTATTAAAGAAATAGGAGTCTAGATTTATATAATTAAAAAGATATTATTATATATAATAATATTAGTAATATATTACGTAACTAGCATTTATATAAGTATAAGCTAAACTTTTATTATTTATATAATATTATTATTAGAGTACTAATATACTTTAAAAAACTAGTTATGTAAATCTATACTAGACTTAAAAGGGTATAGTTAATATTTTAGTTAAATATATTTACTAACTAAAAAGTTATAGATATCTAAAAAAGGGGATTAAAAAAGTGCTATGTTTAGGTAATTTTAATTTATTACACGTAATTAATAAGTAGTAAGTAAAATTTTTATAGACTTTTCTATACTTTTCTCTTTAAAACGACATTATTTACGTCTTTTTAGGCTTCTTAATTAATTTTATATAAATTTTTAAAAACCGTATCTTTTTTAATTAGTTTTTATTTTCACCCCCCTATAGTAGGAAATATATATTTTATAAATTAATAATAACTATAATACTCTAACTAGTAGTGTCCTAACGTGGGTCTAAAATACTATATTTAAAATATAGAATCTAAATTAGTATAATAATTATTATATAACTAATAATAAAAAGTATATAATATTATATAACGTTATTTACTACTTAAGCCTAGTCTTTTTTAAGAAAATAACTTAACCTAAAGCCTTTCTCTGTATTTTATTAGTCCTAGAGGGACCGGGATGATTCTAATATAAATAAACGCCAAAACACTATTTCCCTAATCTTAACTAAGCTATCTATATAGCTTACTACTAGTAAGTAGTAATATCGCGCTAATTGAATTCTAAATAATAGCGTTTATCGCTATTACGCTTACTATATATATCTAAAAGATATCTACTAGATATATCTATACTAGTAAAAATATAAGTATTCCTCCAAATCCGACGAATAGGATAGTAATTATTAATATAATATAATCAACTCTATAGTTAACAGACTATCTATACTAAAATAACCTAGCTAGAAAGATAATAGAGCCTAAAAGTACTAGAAGTAAGTAATCTTCGGGCTTTATCTAATAACCTTAAGCGAGCAACTACTTTTTTAAGTACCTATTAGACTAAAGGCCTACTATTATTACCCCGAAAACGAGACTAACTCCTAACCTAAGATAAGTAAGTCCTAACTCTCTAGTACTAAAATTATAATTACCCTTAAAAACTAGTATAAATATAGTAAAGAAGAAATAGAGATAGCTATAGTATACTAAAATTAAAAACGTACGGAGTAATACTATTACACTTAGAAAGAGTATTTTAGTTAAATAAATTATTGCTTTTTAAATATATCGGCGGGAACTATCTTCTAAATATAAGAGTAGATCTAACTAATTAATATAATTACTAGGACCCTATAAATAAGTAGCCTTCCGCCGGAGCAGAATAGGCTAATATATTTTATAAAAAACAAGCGACGACACTAGTATAACAAATCTAGACTGCTAACGTAAAAAAGCAATATATTAGAATAAATACCAACTCACAGTAACTATAAGAAACTAAAATATTCATCTCTAGCCTTTTACTTACGCAAGATAGCTGCCAATCACTAGACCTATATAAAATATTAAGAATATAAGCTAGAGGTCCTATACTATATTCCTATTTCCTTACTAATAACGGGACCCTACATTCGCTGTTAGAACACATCTAATAAGCATTAGATATAAGAAAAAAACTTACTAGTATTAGACCCATACCATAAATACTTATTACAGCGCCTCGCTTCTCTATAAGACTAATATCTGCAATAATACCTCCACTAATAGTAATAGGTATACAACCCGCAATCCCCATCATAAGTCTAAAGCTATAAATATAGAAAGGTTAGAGCTTACTGCGCAAGCGACGGAGAAGGTAATTATCCCAAAGTTTAAACAATAGATCAAGATCAATCTTCCAATTACTTTACTTAATAGAGCTAGAGCAAGAGGGCCAATACCAAAACCAATAATGTATACCAACACAATAAACGCCGCCAACTCCTTATTTTGCGAGCAAAAGTCTTTTATAAGAAAAGGGACGCCGGGCGCAAAGATTATTACGGCCATAGACCTATTATAAATATTTAATATCGTACGCATGCCACCACCTTCCATTAACAGGCTAGAAGCATAAAATATTACTTACGCTAAGAAAGTTATTATTACGATAATTATAATAGTTATTCGTTTTCGTCCTTTATTCTAGATCATAGGTTCACCAAAGTCAACTTCTTCCTCCTAAG
The DNA here is from genome assembly GCA_030770415.1 of Pleoardoris graminearum. Classification (NCBI taxonomy): domain Eukaryota; kingdom Fungi; phylum Ascomycota; class Dothideomycetes; order Pleosporales; family Didymosphaeriaceae; genus Pleoardoris; species Pleoardoris graminearum. Next base: position 47,688 of record JASEKS010000096.1, read on the forward strand.
CCACTCTAGAAGCAGAAACTTCATTTTCTAGCAACATTGGGCTTGCGATAGAGCTGTTAATGGGATTCAATAAAAGAGTAGTAAAAAGCGAGGGAAATAATATTAGGTTATCTTCAAAAGAATAATTCTGTAAGGGAAACAACATTTCGGAAATATAGAAATCAAAATAATAATACGCAACTATAAAACTCAACGAGTCCAATAGGAGCAAGTAGAGATTCTAGACTTTATAATCTAGCGATTTTCGGCTTTATTCCCGGTGCTAGACACGCTGCTGCTTAATGAGAATGCCTGCTTATATATCTTCATGTCGTGGAACTCTTTCGGACTCCGATTCTACCTCAGGCCTCAGTCCCGAAATCTTGAATGGAATGTAGGCCATGAGGTTTCTTCGCACACGACGACCAGTGAACATGGAAAGTGGGGAAAGAATTGCCAAGCCTAATCTGTTCTGTGCCACGCCTGCCACCAGCAGTATCTGTCCAGGTGAGTTAATATATTTTGCGGGTTATATTGCAGCGTTGCGGCGCAGTACATTGGTCTACATTTTGAATGGCAGCGGTTCCAGGGCGCCCGTCGCATCCATTTCAGCTGTTGAGGCGTGAGCTTGCTTTATCCCTGCATGTACCGTGTCAGCGTCGGAGTTTGGTGCCCTCCAATTTTTTAGCCCTTTGCGAGGACAATGGAGACCACATGCCATATCAACGGGTCTTTATACGTTACTAGATCTTCACAGAGTGCACGCACTACCATTTGGCATTTCCCGGAAATCGTGAGCACCAAGTACCAAAATGTTACTCTTCGATACGTATGCCAACGAACGCAACAATGAAGGGTTCTCCCTTTCGGTTACTCTATTTTTTATCTTCTTTCGACTGGCGAACATTCCACTCCAACTCTTCCTTCTTTCTAACTCCTATGTCACTCAAATTCTAGAAAACTTTTCGGTTGCCGCACTGCAGAACGCGCGCTTTGAGTCAAATATGTCCATTCGACCGCTTTCGGACGCACGCCGCTACATTTTAGGATTTTACACTCTCTCCGCAATGAAACACGTCTTTTGGGCGTGCTACCTTCTTCGAGCTCGGTTGAGCTTGCCCACCGCGAGCTCCTTGTGCATCATCAACTATACCTTTGATTCGATCAACACCTTCCTCTTCTTCACTAAGGCGACGACACCGTCTTCGACTCGAGAGGAGACTGTGACCCCTACAATGGTAGTGGGAGGCATTGTCTTCGTGCTCGGCGCGATATTGGAGATATCGGCAGAACTTCAGCGCCGCAATTTCAAGGTCCAGAGTCAGAATGCTGGGAAGCCTTTCACCAGGGGTGCATTCAGCCGGGCCCGGAATATCAACTACGGGGGTTTCACCATCTACCGAGTGGGCGAGACTTTGTTATCTGCTGGGTGGGTAGCAGCGTTTGTTGTGGGGTTTTGTCATCTGAGTGACTTTGCCCTACGTGCAATTCCTGTTTTAGACAGATATTGTTCGCAAATAACCTCCTGCGTTGTACGCCGGCCCTTAGATATTAGATATTATTCTACTATCTCTCTAACGTTATTATTCTTAATTTAGTAAATAAAAAGTTAAATTAATATAAAAAATATTATTAAAAATAAAAGTATTATATTATTATAGAGAGAGGATCTAATAGTAAATAGCTACTATACGTAGGCTATTAATTAGGATTATACTTATTATATAGGTATTTTAATTAAAAAGGTTATATAGATAGTTAAGCTTTTTAATAGTAAAATATTAAAAATTGATTTTAATATTATAGGTTATAGTAAAAAGAAAGGTATTAGTATTAGCGTTAGTATAAATATAGGGATAAATATAAAAGTAAAAAAATAGTCTCTAAATAAACGTAGATCTAATATATATATTATTATCTACTATAGTAGATCTTATAGAGTAGTAAAAAAAAATTAAAATTTTTATTTTTAACTATTTTAATTATATAGTATTATTTTATAGTATATTAGAAGGAATTATATAATTTCGCTACCGTTAAAGCTTCGGGCCAGCAAAGGTGCGTATGAGAGAAACCTTGCTCTATATGCCGTTGTTCTGACAAGAGACACCATCTTAGTATGGTAACCAGTGGATTCTGTACAAAAAGAGGACTCCGCACAAACTTTTCCCAGGAGTTTACTAAGCCTGGACAGCGGAATGGCGAAGATCGTGGGGCTAGTCACTTGAGTTGTTATGGTAGCACATCATTCCTTCTCATCACGGCACTTCGAATTCATGTTTTCTGTTTGTGGGTCTTCCTTGCCAAATGTGATATTTGTCCAAGGTTGATATATCCAAGTCCGTCTGTATTTCAAGGCTTTGATGGTACAGACAACACACAGTCGTTTGAAGTCCTTTGAATTCGCTCCAAAGCTGAGAGCTTCGCATATTTACATTTCCCTTGATATGATTGGAGCGTTGCAGCAGGCAGATAGAATTTCCGCGTTGTTCTCTCACAGTCTACTTGACCCATCGCTAAGGCCCATCCGGTGTCCGAAGTATGCAATGCAACGGGCACAAAGCCCCCGATGAGCATACCCGCAAGGCTATAACCATGGCGATAATTCATTTGTAATACTACAGATATACATGCAAGCCTCTAGAACGCGAATTTACAAAGAGGCAAACTTAATATATATATACGGGCTTACGGCGGAAGCGTAGAATTATTACTAATATAATAAATGCGGATAAGTATATTAGCTTAATAATAAATTACTACAGCTGTGCCTTAGCGGCTCCGCATTTAGAAAAGTTACTATAATAAATAAGGTTAATATTAGGAAGTAACTATATACCCGAACACATTTAACATTCTATAAGTTAAATATATAATTTCTAAAGCCTTAGCTATTACAAATTTAGATTTATCTCGTTAAATTATTAATACTTAATTATATCAAAACTCGTATGGCTTATTACTAGATATTCTTTAGGCTTTAGAGAGGTATTTATTCTAGCTATTACTAAACGTAGTAATCTTGTAGTTATAACAGCCCGTAGTATAGAGAGTATCGCGCATCTTACTAGTAACAGCGTTTAAGTGCTTAATATTAATATATCGTTAACTTAAGAAGAGCTGAATACAAAAGTAGAAGCAGTAGTAAGGGCCTTTAGTCGTATTAATATTTTTACGTTTAGTGCCTTAGCGGTAGTCTAGGGTAGGGCTTTTAATATTAAGCGCACAATCGTCTATAGTTCTTATATTATTATTTTAACTATTATTAAAATTTAGTACTAAGTTATATACTAGCTAATTATATTATTTATAAAATAAATTTTATAATTTTTTTTCTTTATTATTCTATTTTCTACTATAAGTATAAATCCTTTTATTAATAACGCTACTATAAAGATATTATAATTATAATATATATATATATATAAAATATAATATAATATAAGATCTAAACTAAGTTATAAAATAGTAGTTATAGCTAGTACTAATATATTATAGTTTAAAAGTCTTATATTATAACTTAGAAGAATAGTATTTAAAAAATTAACTACTTTTAAGTATACTATATAGATTATATAGGTAAAACGTTTAGTAATATTATATTATTTAAAGAGCTAGGTTTTATTTAAACGTATATATTATATTAAAATCTAATATTAACTTTATTAACTTTTTTATTATATAACAAGACTAGTATTAAAATCTATAATATATATTGCGTCGCAAAAAATATAGAGTTATATATTACTAGGTGCTAAAATATAAGACGTATTAATATTCTTATAAATAATATAGGGTATATTTAAGGAGGGTTACTTAAATAGACTAGATAAGATTAGAGTGTTTATATTAATAATAGCCCTCTTATATAATTCTCTAACAGCTATTAATATTAGTAGAGATGAGTATATAAAGATATATAAGAATAAATTTATTAACACTATTAATATAACTAAAGTAGTATTACCTTACTTCTAAAAGAAATAAATAGAAACTATAGTCTTTATAGGATTATAGTTTAAATAGATAGGGGATATTAGTATTATACTATATTAAGTAAGTAAATTTACTATAGAAGGTAATACCTCCTTTTAGGATTATTAGGATCTTAAATAATACTAATAGTACGTTATTTAGATATATATAAAGGCTTTAGATAAAAAACTTACTATATTTAGAATTAAGAGTATGATCTTTAAGCCTAGTTATTTTCGGACTAATATTTTTAATCCAGTTTATTTAAAAATTAAAATTAAACCTATAGAAGAGTATAAGAAGATAAATATAAGAATAGAAGTAATAGTCCGGAGCGTCTATAAAAATTGGTTAGGTAATTCTAAAAAGGTAGTAAAGCGTATAATAGATATTATACGCTTTAAGAGAATAGTATTTAGAAGAGAAATACCTATATAACTTTCTCTAAACGTTAATATACTTATAGTTATATATAATAAGTATAAGAAAACTCTTAAAATATATAATAAGGAGGAGGAACTTATTACTAGTAGTAACTTTAGTACCTAAGCGTTAATAAATTCGTAAATTTAAATTAATTTTGTCTCAATATAGTTATATATAGTAATTTAAAGTATTAGTCGTTTTCTTAAATAACTATTATATAAATATACTAATATAAATTTTAATTATATTTTTACTAGATTAAATAATAAGACTAGAAAATATATCCATTAGCTTAAAATCCGGCTTATATTATAGTGTTCTTAATATATATTAATCTTTTACTAATTAATGAGTAGCTTTCATAGTAACAATTATAAGTATAAATTTAAATTATACCGGGGGGTAAACGTAAAAAAGAGTTCTGAAAAAAGATACCTTTTTTAAAAATTTATATAAAATTAATTAATAACCCTAAAAATACGTGAATAATACCGTGTTAAAGAGAAAGTTATAGTATAATTTATAAATATCGTATTTATTATATATTAATTATGTGTAATAAATTAAAATTATCTAAATATAGTAATTTTTTAATTTGTTTTTTTAGGTTTCTATAACTTTTTAGTTAGTAAGTATTTTTAACTAAAATTTTAACTATACCCTTTTAGGGCTCGTCTAGATTACGTAACTAGTTTTGCGAAGTATATTAATAATCTAATTATAAATTTATATTAATAATAAAAATTTAGCTCCTGCTTATATAATTACTAATTACGTAATATATTATTAATATTATAGTATATTATAATATCTTTTAGATTTTATAAACCTAGACTTCTATTTTCTTAAAATAGCGCTAAATTTTTTAAAACTTAAATTTAAAGTTAACTTACTTTTAAAAGTAAATACTCTTATTTCTATAATTATTTTTATTTTAAAAAAGCCTAAAAAGACTATTTATAATACTATTCAACGTATTAAAAATAAAGAGAAAAAGATTATAATATAAATAAGATTAAAGAAGACTAAGTTAGAAAGTTAACTCTAAGAAATAAAAGAGTTATTAATAGAGACTTAACTAGAAGTGCTAAAAATAAAATAAAAGACTATTAATAGAAAATAGTCTAAATATTATAAAAAGGGCTTTATAAAAGTTTTTAAAAAAGGAGAAGTACTCTATTAATATAAGTACTAAAAAGCCTCTTATAAATAAACAAAACGCTAAAAAAGATTAAAATACGCTAAAAAAAATCTAAAACATATTAAAAATGTAAATTTAAAAAAAATTATATTTTCTAATAAGTCAGTAATATAAAGGGGTAAAGCTAAAAGGGAATACTATAGAAAAAGGAGTAATAATAAAATTAAAAAAGAATTAGTTTCTAGCTAATTACGTAGTAAGTTTTTTATATTTTTTTATATATTATATTATTTATTATTTTAACTATTATTATTATATTATATTATATTATTTATATTATTATATTTATATATTAATCGAACAAATAGTGTGGCTGTGGTGGCTCAGGGCGACCAAAAGGGGTTTTAAAAAAGGAGGAGTATGTGTATGCCTTTATAGCTTTATATTATTAATACTAATTAAATTATAGGCCGAGACCTTACCCTATAAGTTTAGGGTGTAATTTGGGTAGGAGGTAGAAGTAATTTAGTATTTATTAAAATACCTAATTCTTTTACTGCTTATACTAGTAAGGACTATATAAATAAAGTCCTTATATCTAAGATTAAACTAAGTATAAAAAGGGGTAAGTTTTATAATACTTTTTTACCCCTTTTGTTATTAATATAATAATATATATATATATATATATATTATTATATTATATTATAATTATAATCTTTATATTAAGTATAAAGGTATATATATACTCCTCCTTTTTTAAAACCCCTTTTAGTCGCCCCGAGCCACTACAGCCACACTATTTATTCGTTTAGTATATAAATATATATATATAATCTTTATATTAATATTAATTTAGGTTAGTAATTTTAATAAGACAACGTCCCTATTTATAGAACTACAGATATTTTAAGTTAGTTTAAAAATAATAAAAATAAACTATTTACTTACCTAGTCTATAGTCCTAATTTAGCCCCTATAAAGAATATATAGGGTTATTTAAAATTAGGGCTAATTAAAAATAAAAAGGCTAATTTAGGTGTAGGAATTAGTTTAAAAAGTATAGAGTCTTTTAAAGGAGCTATTATAAAAAAGTATAATAATATACTATAAAAAGTTATTAATAACTATATTTTATTCCTCCCTAACTATTATAAGGTAGTTATAGAAGCTAAAGGCTACTATACTAAATACTAGTAATTTATTATTTACTAGTTTATTATTAAAAATTTACAAAAGTGACTTTTATATATAATTATATAATTAATATATAAAAATATAAAAATATTTTATATACTTATGTATTATAGGTACTATTATAATATATATAAACATAAGCTAATTTTACACCTTAAATAAAAAGTTATAATAGCCTAAAGTAGGACTTTAAAAATTTTCTATATTTACTAATTTTTTTTTACCTCTAAACTCCTTAGTAAGCAGCTCTTAATAGGGTAAATAGAATCTACTAGTTATTCTCTTTAAAATGCTATTTTTCTTGTATTTTTTTAGCTTACTTATTATAGAGTTATATTATTTTAAAAAAAGATATCTTTTTTAAGTACTCTTTTCTAAGTTCACTCCCCTGTAAGTTTTTTAAAAGACTTAACTTTATTTTATATTAATACTAGTGTAAAAGAAGAGATATATCTAAATAATAATATTATAGTCTTATAAAAGAATAATTAGGTAAAAAAAAAAAATATATTTTATTTTTTTTATTTTATAGTAACTAAAGTATAGTAACTTACGTACTTAATTTTATTTAGTATTCTAGCACTGTCTATATTAAAGGATAACGTATTATATAAAACTTTAAGTTTATAAATTCTAAGGCGATATACGTCTTATAGTAAAATAAAGCTTAGTTAAAGTTAACGGTATAAGGAACTAGAGCTATTTAGTATATAACTATATAAGTTATAAGTTATATGGAATTGTTTAGGCTACGATTATAGTCTAAAAGATTAATTCCTTAGGGAGAGTTTGCGATTTTTATTTAGATCTAAAAGGAGAAGACGTATAGAAGTATAGTAAATTCTATATATATATTAAAATCTATACTTCTTAGCTAAAGGAAGGAAATAGAGTATAATAGTCTATAAATTCTAAATATAAAAGCTTATTTTATTATTAGTAATTCTACTATAGATAAAAGTTTAAAATAAAAGTAAAAGACCCCTAATAATATAAAAAATATATATAAAGGCCTTATGCTTTAGTATAATTAATAAATAAGGAACTATAAAATAATTATAAATAATATAAACTATTATGTTACACCCTCTTTATATATAAGTAGTAAAGTTTTTTTTTTAAATAGTATTACCTTTTATATTGGCTAAATCTATAATTAAAAGCGTTGTAAATATAACTATATATATTATAATAAGCCAGATTTATAAGTTACTATTAAGGTTTTAATAATTACCTCTTATAGCTATAATTATAAAAACTAAACTATAGTAAGTAATACGAAATATATTTAGTAGATTTTAAATAATAAAATTTTTATCTACGCTTTTAAAATTATTATATATTTAGGTTATAACTATAAGTAGGACGTACTCTAGAGCTTCGCTAATAATGTCTGCAATAATTAATGTAAAGGGTATAACTATAAGAAGGAGAGGTCTAGCTTAGGAAGAGCTAATCTGTTATAACGGTAGGGGTCTTTATAGTTTATTTTTTATATTATTAGTAACTAATTCTAGTAGCCTCTAGTTTAATAGCGTAAAAAGAAGAATATTAGTTTATATTTAGAATACTACTTAGGGAAGTCTTCGTAATATATTAAAGATAAATATTATTAATAATATTATAGTAGTATCTTTAGATAAGACTATAATAATACCGAAGGTAGTTTAGGATATAATTAAAACTAAAATATCTTAAACGGTAAAAGGCTAAAGGGTGTATAATTAAAAGTAGACTTAAATAAGTTATTTAGTAAAACGTGTTAATATTTATATATCTTAGAATTAGAAAGAAATTAAGTACTTACTATAGTATAAGTATACCTTCCTACTGTTAGAATACCCTAAAAAGTATATATATTTAGTAAAAGAAACACTGAGAATACGGAGTAGACGTTAATTAGACTTTATAGTTAATAACTATATTTAATTACTTTTTTTCTATCTTTTTAATATTTATATATATCTTTTTTTAGTACTACTGTATTAGTTTTGAATAAGTTAAAATAATTATTAATTTTAGAAATTATATAGATAAGACTATATATACTAGCATTATAACATTTACTAGTCTAAAGCTTTAACAATAATAAAACTATATAATTCCTTTTAATATATTATAAAATAATACTATATAAATAAAATAGTAAAAAATAAAAATTTTAATTTTCTTTTACTACTCTATAAGATCCGCTATAGTAGATAATAATATATATATTAAATCTACGTCTATTTAGAGACTATTCTTTTACTTTTATATTTATTTTTATATTTATACTAATACTAATACTAATACTAACACCTTCCCTTTTATAATAATCTATAACGTTAAAGACTATTTTTAGTATTTTACTATTAAAAAGTTTAACTATCTATATAACCTTTTTAATAAAAATACTTATATAATAAGTATAATCCTAATTAATAGTTTATATATAGTAGCTATCTATTATTAAATAAAAAAATTAGATCCTCCCTATATAATAATATAATATTTTTACTTTTAATAATATTCTTTTATACTAACTTAACTTCTTACCTGCTAAATTAAGGATAATAATCTTATAGAGGTAGTAGAATAATATTTAATATTTAAGGGCCGGCGTATAACGCAGGAGGTTATAATATTATATTTACCTATAATACTATAAACGCAGGTCTCTATATAAATTTCTATATAGCGTATATTAATAGTATAAGCGCTTTTATATTAAATAATAAGACGCCAGGCTTAGGCTATTATAGGGAAGAATCTGGCTGGATATAACTAGACGCTGTTTAATTAACGCTCGTCGCTAGAGGAGAAAATAAATAAAGCCAGCTCGCTCTAGTAATAATACCTTCATGGGGATTACACAATAGACTTAAAGTCTAATTTAAGAATTAGTATTAACTATAAGTTTATTTAGCGGGTAGCGTAAGTAATTACTTAGCGGCTGCCCTATTGTTAAGGTTTTTAGCGGACTAATAAGATATAATAGGATATTTGGCGCGCTCTGCCCAGGACTTTAGTAGTACGCTATTAGATGATAGGTTCGAATCGAAGGGTGGTATTAATGAATTAATAGTAAGATATGTTGGTTCTAATATGTTTGCGCCGCGATTCTGCGTCTGTGTTGTGTAGAAAGAAAAAGGTAACTACATTATTTCCGTCTACTAGATCTCCTACGCGACCGTTTTTCTCGCATCTGTGCTTCCTTGCTACATGCAACTCCACCAATCAATTATCCGGCCCAGTCCTGGCCCCCCACCTTCTGAAACCTCGGAGTCCGTAGGCACACTGCATATGTGCGACACAGTACTGCATACGCACTTGCGAATTGAATCGTAAACGATCTGCAGCATGTTAGCGTTCAATTAGGCTAATTAAGACTCTCGGGGAGTACGGCGTCTCAGGTGATTATGTCCGACTTTATCAAGACCTTCGTATGAACCTGCACCTCTTGATCGAGCTACTCACTTTCCACGCTTAATTCAGTCTCTGCAGCTGAACATTATACTTCTAATTATGCGGACTAAGAAATTTTGCCAACATGAAGATGCCAAACCCTGACGAGATTCAGTTCATGCTTGCGCATGTTCACGAAACCAAAGTGCCCCAAATGATTGCGTCAAGCGTCATTATCATGGTGTTCTCTACGATTACAGTCATCTTGCGATTCATTGCTCGACGTACGGGCAAGGTTAAATTGCGGTCCAGTGACTGGTTCATTTTGCTCGCACTGGTAAGCGTTGAGTCAAATATTCAAGTGTAGAGTCTGACGTGCTGAAATGGGAAGGTTTTCTTGTACGCCTACATGATAGCCTTTTGGGCTATGATACCGCTTGGAATGGGTCGACATGTCATACTTGTTACCAATCGCAAGGCTCTGGCAATTGTGAGTTGGCCACTCATCGAATTGTATCATTTGCTGCATGCTGAAACTCGGCAGTGGATGCTAGTTGCCGAAACCACAATCCCAGTTGCGATGATGGCCGTGAAGCTGTCATTCCTCTTGCTATACATGCAGCTCTTTCCACAAACATGGGTTCGACGTACAGCCTTATGTATTGGAGCTATCGTTGTAGGGTACACCATTGCCCACATTGTCAGCGACGTCCTCCAGTGCATCCCGTTATCCGCACTATGGGATCCAACAATAACTAATGCCATGTGTTACCCTTTCATTGATCAATTGACAGCAATGGGCATCATTATCATTACGACCGATATCGCAATCCTAGTCATACCTATGCGCCCCATTTGGGGTCTCACGGTCTCGCGATCCCGTAAATGGCAGCTTAGTCTTCTTTTATCGCTAGGAGGATTGTACGTACCTCGTTATCTGCTCGAAATACGGCCATACCGCTAACGTCAGCCAGCGTCTGCATTGTTAGCATCGTTCGCATCCCCTATGTCCGGAAAATGGCTGCAGTAGACATTACATGTAAGTGCTATCATCGTGACAGTCTGTATACACATGCTCACTTTCAATCTTACAGGGGAAGATGTCGAAGGTGGGGAGCTGTCGTTCATTGAAGTTGGTCTTGGGATTATTGCCGCTTGCCTGCCTGCCTGCAGAACTCTCTTCGCCCGAACCTTCAACACCCCGTTTGGCATGCGATATTTCTATAGTAGGCCGCGAAGCCTCAACTCCGTCGACCTAGGAGGTGTTCAATCTCACGAATATACCAACGACAAATCGAAAGCGACGTCTGCTTCTTTCAAGCAAACATCCGCTAAGACGGAGGATGATGAGCAGCAACTATTTGCTGTTTGCTCTCCGCGCTCGAAGTAACAACGATCCCGTATACACCTAACGCAGTGTGAAGGAGGGATTAGGATTGGTTTGGACGCTGGGAACCAATTTATCTCCAGCGCGTCCTTTGAATTTGATTAGAGCTGAAGGCTGTGGCTGGGAGGTTCTCTCTAGGCGATGATGATACACGTGCGCGAGGCAACCGTGCTAGTAGAAGTTAATAGATTTAACAAGATAGAGTTAAGGTTATTACTTAGAGATATAAACTATAGTTAACAGTAAAGAAGGGTATATAAAGACTACTTTACTATATATATAAATTCTTTACCTATTTATTATATACCTATATTTTTATATTTATATACTAATTTAATGAAGGCATGCACATACTCCTCCTTTTTTAAAACCCCCCTTAGTTACCCTAAGCCACCATAGCCATACTATTTGTTCGATTAATATATAAATATAATATATACTAATTAAATAAATAGTGTGGCTATAGTAGCTTAGGGCGACTAAAAGGGGTTTTAAAAAAGGAGGAGTATATATATATCTTTATTATTATATATACCTATTTATATATCCTCTATCTCTATTTCTATAATTATTATATTTAATAATAATAACTACTTTAAGGCCGGCACTTATTTATTTAGTTATTATTATTCTTCTTATTAAAACTATCCCTTTATTATTAGTAAATTAGTTATATAATTATTAGAAGTTTAGCTCTAGTAATTATTTAATAGTTACTTTTAAAGTTATAAAAATAAAACTAACTACGCTACTTACTAATTTATAATACTCTAAGCGCTGCTTACTTATTACCTATTACTTTCTATTTTTTATAAGCTCTTACAACTCTAAATATACGAACTCTATATAACTATCCCTTTTATTATTTTTTACCCTTCGCCTTTTACGCTTTATTACTTTTTACTTTTTACTTTTTACGCTTTACGCTTTGCGCTTCGCGCTTAGTACTTAGTACTTAGAATAAAGCGCTTAGAATAATTTTATTATTTTTAACTTTAATTTTAACTTTACTTTCGCCTTCGCCTTTGCCTATATAATAATTATTATAATTTTCTAGATCTTAATAATATTTTCTTTATTAGTTATTATTTACAGTATCTTATTTTTAATTTACCTATTATTTTAGTACTAATTAATAATATTATAGAGGCCCTACTTAACTAAATCTATCTATACCTATATTTATACTTATACGTATTTAGTTTTTCTATTTTTTAAATTTTATTCTGCTATCCTTTAAAATTATAGTAGTTTAAACGCTTTTAAAACTTCTATATAAATAATATCTACGTCGCGGTATATCTTAATAATAGTAATAATTTAATAAATAACTAAATTATACTTTTATAACTAGGCGCTTAATAACTAAACTATTTTTTACTAAATATTAGTTACAGTTTTTATAGTTTCTATAATTATTATAATATTAATTTATATATAGGGCGGATCCCTATATAAAATACTTAGAATATAAATTTTAATAGATTTAGCCTACTATATACAACGTATTATAGTATATATTAACTACTAATTATTAGCTACTATAATAATAAGATAACTTATAATAGTAAAAATTATTATAAAAAAGGTAACGCGTATAAGATAGTTGTAACCTATCTTATAGTATACTTCTAATATAGTATTTTTACTAAACTTTATCTCTTTTATTAAAACTTTTTTTATTAGGAGCACACGCGCTACTACTAGCTATATACTAATTATAATTATAGCTAGTAGCTTAGTTAGCTTTAGCGTAGCACCTTTATTATCTCCCCTTTTATACGTCTTCTCCTACTTATGTATATAGTAAAAGTATATATATCCTTATACTATTACTTTACTTTTAGGCTAGCCTATATCCTTTTTAACTTACTTTTAATAATTACTACTTTAAGTATAGCTATTCTACTATTTTATCTAAAAAAGTAATATATTAATAAATAATATTATAAACTCTATACTAATACTTTATTTTACCTAGAGCTCTTTAAAAAGAGTAAAAAATAATAAATTAAGAATAACTTTTATAAGTATATATATTTAACTAAACTTACCTCTAATATTAATAATTTTAAACTATAAATTTAGTTTTTTATACTAGTCTAGCTACTATATTACTATTTAAAATTAGAATTTAACGTAAATAAGTAATTATTTTTTATAATAAATAACTTATAACTTATATAATAAATAAGTAACCTTAAAAGAACTTTAAGTATAGTCTACTAAAAATAAACTACTTAAAATTAATAAGCTTCTTAAGAAGGACAATAAAAAATATTTAATAAAAGATCTATAAACTATTTTCTATTATAAAATATTATTAATAAAAAAAGCGTACTTTAACTTTTAAAAAGAATAAAATATTTTAAAAAATAACTTACTATAATTTATAATTAGTATATTAGATATTAATCGCAAGATTACTATATAGATTATTATAGGAAAATTATTGTCGGCTGGGAGGTTGACACCGAGCTTTAGAAGATTTTGACGTTCACTGTCTGTGTATCCATCTCCAGATTATGATGGTAGGTCACAATCTCGAGGCGGAAGCTACAATGTAGGAATGAAGCAAAGAGGACGAGGGGTGACGGCTGTGGTACGTTTCTACGTAGGGGTAGATTAGCCATTTGTAAGCGATACTGAAGTATTGTTGCTTGCAGAAGGAAGTGGAAATCTAATAATAGACTGCTTCATATTATACTTAAAAATTGGTTGTAAGTACTGTTTTGCTGTGGTGACTTGGAAACGAGGACGAGAGCAGGATGCGGCCATGCGCCTTCGCATTAACTAACGCAGTCAATGTGGCTGCATATGAAACTACGAAAAAGGAAGTTGGTGAGTCTTGATCTGCATGTTCTCAATTTTGTACTCCCCGAAAATGTATTGGCAATATAATCGGACATTGATGGCCGGAAATAGGTGACCTAACGCCGTATCCTGCTTTCCAATGCTTCCGAGCCTACTCAACAAAACGCTCTCCCATAGCCTGTATTGGAGTTCTCCAGTCCACAGAAACTTTTAGAACGAAGTCATACACATTGTTGGTCGTCATGCTATCGATTCAAGCTCTCGCAGCCGTCGCTGCAGCCTTGATTAGTCTTTGTTGCCTGTCTTACATTCTCCCAACTGCTTCCGGCAACTTGATGGCTGGCGCTTTGTATGCAATTATACTTGGGATACAGACTGTATGTAGTGCTGCAAGTAGTTCTTCTACGTGAACTGACAGCGTGCAACTAGTGTTTCGTCATTACTGTTTATCGCCTGGCATTCCACCCACTTTCCAAATATCCTGGTCCCCTGTGGGGCAAGATTACGGACTGGTACTCGATTTGCCATTGCATCCGCGGTGACCGGCACCTCAACTTCTAGACTTCATCAAAAATATGGTACTATTCCAAAAAAAAAAAATAGCATCTAGAAATGCCCTGACATTCCTGAAGGCCCTATCGTGCGATACGGTCCTAATAGAATCGTCGTAAATTCCGCCACAGCTCTCCCTAGCATATATGGACTACATGCAAACACTCAAAAATCCGAGTGGTATACCGTATGGAAGGAGTTTTTCAAGACCGACATGTCTATGTCCACCATCGACAAGAAGCGACATGCTTTCAAACGCCGCATAGCCATCACAGCCATCAGTAGCACTGCGGTCAAAAACGTGGAAAATCGCATACTCAAGAACATTCGAAAATTATGCAGCCTATTGGTAAATACATCAAGACCTTATGAATGGAGTGAGTCCAAGGATATGACTAAATTGATAGCATTTTGTACGTCGGATATTATGGGGGATACTACATTTAGCAAAAACTGGGAAATGCTTGACAGTACAAAGAACCGAGATATCTTTTCCATTCTACCACGTGGAATCGGTGGTTTATCTCTCGTGAGCGCCTGGTGCAATGATCCGGCTCCTTCGCGACGCTAATTTCACTTTAGGTCGGGCACATGCCTGCACTCATGAAACTTCGGCTCATTCAAATATTCCGTCGAGACCTGGTCGCCGACACATTTCGATATGAAGCGCTGAGCAAAGAGATATCGGATTGGAGAATGATGCAAAAGGAAAGCACGTTCGACGATTTTTATGGTTCTCTGCTTCAAGCACGCGATCCGGAAACAGGCCGTAGTCTCGACTTTCCCGAGATCTAGTGAGACTTCTGTGCTACCACAACCACCCTAGGTATGCACAGCCCTGCACCATTCACAGACTCGTTGTACGCCTTACCAACAAGGCCCCTTACTTTATCTGCCACGTCAGTTATACCGTCCCTCGTCAAACCTGTGGCAAGTTCATCCATGGTCAGCATATGCTGATCGTTGAACGCGCGCACGAGGTGGGGACTATCCCCGAATTTTGTCATTTTCACCCGCTCAAATCCTCCTTGGGAAAGCATCTCAGGAATCTGTACCGTCCAGTCGTACCGTCCTTCCGCATAGCATAATGTGCGGATCTCATCGAGAGCAGGCGACGGGATCGATGAGTCCAATTTGCGAACGTGCATGTCTGTCCATTACGATCAACAGAGATTTCGCATTCGCTAGGGCGTGAGAATGTACCGGCACAATTCAGTTCGTCCCACTAGAGATAGCCTCCCGGCTTCAGAAGCTTGAGCAGGCTACCAACGAAGTGTATCTTTTCTTTCCCGGTAAGTACGAGGATCAGAAGACGGACGTGCACAATGTCGAACTGGCCTTCCCAGTCCGGATGCACGTCGTCGAAGATATTCCATGTCTTGAGCGTGATCTGCGCAGGTAGCCAACCCGCAGTAGGCGCTTGCGAGAGATCGAGGTCGAAGCCTGTCAAGTGGGCATCTGGGTGCAATCGAGCGGCATCCAAGAGCCACAGGCCTGTTCCGCAAGCAACATCTGCGATCCGCGCACGCTCTGGGACGGGAATTGAAGCGTCGATGGTGAAGCCTAGCGACTCTTTCCAGAGGTAATGCTGGAGATTCAGACGGCAGGCCGCAAGGTGATTGCGATCGAGAACGTAGCCGTCGCCATTGTTCGTTCTGGTGGATTCGTGTGGGAAGCTCATGGTTAGGATGGAGGAAGCCCAGTCCTAGATATTTGAATTAGGTTGAAGGTAGAATCGCAGGAGGCGCTTGGGAGGAGTGTGAAAGCGAAGCAATGTAGGCTTTTGCAGGTGAATAAGCGCTACGCCACATCGACCGCGCCGCCCGAGCGATCTAAGCATGGAACTGGATCCAAGAATTCTAAGCGGGTGGATATTTTTGTGCGTACCCGATCGTCATCTCTAAACAATAATTTATTACTGCAAGCATCTAGGCTGCATAATCTGAACTAGAAGTTATTTGTACGTTATGACTTGAGTTAACCCTAAGGTAGGGTGCAACATTAATTACTAGTTAAGCCACAGCCAGTGCCTACCGAGAGCTATTCGTTAAATTCACGAAGTCAAGAGACAATACTATGCCTAGACCTCAATCTAGGGGTAAGTCACGAGAGGTAACTAGTGGAGAGGCGAAGATAAACCCATCCACCTCAGAACACTGCAGCAGCTGTGAAAGGCTAAGTCGCGTGCACAGCTTGTTTTCCAGGCCCCTGCATACTTGCATCGGTTTGTGTCATCTGGTTAAATATTTTCAGCACGTTTTTGCGCCCTATCTGTCAATGCTGTCTAAAATTAACTAGAAGCAGTTACTATGCTTAGTAAAACATTGCTAATCACACCCGCACGAATCATATCACGTACCCTTTTACAATATAGGGAGGGCAGGTTACAACGAGGAGTGAAGTGGGAAAAGATCGGCGTAATCGGCGTGTGTTTAGCGGGCGGGTTACCTCGGCAAGTAGCGGGCTTCCATCACTGGCATGGGTACAAAGGAAGGCGCGACATCTTCAACATTTACTCCACCATCAGGAACCTTCTTTGATCATTGTCTTGTCGAACAATCCACCATGGCACCAACCGTCAAAGTTGCGGAATACTTATTCCAGCGGCTAGTCCAACTCGGAATTGGTTCCGTCCACGGTGTCCCCGGTGACTTCAACCTCACTCTGCTGGATTATGTTGCACCTGCCGGCTTGAATTGGATAGGCAATGCTAATGAACTCAACGCCGGGTACGCAGCAGATGGCTACGCTCGCATCAAAGGAATCTCCGCCTTGGTCACTACCTTTGGAGTGGGAGAGCTGTCTGCTATAAACGCCATTGCAGGAGCATACGCCGAGCGCGCGGCTGTCGTCCATATAGTCGGCACGCCTCCACGAGCGACGCAAGATGGAAGAGTATTGGTGCATCACACGTTCGCTGACGGAAACTTCGTCCGGTTCGCCCAGATGGCTAAGCATGTGACTATCGCGCAGGCAAGCTTGAGGGATGCACGAACGGCAGCGGAGCAGATCGACAACGTTTTGGTGCAATGCTTGTTGCATTCAAGACCGGTGTATATCGAGATTCCGGTAGATGTTGTGGATGTCCCTGTGCTTTCAGAACGGTTGGACAAGAAGCTGGAGCTGCCTGTGGCGGTATGGGGTTCGGCTCAGGACGATGCGATTGCAGCGGTGCTGCAAAAGGTGTATAGTGCCAAACAGCCGATCATTCTGGCTGATGGGGAGATACGTGCCATGGGCATTGTGGAGACGCTTCAGGACCTGTCCAAAAAGACGAATTGGCCGACCTGGACTGCTGGCTTCGCGAAAGGCCTCCTCAATGAGGCGGAATCGAACTACCATGGCATATACCGGGGCAAATGGGAGGAGGGGTCTACAAGAGAGTTCTTCCAAGGTGCAGACTTGGTACTATGTTTCGGCCCACACTTCAGCACAACAAATAGCTGGGGAGGGACCAGTCTACCAGAGGACAAAAACACCATCTTCTTCTCCGATACCGAGATTCGCATCGGTAGCAAGATCTTCAGAGACGTACCGGTTAGGCAAGCACTTTCCGCGCTGTTACAGCGACTCGAAACCGGCAAGATCCAACGGTACGAGAAGTACCCAGTGCTACGACGCGATCAGAACATCTCTATCCAAGACACTAATAAGAACGCGGCCATCACGCAAGACAAAGCCTGGAAAGTGCTGGCGACCTTTCTGCGCGAAGGCGACATTGTAATGGGCGAGTCTGGCACGCCCGGCTACGGTGCTCGCGAAATGCGCCTTCCACCCAACACACGATGCTTCTCGCCCGTCACCTGGCTGTCCATTGGTTACATGCTCCCAGCAGCCCAAGGCGTCGCACTGGCGCAACGTGAATGTCACCTCTCCAACGGATCGAAGACGACCGGTCGTACGATCCTCCTTATCGGCGACGGCTCCTTCCAGATGACAGTCCAGGAACTCGGCACAATCATAAAACACGGCCTTAGTGTGGTCATATTCTTGATTAACAACGATGGGTATACGATTGAGCGGTGCATACACGGTGTGAAGCAGGCGTACAATGGTATCGCGAGATGGCGGTACCCGGAAGCGCTCAGTTTCTTCGGCGCTGAGAAAGACGCTTATACCGCAAGCGCAAGAACATGGGGGGAGTTGGAGCAGGTCCTGACTGATGAGAAACTTAGTGATGGACAGGGTGTGCGGATGGTGGAAGTATTCATGGACAAGGAGGACGCGCCGGAAGGGCCGCTGAAGGACATTCTGGAGAGACAGAGGACCAAGGAGGCATGAAGATGATGATTCGATTCCAAGACAGAAATGGTCCTTGGGCTGACATGGATGTACGCCTGCAGCGGCTCTCTGCCATAGAACAGCATACCGCCGAAAAGTCACCCCCAATGAACGCCATACGAATGACTTTTTTTTTTTGTAATCTCCCCTCTCGCTCCCGTGAGCGCGTCTCCAAGCCACCCACTGGGAACCCTATCTTGCGTTGTCATCGCGACGGTGAACATGAACACGTCTATGCTTGACTCCGAGGAGCATCCCTGCGACGATCACTGTCTGTCCGCCACGACGCCACCAAAACAAGGCAAACTCATAACCGCACAATAGTACGGCGCAGCGCCCTCCCTCCCACCTATGTATTCCTACTCCACAGTCTGCCGTTCATCTTCATTAAAGACGTGCAACCCTTGCCCCTCTCACAACTTCCCAGGGTCCCCGCAAGCCACGGAACATCCCTGCGCAGCCTCGCCTAACAACAAACACATTACGTCATAGCTCGCCATGTGCTACACAAACTTCACCCAGCACTCTGGCTGCGGGCACATCGGCGCGTCCACCACGCAGCCCCTCACCCTCTGCGACGCCGCCCTGCAGCGCCTCTACGCCCTGCGCGGCCCCAACAGCCCACCCATCTCGCCCCAGACAACCCCGTTCTTCGCGCCGCCGAAGCGCTCCGCGTCGAAGCGGCGGTTCCTCTCCCTTTCGAAAACCCTCTCGCGCAGTTCCAGCCGTGCATCTCGCCCGAGCGAGCGGAACGCAGCGCCGAGGCCCGCAAGGTCCGCAACCGCGAGCTTCACGCCGAGCACGACGGTGCCGGTCGACGTGGACTACGCGAACCTACCGCCGCACCAGCTCAATGCTGTGAAGTGCGCGGAGCCGGTGCGCAGGAGCCAGGTGGCGAGCGAGATGGATGTGTGTCCTGGGTGTAGGAAAGCGCTGGACGACATGCGGAGTATGCTCGAGCGGTAGGTCGCGTTGCACCCCACCAACCCTCCCACCTAGGTGAAGAGCCGCCCTAACGAGGGAACAGCTACGACAAAACGGGCTGCATCCGCGGGACTGCCGCCTTCGAGCGGTTCCTGCGCTTCGTCGACGATAGGAGCCACGCTGCGGACGGCGACGTGACGATTGGCGCCGGCGAGCACGGCGCGATGCAGGCGCTCGTCCTGGGGCATGCGTTGGGGGCGCCGAGCCCGCCCCAGAGAGGCGGAACGTGGAGGGATGCTGATGCGGAGACGCTCAGCGAGCATCAGGGCAACGATGCGAAGGGCCCGCGGCGCGCGGTGATTGTCGGGCAGAGCATTGAGGGGCACCCGAGTGAGGCGGGGTTCTTGGTCGAAGGGGGGACGAACGGGTTGGGGTATTGGAAAGGGGACGATGTGAGCAGTTTGGCGACGAGTCGGGTGTTTGCCGGGATTTAGCGCGGTGGGATAAGTGCGCGGGAGGTTTTGTTTAGCATCGTGGTGTAGAGAGCGTATGAGCGTTTTGGAATTTAGTTTTTCGCGCCGCTGAATGGTGTGCATGACATGATAGGGTCGATCATGTGTATCTTCGGTACTCTCGTCTTTGTCGGATGTCGCTTTCTTTACTGTTATTGGCCTGGTCAGCGACCCGGTTGATCGTACAAGTGCGGGAGTACAACACGGGTGCTGGTTGTCGCATGATCTTTTCAAGTCGTTAACGACGATAAAGGAGACGCTGCTTGCGCCTAGTCATGTCTGTGTACCGCGCGTTCACAACTTGCCCACATCCCTTATAGCTGAGGGCTTATCGCTACAGACTGCGCTCCATGATAGAAGTTTTCGGAGATGTCTGCACGGAAGGCATTATTCATGTCCACCGCTGAGCCGTCTAGTGCTTGATTGTCACCTCTTAAACGCCATTCTTTACTAATTCTAGTGTTACAATTTGTTTTCTCTGAGATTGTAAGCATGTCTAACAAGCCGTCAACTCGACAAGCCTCTTCGAAGAGCTCAAGCGGGCTCGCAAGGAGTCCTCGTGTTGACGAAGATGGGAACTTTCGGTTCCGCCGCTTCCAAAAGCTACGTGACCTACATCTCTTGTTTCGAGAATCTGTTTGTTTTCCACGGTATGTATCCCTAAGGCGAGCTTGCCAGTGATACGATGGACGCTGGTGATGTTAGGCTTCGCAGTTGCCTCGTAACTTGTATGTGTGCTCACTTGCCAGAATCAGCCTAGCGCCTTCCCCTCTTTCACATCGTTCCGGCCCCTTGGGACCCGCTTTTACGACAACTTGTCCTATATCTGAATGCATCCCTGCATCTTGGTGTCTATCAGAGCCATGGCGCTCAATGACCGCTGCGAATCGTCATGACTCTCCACAGTTTTAAGATCGTCAATCCCTCCGAAATCTTCTTGGAACGCCGTGAAAAGAAAGGCCAGAGCCATTACTATTTTCCCCAGCAACCATTGCCAACCCTACGAAAATGCTCAACCTAACCGCCACCCTCTCCACGCTCATTGCCGCGAACCACATCCTGCACTACCTCGCCGTCCTCGACCCCTTCGGCCACGTCAGCGTGCGGAACCCGCACAACAACACCACCTTCTTCCTCGCGCTCCAGATGGGCCCAGCCGTGGTTTCCGGGCCCCAAGACATTGGCGAGTACCTCGTCGCCGACGGCTCCGGGGTGCACGGCACCGCGGGCGGCTACGCAGAGCGCTACATCCACAGCGAGATCCTGAAGCGGTATCCAGACGTGCATGCCGTGGTCCACAGCCACAGCGAGGACGTGCTCCCCTATACGATAACGGGAAGCGTCAGTGTCCAGCCAGCATACCACATGGCGGGTTTCCTTGGTGAGCTCGCCCGCTGCCGAGCATGGCGCCGACGTGGGGACCTGACCACAGCTAGGCGAGCATGTGCCCAACTTTGATATCGAAACTGTGTACAGGGAAAGTGATCCGCGCGACATGCTCGTGAGTTCTCCGCGCCTCGGCGCAGCGCTGGCGGCTGTCTTGGGGACGAACGTCTCGCAGCCGGGTGCGCCGCTGTATACGACGGCGCTGCAGCGTGGTCACGGTTTTGTTACGACCGGGACGTCGATTGAGCAAGTTACTGAGTTTGCGTACTACGCCACGAGCAATGCACGTGTGCAGACTAGAGCGATAGGATTGTCCGCGGACACAGGGGTGGGCGCAGGCGGTGTGCGGTATCTCTCGGCGGACGAGCGCAGAGATTCAAAGAATATGAATATTTGGATTAGTTATAAGCCGTGGCAGCAGTGGGTGTTGCAGACGGAAAGGAGTGGCATGTACGTGAATGAGCTGGGAACTCCGCCTGTAGGGGCGTGATTAATTACATTCTTGTGCCCTTGTTTTCGGCGAAGAGAAAGATCTGACCGGTGGATTGCTGCGACATAGGAAGATTTAAGGCGTATGTGCGTCCTGGGTAAGCTGATGCTGGACTTGTACCACTACTCACCCGTGTTGTACGTGCTCCTTTATCGTCGTGAACGACCTGAACAGATTATGCGACAACTAGTACAAATGATAACACGTTAATTGTAACAAAAGGACGCACGAACGAGGACACAAAGGGCAGACCTGCTGCTAGGGCGGAGATGGATTATCAGACGCAAATAGTCAAAGTCTTTCCATCGTCATGCACGTCTCCCCCTGATGAATGCCTCATCGACAGGAGAATCTGTAAGGCTGGGACCCGAGACAAGGTGTCGTAGGGCATCAGACATGCTAGAAGCCTGAGTTTAACGTCACTAATAAGGAGATATCTACACAGACCAAATAGAATCTATAAGCTCGAACTGAACGATCAAATTAGAGTGTCAGAGGATTGGATCGTTTGATAATATAGGGCCCGGTTGGCCACACTCACTGTTGTCGTGCTCTCCGATCTACATTCGAGTCACGATGTCGACCTTCTAGTGCTTTGCGAGTACGCACCGTACAGAACAATAATACAAGTGGAAGAATTATCGCGTAAGATATTCGATGCTGGGTTTTTTGGCAGTACCAGGTCTATGTGCCAGGCTTTGCTCCTTGATCAACAAATTTTTTGATCTTTCGGGACCTGTGATTATCATTCCGGGCGGTGTCTAAGACCCAATAATTCGACCTGAAAAATGTCCTATAGAAGATATATAATTTAGATTCCTTGTACATAGTCGCAATCGGCCTGGTTTACAAATCACGAATAGATTAATAGAAGAAGTAATTAGAGCGGGACAATCAACGCACAATGGTGCAAAGAAAGCAACCTCCATGTGACGCAGAGGCTATGTGCTGCCTTGTAACCGGTTCACTTTGATTGATGGCCACTGCAACTCCCTGGATGCTTGTCCGCGGCGCTCCTTGGAATTGACTATCCGTTGCACCGCCAGCCTTCCTAACTCACTAGGTTGGACTATATTCCTTGCGAACCAGCCTCATAGTCTTGCTACAGGCTT
The DNA here is from genome assembly GCA_030770415.1 of Pleoardoris graminearum. Lineage (NCBI taxonomy): Eukaryota > Fungi > Ascomycota > Dothideomycetes > Pleosporales > Didymosphaeriaceae > Pleoardoris > Pleoardoris graminearum. The sequence continues at coordinate 71,251 of JASEKS010000096.1, forward strand.
TATGGCAAAGCCTGTAGCAAGACTATGACGTGAATTGGATGCCTCCTGTCTCTTGTACGCAGCGCTGCTACTTACTCGGTTAATGTTATGACGCATTGTGCTTCTCAAGTCGTGTGAGAGTAAGCCCTTGTCCCCAAAACAAGCTCCATTGTTTGCCTAAATCCATGCACTCGACCCGATGCGTATGGAACGCAGCTGTTGGGGGCCGCCAAAGGGGCCAAAACGATGGACTTCCCAAATAAACTATGATCCGCCCTACGCCAGACGCAGACCATGGAAGAATCTTGTCCACTCAGGCTACCATACACATTAACCCGCATATCGGGTCGGCGATCCCGGGCCCGAGCGTAGCGGCGCAACGGTGGCCCGAAGCCGGCCTTTGTACGACTTCAAGGGCACCGGTAGAATGCATGACGTCAAAGGCGTACAAGGCTACAATGATATGAAGATTCCCAGCCGGATATGTACACTACGGGGTTAAAGCTTGGGGGCTATGCATTGGGTTTGACGAATCCGAAAGGCGGAAGTACGCATACGGCTCCAACTACTCCACACAGCCATGCATCCAGAGATTATGGTTTCGAAACAAGCAGCATATTTCATGAAGATCATGCCTTTCTCACTCTGTCCTTTGAGACACCTTCCGGTGAAGCACCCGGCAAGGACGAAGATCCTGTCTCTAGCACACTATATCAACGAAAATTAAGACACACGGCGAAGAGACGCGCTCTCCACGAAAAGCATAAATACCTCCTCAATTCCCACCCCAAGTCCATCATCACACCAGCACCACAATCGCCACTTCCAACCACATTTCAACCACCCAGCTTTCCAACAACAAGCCCCACACTTCCCCACCAGCTCTCAAAATGTTCTCCAAGACCATCCTCGTCGCTACCCTCACGACCCTCTTCGCCACGTCGGCCATTGGCGCAGCAGTCGCTCAGCCAGCCGCCCCAGTCGAACGCGCCATCACCACTGCGCCCAATCCAGGTCCGTTGTCCACCCGTTGTTGAACATCTAGTCAGAGCTGATATTTTGTGATCCAGAGGCGGCCTGCAACTGCCCTGACAACTGCCAGCACAACCAAGGCGACAGCTGCGCTTTCTACCGCGACGGCAACACGATTCACGGGGAGTGCGAGCATGCGGGTGAGGGCGGCAAGCTCATCTGTGTTGCTTAGATGCGCAGACGCAATCATGGTCTCGATGAGAGATCCATTGGTGAAGGATCTCGGACACGGCATGGGGGGCCATTGGGATGGGAAGTGTATAGTTAGCTGAGCAGCTTTTGGCTCGTTACACTCGCTTAGAGGGGTAGTTTTAGTGCAATAGAAGGGGTTACAAAACATACTTCTGGACTCTATTTGGTGATGATCTCCTGGTCTTTTCTTCACAGTCAACCTAGCCTGTCGTGTTTGAAAAATAGCCTTCAGCAACCATACGTGCCATAACCACACAGACCATCTTATCAAGGCGCTATTCAAATCTTGTGTTATAAGTCAAGTAACCTTCGGTTGTACGATACATTGGCCGCTTACATATTCCGATGGTTAACGGTGAGGAAATGTAGCAGGAGTAGCTCCTTCATCTGGATGATAATCCGATAGCAAAAAGTAGACTCATCTGCATAATACACCTACCTCTCATTATAATATAACAGAAATCTCTTCTCAGCTGTTTAAATCCGTACCTAGGTAGATAGTTAAATTTCTTTAGTACTCTTATTCTTACTATAGCTAGTAATCAGCGCTGCTTTACTTAAGTACTTATTACTTTTAGCTTATCTACTTTTTAAAATACTTACCTACTACTTAATTATATTATTTTATATTTTCTCTAATAGGCAATTATACTTATTTATAAGTTAGATATACTTTTATAATTTTATTAAGTCTAAATAAGAGAAATATTTTAAAAGTAGGTTTTAGACTCTAGAGTATATTTTAAAAATAAAATAGGCCCCCTTACTATATACATTTTTTTTATTTTTAGTATTCTATAATGCTAGCACTATTTTTTTTTTAATAAGATAGCTTATATGATATTTTTATACTATAAAGGCACTGTTATATTACTAAATTAAACATACCTAACTATTTTAGCTATTATTATAATACTATTATCCTTTTAGTAGTATTATTATTAGTTTTTAAACTTAATATTAGTTTTTATTTTATTTTTTATACTATAGCTTTTTATACTATTAAAATATTATAAAAAATTTTACTAGTAGTCTTTTTTAAGCGTGTTAGTAATAACGCTGCTATAAAAAAAATATTATTAATAAAAAATAGGTTATAAAAGACTTTTTATTAAAAATAAAAATAAACTACGTATACGTATAAACGCTATAAAATTAATAAGTTTATAATAGTATATTTAAGTCTAGTAAATATTACTAATATAAACTTTTAATACTAGATATAAAAAGTTAAATATAAAAATAAGTCTAAATAATATTAAAATATTTTAGAAATTTATTATATCTCTTATACTTTAAATTAAGGATAGGTATAGTAATTAAAAGCTAGACTTATATACTATATTTTAATATTTTAAAGACTTTACTACTAACTAAAGGTAAGCTAGGATAAAAAAGAAATAGGAAAATAAAGAAAAGAATAAAAAGAGAAATAAAAAAGAATTAGTAAAAATAATAAGCCTAAATATAATATTATCTATTTTAAATATAAGTCTACTAAAGCTAGTTAAACGTTTTATAATATTAATACTAATTATATAAAATAGTTTATTAAGTATAATTTATATAATATTTTTAGGTTACTTTATAAAAAGAGACTACGGTAATATAGCTTATAAATTTATTTATTTTTTACCTAAAAATATAGTAGTAGGGGAATAATTAATTTATATATTTATAATAGCCGCGTAATATAATAATAGAGACTATTATTATAGCCTATATTTTTAGTAATATAAGAATTAGTAAATATATAAAACTTATATATTATTTTAGATCTAGTAGGGGTATACGTTTTTATATAAGTTTATATTAAAGTAGTCTATATAATCTAATACTAATAGGTTAGAATATAATTTTTACTATCTTTAATAATACGTATAGTAATATAGAATTTACTATATAATTTTTATAAAATATAAAGGGTATAACGTTTATTCTAAATAAAAAATAAAATTAATCCTTATTATATACGAACCTAACGCTAATTATAAAATAAACTAATATATATATATTATAAAAGTACTAAAATTTATTTACTATATTATAATTTAATACTTATAATAGTTATTATATATATTGTAAAAAATATATTTAAAAATTATAAGTAAATAAACTAAGTTTTTATACTAAAACCTATAGAAAATAAATAAATAATTTAATTTTACTAGAGCCTAAGCGTCCGAGACCTCTCGTTCTTTAAAAAAAAAGTAAAAAAATATAGAGATAATAAGTATATTTAACTAATATTTTTTAAAAATAGGGCTTTTATACCGGCTATAATAAACTCCTAATAGTATATAATTTTAGAGTAAAGAGTTTAATTCTTGCTAGTATATATACTATTTTATAATACTTTATATACCTAACTTATACTATATATATATATATATATATATATATATATTAATTAAACAAATAGTGTAGCTATAATGGCTCAGGACGACTAAAAGGGGTTTTAAAAAAGGAGAAGTATATATATGCCTTTATACTTAATGTGTCGAAAAAACTTATACTATATATAGATAGAAATTATTTATATAATATAAAAATAAAATAAAATAAATAATATAATCTAGTAATATATTATAATTATTATATAGCTAATACTACTAAAGTAACTAGTTAGATAATCTTTTTATTGCGGAAAGATACCTTAGAGTTTACGTTATTAGCTTATAAAACTCTTTAAAACAGAAAATTTATTCTTTTTTATATATATATAATACAGCTCTTTAGCGCTTTTTTTTATATAAGTAGTTCCTACACTTTAATTTTAGAATCTAGTAATTTTTAATTTATTTTTCCTCTATAGTTATAAGTCTAGTATTTTAAAAATAAAAAAAGATTTTCTCTATATATCTAATTATTAAAAATCCTATTTTCTAAAGTTCTAATTAATTCTTTAACCCTTTATTTAAAAGCTTTTAGTTTTATAGATCTAGTAAGTATTACCTTATCTATATATATAAAACAATAATTTATATTTTTAGCTATTAAATACTTAGTAAGCCTCGTAACTAATAATTTTTTAAGTATTATAATATCTAAAGCTACTATATCCCTCTTAACTAATACTATCTGACTTACTAATTTAGTAAGCTAGTTAACTTAGTATATATAGTTTAAAATATAGTATATACTTTACCGCGTATAAAATTTTATTAATCTTAACCTTAAAAGTATTAATAATTTTAATAACTTTCTATAAATACTAGAGCTTCTATATATTATAAAAGCGTTTAATACTAAAATTATAAAAATCTACCGCGATTATACTACTAAAATAGTTATATACTAAGCCCGCTTAATTAATTATACTACTAAAGTAAACTAAGTAATAAATATTTAAAACTAAATTAGTATAATAGTAGCTCTAGAGCTTATAAGTATTATTTAAATATACTATACTATTAAGGGAGATATTTTAACTTACTTAATTATTTATTTTCTTAAATAAAAGCTCTTAATTACTAATATAGTAACTAAGAATATTATATAATAATAATACTATACTTATTTAAAGAAAGTAGAGTATAGAAGAATAGCTGCTAAATTATAGTATTATAAATAAAAAGCTCTTTATATAAAAGCGGAGGTATATAAACTTAGTAATATTTAAAATAAACTAGCTATTATTAACTTTCTTACTACTATTAGTAAAAAATTAATATTTAATTAAATAAAGTAGATACGTACAACCTAAGTCTAAAAATTAATATTTAAAGGTAAAGAGCTCTTCTTAATAAAAATAGAAAAAATCTTTTAAGTAATATTATAAAATAGAATTACTAAGTTATCTACTAAAAGCTTTAAGATTTTTATAATACTTAGTAGATAGAGTCTATCTTTTTAATTAAATAGCTTATAGCTAAAAAATAAGAGTAAGTTATATTAGTACTTTTATAGACCTAAAAAATACTATTAAAAACCTATTAAGTACTATTATTTATAATTAATATTAATAAGTATTTATACCGGTTAGACTGCGCCGCTCTTTAAAAAAAATAAAAAAAAGCTTTTTAAGCGCTTTAAACTTAATAAATTTACAGTTCTTTATAATATACTTAAGTAAAAGAAATAGCTTAAGAAAAATATCTTATAAGATAAAGGATCTAATAAGCTAAAATTCCCTAGCTCTTTTATATATATAGTTATTAATCTCTCGCCTATTATAAGTAGTAAATTAGAATAAAATAATAGTATATATTTTATATAAGACTATAATACTTATACGCTTTTTAAAAGTACTATTCTTAATAATAGTACTATTTTATATCTAGTAAATAATAAATTACTGCTTATTTTAAAATTTTTTAAAAAAATTAATAGTATCTATATTATTAAAACTAAAATATAAGCTTTTTTATTCTTTAGTATAAAAACCTAAATAATTAAAAATACTTTAAACAGCCCGAACGGAAACTCTATAAAAAACTTTATATTAAAAAATATAGCTATTATAAAATAATTTTACTTAAATATAGTATCCGAAGCTCGCCTATATAATAAAAAACTTTAGTACTTAGGCTTAGATAATATATTATACGTAGGATTTTTAAAATAGAGTTTTATACTTATAATACTTATTTATAAGTATAATTTTATATTTATTAAATATAAGTCTCTATTTTTCTATTCTTTAGTTTATAGTATAATACTAGTATATTAAAAATTTTATTTATAATTAATATATCTGCGTATTAACACTAAGGATATATAGTACTAGAAAGTAAAATATTTAAATTAAAAAGCTTTATATACTCTAGTCTAAAAAGTATAAAATATTTATATTTTAAATACTAAACGTATATATTATAAATAATATTCCCTTATATACGCGGCTTAGGTAATTTTTTAAAAACTTAAAAAAAAATTACTATAACTATACTAGCGTATTTTATAAAATTTTTTTAATATATTTAAAGAAAAACTTAAAGAGTAGTAGATATTATTAGTTAAAAATAACTATAGTAGGAAGATTTATATATAAAGCCTATAGGCGAAGTTACTTTTAAAGCTTATAAAAGTATTTTTAAGCTTTACTATGTAGGTATATACCTAGTATAAATTTAAAATTATAAAAATTTTTTAAAATAATAATATTATTACCTATTCCTAGCACGAAAGATCGCGCTTTAAAAAATAAATAAAAAAGTTTAGTATAAGTATAGAAACACTATTTTTATATATATATAAACTAAACGGCGACGCTAAATACGCTAGCTAAAAAATTATTAATAAAACTATTACTATAAGACTTAGTATAAACTTACTAGAAAAGCTTTAACTAAAGATTATAAAAGTAATTACAGCGTTTTATAATATTAGTTTAATAGCTTTTAAAAGTATATAATTTTTAAATAAAATCTTTTATAGCTAGTTTAAATAGTACTTTTGTTACTATAAATTTAAGTTTATAAAATACTAAATAGTAAATCTACGCCTAAATTAAAATAATATATATATTTATAGTTATTATATATATCTGCTAAATAGAAATTATATAGCCGAGCGTAATAGGCGTAGATTTAAAGTAAATCTATAAGTCTATATTAAATATTTAGTTAGTTATATAGCTTTTAATATTTATAAAATATAAATACTATTACTTAACTAAATTATTATAACGCGTAATATTACGTTTAATAAAACTTTTTTTTATAAAAAAAAAAAGATTAGCCTATCCTGTAGGAAGAGGCTATAAAGTTTATAAATATTTTATATACTATTAAGGTTATAGATATAGGTAAAACGTTTAATAAGATTTTTAATATATAAGCCTATAACTCTAATAAGCTAAAAATTAGTAAAAATATTACGTAACCTAAGTAGTAGCTTAAAAGTACTTTAGTATAGGTTTTATTTTATTTTTTTAGCTAGTTAGGTAAGTAAAGCTTTATATAAGCGGTATATATATAGGCTATTAATATAATTAACTAATAATCGCAAATTTATATATTATATAATATAAATATTAGTCTAATCTTTCTTTAGCCTACTTTAGAGTTTAAAAAATTTAGGGGTATAAACTTTAAAAAAGATAAATACTTTAGTATTTCTTATAAAGTGCACTCTAGTAAAGAAGTAAAATAGTTTAAAATAAAAAGCCTATAGAATCTTTAGATAGTAGATAAAAGTTTATTTAATATTATTACTTAAATTAGTAATATAGAGCTCCTCTTATTAAATAAAATAATTAGTACTTATATTTATAAAATATAAAAACCTATAAAAGACTATAGCCTAGCTACTTAATAAAGCTAAAAATAATATAGGTTAAATCCTAAAAATTTTAATAAACTAGAGGGCAGGGATAAAAACCCCCTTAGTATTTATATATTATTAAGCCCTAACTTAAAAAGTAAGCTATTATATAATATAAAGCTTATAAACACTTTACTAAATATTATAGATAACTCTCTCTAGTATAACTTTATAAATATATTTATTTTTAGTATAAATCTTATACAGGAAGAGCGTAGAAAATTTATAATTATTAATATTATAGTTTAAGCTACTATATAGGATAGGGCCTTAAAAAAAATAATATTTTAATATAAAGCTTATATATACCGTAATAAACTTTTAAAAGAGCTAGTAATATAAAAAGTAATTTTTTTATATTTACTTAGCCCGCTCTTTTACTAGACTATATATAAAGAATAGACTATACTTTTTAAAAAATAAATTTAGTAGGTAGTTATACGCTTTAATAGTATTAAACGTCTACTTTTATTTAAATAGGTTTTTACTTATAAGTTTAATTAGAATAGTTACTTTATAAAATATAAAACTTACTTAGTTATTAAAGGCGACTTTTAGTTAAAAAATATATTCTTATTAATATATACTATAATACTTATAGTATACTCCTTTTATATAACTATAATAATTATAGTAAAATTTAACCTAAAAATTTTATAGCTTAATATAATTAGTACGTTCCTTAATATACTAATTAATTTCTTAAATCTAATATAGTGTAAACTATTTAATAGCTATAAGTAAAAAGGTAGTTATATAAAACTTAATTAAATTTTATATAGTCTACGGGACTTACCTATACTATAGTATAAAAAATTTTCTAATACTTTAGTTAAGCTTAGCCTTATTTACGTAAAAGAAGAGTCTTACTTATTTTTTAATATAAATTATAAAATCTTTATACTTTTTTATATAAATAATATTCTACTTTTATATTATAAAATTTATTAGTAAAAAGCTTTTAAACTGCGTAATAAGCTTTTAAAAATATATAAAATAGAAGTATATAAAGCTATAAAATAGTATTTTAAAATATAGGTAATTAAAAATTAAAAAGATTAAATAATTACACTAATTTATAATTTATATATTAAAAAGATTATAAAGAAATTTAGGGTAGTTAATTTAGTACTTTTTTTACTAACGCTTTTATTATTAAAAGAGCTAGTTAAAAATAAGGGAGAAGTAATAAAAGCTAAAATTAAGGCGTATTAGGAGTATATTAAATCCGTACTTTATACTACTATTATATTATAATTAAATATAATATTTGCTATCTTAAAGCTTTTTTATTTCTTAACTAATTTAAGTAAAGAGTACTTTACTATAGTAAAATATATAATTATATTTCTTTATAGATTGCGCTTTTAAGCGATTTAATATAGGGTATATAAAGGCCTAAAACTTATAATTTATTTAAACGCTTTATTTATAAATAATTTAAAAAGTAAATAATTCTTATATAATTATATTATTATATTATTTAGGGGTGTAATTATTTAGAAAATTATAAAATAGACTACTATTATTATATTAACTACTAAAGTAGAGCTCCTCGCGCTTAAATATATAAATAAAAAAATAATAACTTTAAAGCGCTTTTTTAAAGAACTTATTTTAGATTTTAAAGCTACGTAGCGTATATTCTATAATAACTAATAAATAATTAGGCTAGTTATAAGTAAAAATAAGTATATAACTACCTATTTACGCTATATAGATATATAAAATATATAGCTACGCTAAAAGTATTTAAAAAGAAGTTTTAAAATTAAGTATCTTTAGATAAGTAATATGCTAGCTAATAGATTAATAAAAGCTCTTATAGCTTAGTAATTCTAAAAATTTAAAAAATAACTAAATTTTAAAAATATAAAAAAAAAAATTACTAAACTAGAATTTTAAAAAGTTATATAACGACAAAACGCAAAGCGCTTTAAATTAAATATTAAATAGTTTATTAGCTACTATTTATAATAAATAATTTAAAACTACACTACTTAAAAAAACTCTATAATAAAAAAGTAGAAAAATAATAAAATAATAAAAATTATATAATAACCTAATAAATATACTTAATAGATTAATAACTTTACTAGCTTACTAAACTTTTATATAGCTTAAGCGCGGCGTAAAGCGATTTTATTAAAAATATTATTTATAGAGTTACTACTTAAGTTTTTATCTAGTTTAATTATCTACTTAATAGTAGTTTATAATTTATTAAGTTCTATTATTTATAAAGTCTATATTAGTAAAGATTAAAAAAAGCAGATTAAAAAATTATATCTACTTATAAGTAAACTCTTTCGCCTTCTTACTATAGAGCAGCTTATAATAAGATAAAAAGTACTTAGTAATCTCTTAAACTTAAGTAGAATTATAATAGTAAGTATATAATTTTTTTAAATTTTTTAGATTAAAATATTTATATATATATTAGTTTATAATTATATCTACTTTTATATATTTAGTAATAGGAGCCTTACGTTTTAGTATTAAAGCAGCTATTATTACTTTTATTAGATAGAATACTACTTAGATAATAAAAGTAAAATATAGGGTACTTTAATCCTATAACCTATTAGTAATATTAAGCTATATAAATACTATTTAATAGTTTCCTAACTCTTTTAATCCTAATATAAAAGAATAAATAGAGTTTAAAAAAACTATAAACTAAAAAGCTTAAAATATATTTTACTAATATTATTTTTATCGCTATAACGCGACGGAGTTTATAGAATAGATAGTTTACTATTTTTATTTTTTTTAAATTTACTTTTAAATTTGCTCTCTACTATAGAGCGCGGCCTATTTTTTAAACTTAACCTAATAAAGCTTAGAAGAGCTAAATTAAAAAGGACACTAATAGCACTAAGCGCTTAGAAAGTCTAGATAAAAAAAATAGGCTAGATAAAATTAATAATTTTAAAAGTCTACTAAATTTCTTATTAGTGTTAAACTACTTATACGGTATTTAGTTACTTATAAACTAGTTAATAAATAACTATTATAAAGCGTAGTGTAGGTATTAGACTAAAAGAATTATTAAAATTACTAAATAATAATACGGGGGGATTATCTTCTAAAACTTAATAAAATTATAAATCTTCTTAAACTAGTAGTATATAATAAAGATCTTTTATAAATTAAAAAAGTTATAAATTTAGAATTTATAATAGTGCGTAAAAAAAATCTTCTAAAAATTAAAAAAGCTATAAAACTAAAGAATTAGGAAGATTATCTACTTAAAGACTAAGTAGATTTTTATAAGCTTACGGCGGTAGCGTATTAATTTATAAAAAAAGTAGATAATTTTTTAAATATTATAGTATAGAAGTATCTATCTAAGTTATAATAATTTTTATCTAAAGCTAGATAGCGCTTTAATTTTTCTAAGCTACCTATTATTAGAGCTCCTTATACTTCTTATTTTTTTTTTTAGACTACTTTTTCTTATAGAGTATAATAATAGGCTAAAGGACTATATTAAGTAATTTACTAAAAGCTAAAAGACTAGACTTTATTAGCTCCTTACTAACTTTAGTAAGTTTATAATACTTAAAATACTATTCTCTCTTAATTATATTTAAATAGTTAACTATAATAATATAGAAGGGATCGGAAAACTATTAAATAAAAATTAGTAAAGTTTTTAAAAAATAGAATTAAAGCTTAGAAATTTAAATAAACTCTAAAAAGTAGAGATTAAAAAAAGTATTATAACTTACTATAGTTATAGCGGTAAGTAATATAAATAGCTAACTTATAATACTTATAATAATTAAAAAGCTTAAGGAGCTGTTTAAAAAAAAAAAGTTAAATAAAAGAGTATAAAAATAGTACAGACAGTATAAAAAAGTATAAAAATAATAATTAAAAGTATAAAAAAAGTAAGAATTATTTTAAAAAAGTTAGTAGAAAAATTATATAAATACTTTTTATACTACTAACGCTAGCGTGTCTACTATAATTAGTCTCTTATTTTAAAACTCTATTACCTAATAACGCTACCTGCCGAATATCTACTTAAAAAAGCTCTTTTTAAAATTAATTCTATAGCTACTATAAGCTTAAAAAAATTAATTTTTTATCTACTTAAATAGTTAAGCTATTTCTATTAGCTTAACTAGGGGGTGTATTATAGAAAGATACCTTAGAGCTTATATTATTAGTTTATAAAACTCTTTAGAATAGAGAATTTATTCTTCTTTATATATATATAATACGGCTCTTTAGTACTTTCTTTTATATAAGTAGTTCCTACACTTTAATTTTAGAATCTAGTAATTTCTAGCTTGTTTTTCCTCTACACTTTTTTTATAATAAAGACTATTATATAGATATTATAAACCTTATCTCTTTTTTACTTATTATTTAAAATTTAGAACTATAGTAGTCGCTATTAATAAAAAAGTTATATAAGCTAAAGTAGAGTGCTAAGTTTAAAAATATTAAAATAAAACTTAAATATATTTCTTTAATTAACGTACTATTAAAAAATAAATATAAGAAGTTATAGATCTAAAACTAAAATCTAATTTTAAAAGCGCTTTATAAGTATTAGAGTAAATAGCCTACTTAAACTATATATAAAATTAACGCCTATATTAAAAAATATACTAGCTATTATAGAACTATATTTTAATAAGCATATAAGCTTATACTAGTATATAACTATCTAGTATTTAGTTTATTTATTAAAACTAGTATATATAGTAATAATAAAGGTATACACATACTCCTCCTTTTTTAAAATCCCTTTTAGTCGCCCCGAGCCACCACAGCCACACTATTTATTCGATTAATATATAAATATATATATATAGTAATATAAATAAAACTAGTTTTTAAAATCTAATTAAGCTCTATTTATATAAAGAGAAAGTAGTATTTTAACTAGATTTTAAGTAAAATAAATACTACTATCTAAAGATAGATTTTATACAAAAGCTTAATAGGTATATAACCCTACTTAGTATTTATAATAGGGCGTCTAACTAAAGTATTTTTAATAGTTAACTAGCTACTATATAGTAAAAATATATATATAGTTACTATTAGAAGTAGCTTAGAAAAATTATAAGTTTATAGAGTTTTACTTTTTTTATAATAAATAGTTTATTAACTAAGTAAAATAGAACGCTTATTACTAAGTCTATTTAGATAAGCCTAAAATAATTCCTACGTAGTATAATTTACTAATTTATAAAAAAACGCTTACGGCTCTAGAGTTTTATATTAATTATTTAAGTAATAAGTTTTTGTCCTTTAAAATATATATATAGCAGTTCTCTAAATAAGTTAAATAAAAAAACTATATCTATAATTAGTATTCTAAAAATTTTAAATTACTAGTATATTCTCTACGTAAACTCCTTTTTTTTTTTTTTTTTTTTAAAAAAATAAGCCTTTTATATTAAGGCTACTTAACTATTTAAGGAAAGTATTTTATCTTTTAAACAAACTAGAACCGGCTCTTTAATCTCCTAACTAGGTTATTATTTACTAAATAGTTATACTAAACTACTAATTTATTACCTAATTAGGACTAGTTTACTACGCTAGGCCTATTTAGGTATAGATTTTTATCTTATCTAACTTTAGATAGTAATTTTAGCCTAAAATTTTATTTATACTTTTAGATATAACGTGTTCCGTATAAGGATTTTAGCTTCCTATAGCCTTATATTAATTTCTTAGTAGTATTTTATACTTTTAAAAATTCTATATTTTACTATATAAAGTAGGCGCGTTTAAAGAACATTATAATAAGGAGAGGAATTAAACCCCTAATACGTAGAAGAGACCTTAAAAATTAAAGAATCTTAGCATTTCTAGACACATGCCTACTGTGCCACTCCGCCTACGTAAACTCTATTAATAAGAGTTATTTATATTATTATAAAAGTTTTAGTTTTATATTAAAGACGTCTATTATATTACTTTTAGAAGTACTTTTAAAAAGTTTAAGTTAGTAAGTAAAGGGAGAGCTAGACTAGTTAAGTAGATATATATTAATAAAAAGTAACTATTAATATTAAAAGAAAATCTAAAATCTAAATTTATTAATAAAAGTAATATATTTTAAAATTAAAGGAAGAAGTTAATATTATATTTTATTTTACTTAAAGTTTTATCTTTTACTAGCTTAAGCTCTTTGCTAATCTTAGAAATTATATTAGATTAAAATAATAATAAAGATAATAGGTTACTATTCTTATCGAAAAGTAAAAGTACGCCTAGACCTCGATCCAGGGGTACGAACGCAGTAAGGGAACTCTATTAAGTGCTAAACCGTGTACGCAATAATCAAAAGCTGACTTATGTTACTATTCTTATAGTATAATAAATTAAAAAATAGTCCTAATAATAAAAATACTCTTAGTAATAATGCTAATAAAAATTAAAAGTATATTAGTAAGATTAACTATTTATAAAGCAATTACCTATAAAATCTAATAAATATATAGATAATATTACGTTTATAGAGACTATAGATACTAAAATAAATAAATAAAATAATAATTTCTAGAGTATAAACCGTTATAAAGAGTTAGGACCTAAATTTTAGTGTAAATATACTTTAGCGGCGTTTTCCTAGTCTAATCTTATTCTCTCTACCTAAGGGGATAAAAAAGATAAATATAAAGTTAAGTAAGTTTTAGAAGACTATATTTATAAAAAAAAGTTTAAATACTATATAAAATAGTTTAGTTATAATAATAATCTAAAGCAGTATAATATAATTTATTTTAAAAATAATCTATATAAGCTCTATAACTTCTATAGAGCTAATCTAACCTAACTTAAACTTTTATAAAAGCTAGATTACTAACTATAGTATTAGAAGGAGGATAGGGATATTAATAACTATTTAGATAATAATAAACTAATAAATAGATTAATTAGGTAGTGTAAAAAACTTTACTAAAAAAAAAGAATTAAATATTAGTTATTAGTAAAATATTCTACTAAAATTATAAAAATAAGGTAGGCGTATATAAAAAGTTTTTATAAATTTATATAGTTTTAGAATATAATTAATATTAAGCGTAAATAGTATAAAAATTATATTAGAGTCTTAGTATTACTACTAGTTAATATATAAATACTAGTTTAACTTATAAGGTCTTTAAAAGGGTTTAGCTAGACTTATTACTAAATTTAATTTAGACTTTCTAGATTATATAAAGGTACTTAGGCTAGTATTAAATAAATAAATAATAAAACCATAAATTTATTATATTATTTATATAAATAGTATTCTCTATATTACTTTTATTTAATATACGTTATTTTTACTACGCTAAATTTACTTAGTTAAAACTATTATTTTATATTATCTTTCTACTACAGTAAGCAATAGTTTATATTTATAAACTAAAGCTATTAATAGTATTTAGCTTATTTTATTTATTAAAAAGGGCTATAGACGCGTTTAAAAAATAAATAAAATAAAGTAAGTAGATTAGTACACTATTTATAGATTATAGTAGGACTAAATATTAAAAGGATATATAAGTACTAAATACTTATATAGTTATAATTAAGTAAAATACTAAATATATAGAGTAAAAGTAATAAAGGTATACATATACTCCTCCTTTTTTAAAACCCCTTTTAGTCGCCCTAAGCCACTACAGCTACACTATTTATTTAATTAATATATAAATATATATAGAGTAAAGGTAGAGGAATAGGTAGACTTAGTTATTTATTATTTAAAATATTATTATGCCTATTTAAAAATACTAATTAGTTAATTTAAATACTACTTATTATAAATAGCTACCGTAAATTACGTAGTAATAATAGTTTAAAATATTTTAGTTTAGTTAGTTTTTAATTTTACTATTAAAGAGTCTACTAGTTAACAATACTAGTATATACTAAATAAGGTAATATTAATATTTTTAATAATATTATTAATATATATATAATCTTTCTCTAGTGTAATAAAAGTCCCAATTTCTAAAATAAGTTTAAAATATTTAAACCTTTAAGCGATTCTAAATCTATATATATATTAATATTATTAATAATTACTTAACTTACTCTATACTATTATATTAGTTTTACTAGAATAATTATTATATTACTAAGTTTATAGTCTTTAGTAATAATTAAAACTAGGTTCTATTATATATATAGGTATTTTATAGCTAGTCGTAGCTAAGTGCTTAATGTATGTCTAATAATAGTAAAAGGCTATTATAGTACTTTAAATAACTATAAAGCTATAACGTAAATTAAAAAAAATTTATATAAATTATCTCTATATAAATCTATATTTTTAATTAATCTATAGCTCTAATACGCGTAAGTAATCTAGAATAATAATAGTAGAGGACTAAATATTATAAAAAAAAACTATTAGCGTATATATATAATATAAACTGGCTCTTGTATTTAAAAAAGCTAATAAATATTAAAAAGTAGGCGTAGTATTATTATATAACTAGCTTAAATTTATTTTTATTAAGTCTAAATAATTTATACGCTTCAAAATTTTTTTCTAATAAAAAATACTTATTCTTAAAAAATACTTATTCTTAAAAAATACTTATTCTTAAAAAATACTTATTCTTAAAAAATACTTATTCTTAAAAAATACTTATTCTTAAAAAATATAAATAATTATTCTATTAGCGTATATAAAGAGTTATATACAGGGGGGTGACAAAAAAAAGATTAATTAAAAAAGATACCTTTTTTAAATTAATATAACTTCTTAATTACTAAGCCTAAAAATACAACAAAAATAGGGTTTTAAAGAGAAAGATTAGTAGATCCTATTTACCTTATTAGGCGATGCTTACTAAGGGGTTTAGGGATAGTAAAAAATTAGTAAATATAGAAAATTTTTAGGATCCTACTTTAAGTTAGTACAACTTTTTATTTAAGGTGTAAAATTAGCTTATTTTTATATATAGTAAAATAAATACTATATTATACTAGTATATAGGTTATCTTTATAGTTTAATATATTAATTATATAATTATTAATAAAAGTTAAATTTTCACATTTTTAATAATAAACTAGTAAATAATATATTACTAGTACTTAGTATAGTATTCCTAAGATTCTATAAGTCTATTATAATAGCTAGGATATAAGAAAATATAATTATTAATAAGTTTTTATAATTTTATATCCTACTATTTAAAAATAACAATTTAATAGTTTCTATATTTTCTATACTTAATCTTATACCTCAGTTACACTGTTTATTATTATTTAGCCTAAATTTTATATAATCTTATATATTTTTTATATAGGCTAAATTAGTGTTATAGACTAGGTAAACAAAAGTATATATTTTAATTATCCTTAAATTAGTTTAAAACGTTCGTTATTATATAAATAAGGGTATTAAGTTATTAAAATTACTAATATAAATTAATATTAATATAACGCTTTTATTTATAATATAATATAATAATATATTTATATATATTTATATTATTATATTAAAAAAACTACGAAAAAATCTATAAAGTTACTTACTTCTTTTTATCTTCGGTTTAACTTTAGATATAAGAATTCTTTTTATATAGTCTATACTAGTAAACGAAATAGATAAATTAGGTATTTTAGTAAATACTAAATAACTTTTATCTTTTAACTAAATAGCGTTCTAAATTTAGACTATTAAATTATAACTAATAAAATAATTAATATAACTAATATTAAAAAATTAATACTATAGCATAATAATATATAACACGCAATATATATAAATATATTAAAATATTAAAATAACTTACTTTTTTACTAGGTAATAGCTAGTTCTTTCTCTAACTCTAATTTTATACTTTTTTCTATAATACTCCTCTCTAATCGCTCCTATTTATAATACGAACTTATTAGAAAATATTATTTTCTTTAAAATTTATATATTTAATATTTTTAATATTCTCTTAAGCGTATTTTAATATTTCTTTTTACGTTTCTGTTGTTAAATATAGATTTTTTTAATTTATCCTAATATTATAACACTTCAGTTTTAAAATACTATTTTAAATATATTTTTATTATATTTAGCCTATTTTCTAATTATTGTCTTGTATTTTTGTTTTTAGGGCTTTTAATTAAGCCTTTATTAATAATTCTTTTTACCCTCTAAATAATCCTAGAAACTCTACCCCTTTTAACTTTATTTATATTATTATTTATATTATTTTATTTCTAATATATTATATAGTATTATTAATACTATTAGGAGTTCTTTTAAAGTAAATATAATTATTAGAATATAAGTATTTGCTTTTAAAAGAAGATTAACTTAAAATTTAAGTTTTATTAAATATCGCGCTATATTATATAAATAGCAGCCTAGGTTTATAAATTTAAAAAGATATTATTATATACTATAATATTAATAATATATTACGTAAGTAGTGATTATATAAGCAGGAGCTAAATTTTTATTATTAATATAATTATATAATTAGATTACTAATATACTTTGAAAAACTTGTTACGTGACCTAAACTTGGCCTAAAATAGTATAGTTAAAGTTTTAGTTAAATATATTCACTAACTAAAAAGTTATAGGAACCTAAAAAAGGGATTAAAAAAATTGCTATGTTTAGGTAATTTTAGTTTATTACAGGTAATATATATAACGTAACTAAAATTCTAATAATGATCTCTGTAATTTTCTCTTTAAAACGGTATTATTTACGTATTTTTAGGCTTACTAATTAATTTTATATAAATTTGTAAAAAAGATATCTTTTTTAATTGATCTTTTTTTTTGTTACCCCCCTGTAATAGTATTAAAAAAACTTTAAAGGCTAGTCTAGCTAAATAAGAATATTATATTAACTCTTTAAGTATATTAGACGGTGCTATAGCGTTAACTATTATAAAAATAAAAATTAGTTTTAGTACTCTAATTAATCGACTAAAAAAAAATATCTTATTAAGTTATATAATAGAGGATAAAAAAATACAGCTATTAATTAAACTAAAACGCTAATAGTATATAAAAAAAAACCTAAGTATATAAAAAAGTAAACTAAATACTTTAAAAAAAATAAAAAAAAAATTATCTATTATTATATATCTAAAAAGAGTCTTTAATACTTAATGTTAAAAATTAAAATCTACTATATAAGAGCTATAAGTGCTATAAAAGAGACTTTTTATAAGGGCTTAGCCTATAGAATAGTTTCCTAGTAATTTTAAAATATTAAATTAATATATCTTTTTATAAAGCGAGCAATTCTATATAGTAAGCTAAATAAGGAGTATTTTAACTCTTAGTAACTAAAAAGCCTATATAGATAATAAATATTATTATAATTTTACTAAAATAATTTTTTATAGTTAATTTTAAATATTTATAATATACTTCTCTAAAAAATTTATATTAATATTATTATCTCTACGCCTAATTTATATATATATATTAATTATTAAAAGTAAGTTAAAAAGGATATAGGCTAGCCCAAAAGTAAAGACATAGTATAAGAATATATATACTTTTACTATATATATAGGTATAAGAAGGCGTGTAAAAGAGAAGATAATAAAGGCGCTATACTAAGACTAATAAACTACTAGCTATATTATAGCTAATAGTAGCACGTGCGCTTCTACTAAAAAAGTTTTAATAAAAATAAAATTTAGTAAAAATACTATATTAGGAGTATACTACTATAAAATATATTATAATTATCTTATATAATACCTTTTTTATAATAGTCTTTACCATTATAAGTTACCTTATTATTATAACAGCTAATAATTAATAGCTAATATATACTATAATATATTATATATAGTAGACTAGGTCTAGATCTATTAAAACTTATATAGTTTTAGATATTTTATATAGGGATCTATTTTATATATAAGTTAACGTTATAATAACTATAAACACTATAGAAACTATAACTAATATTTAGTAAAAAATTATTTAGTAGTTAAATACCTAGTAGCTAAGTAAGTATAATTTAGATATTAGCTAAATTATTATTATTATTAAGGTATACCGCGTTATAGATATTATTTATATAAGAGTTCTAAAAGTATTTAAACTATTATAACTTTAAAGATTAGTAGAACTAGATTTAGAGGCTAAAGAGACTAGATATATAATAATAGATTTTTTAGTTAAGTAGGGTCTCTACGATACTATTAATAAGTACTAAAATAATAAGTAAATTAAGAATAAGATACTACGGATAATAACCGATAAAAAAAGTATTACTAAAATTTAAAAAGTTATAAAAGTTATTATATAGGTAAAGGCAAAGGCGAAGTTAAAGTTAAAAATAAAATTAGAGTTAAAGATAATAAGGTTATTTTAAGTATAGAGCGTAAAGGGCGACTAAAAAAATAGCTATATAGAATTAGTATATTTAGGAATATAAGAGCTTATAAGATATAAAGAGTAATTAGTATAAATAATAATATTTAAAGTATTACGAATTAATTAGTAGGTAGCGTAGTTAGTTATATTTTTATAATTCTAAAAGTAACTATTAAATAGTTACCGGAGCTAAACTTTTAATAATTATATAACTAATTTACTAATAAAAAGAATAGTTTAATAAGAAAGATAATAATAACTAAATAAATAAGTACCGGTCTATATATATTTTAATATAAACTAAGTAATCTTAAAACCTTTTAGAAATAATATAGTATTTATTAAAATACTCTATACTAGAATTATAGAGGAAAAATAAGCTAAAAATTACTAGTTTCTAAAATTAAAGAATTATAACTATTTATATAATAAAAAAAGTACTAAAGAGCTATATTATATATTTATAAAAGAGATTAAATCCTTTATTGTAAAGAGTTTTATAAATTAATAATATAAACTCTAAAGTATTTTTTCGCGATATACCCCCTAGTGAAGCTAATAAAAGTAGCTTAACTATTTAAGCAGTTTAAAATTAATGTTTTTTAAACTTATAGTAGCTATAAAATTAATTTTAAAAAAAATTTTTGAAGTAAATTTTTAGTAGATAGTATTACTAGGTAATAGAGCTTTAAAGTAAGAACCTAATTATAATAAATATATTAGTATTTAATAATATAGATAGTATTTATATAATTTTTCTACTAATTTTTTTAAAATAAGTTTTACTCTTTTTTTACTTATTATTATTATTATTTTTACGCTCTCTTATACCGTCCGCCTTTTATTATGCCTCTTCTTTTAGTTTTTTTTAATAGCTTTTTAAGCTTTTTTTAATTATTATAAATACTATAAGTTAACTATTTATATTACTACTACTATAGCTGTAGTAAGCTAAAATACTTTCCTTAATTTTTATTTTTTAAAATTTTTCTAGATTTTTAATTTTTAATTTTTTTTCTTAAATGCTCTACTAATCTTTATTTAATAGTTTAAAAAAATAATATTTAATTTTTATTATACTAATTGGCTTAACTACTTAAATTTAATTAAAAGGGCTTAGTATTTTAAATATTTTAAATATACTTAAGTTAGTAAGGAGCTAATAAAATCTTATATTATAATTTTTAGCTTTTTATTTTACTTTTTTTTAAACCTATAATTACGCTCTATAAAAAGTAGGTAAAAATAAAATATACACACCGTTATTAGGCACGTAAATAATAAATAGCTAAATAAAGTAATAATAATATTTAGTCTTAATTAGAAATTTCTATACTTTAGCTAAAAATTCTTATACTCTAATATTTAAAAAACTTTTTATTTTATCTATTAGAAGATATGTACGTATTATAAACTTAAAAAAATTTACCCACGTTTTTATTTTAGAAAGATTTATTTACTTTTTTAGTATAAGAAGATTTATAGCTTTTTTAATTTTTTAAAAATTTTTTTTTATACTAGCTAGTAATTTTAATAAGTCTATTAGTCGTATACTTATTTTACACTTTCTAATAGCTTTTTATTAGTTAGCTTTTACGCGCTTAAATATCTTATAACAAGTTTAATACTATATAAAAATTAAATAGGCTTTTAAAATTATTAATTCTATTTAGTTTATTTTTTTTATTTAGCTTTTTAGGCGTAGAGTGCTGTTTATATCTTTTTTAATTTAGCTTTTCTAATAAAGGTATATACATACTCCTGTTTTTTTAAAAACCCTTTCGGTTGCCCTAAACTACCACAGCTACACTATTTATTTAATTAGTATATAAATATATTAACTTTTCTAAGTTTTACTAGATTAAATTTAAAAGATAGACTATACTTCTAAAAAGTTAAAAATAAATTTAAGAATAGTAAAAAAAATAAAAATAGTAAGTAAATTATTTTTTAACTCTATTACGCTATAGAGATAAAAGTAATATTAATAATAAATATTATAAGTATTATAGTTTATAATTTTTTAGAGCTCTATTTATTTTTTTATATTAAAATTAAAAGAGTTTTAGAACTATTAAATAGTATTTATATAATTTAATATTACTAATATATTATAAAATTAAAGTGCCTAATATTTTCTATTTATTATTTAAATAGCGCTCTATCTAATAAGAGTAATAGAAGCTATTATAATACTAAAAAACTAAGTTTCTATTACTATATATATAAGAGTAGATATAGCTATAAACTAATATATATACTAATATTTTAATTTAAAAAATTTAAAAAAAATTATATACTTCCTATTATAGTCTTATCTATATTTAAAAGATTATTAAGTGCTTTTTATCTTTTTATAAACTACTCTATAGTAAGCAGTAAAAAGTACTATTTTATAATAAGATATAATTTTTTAATTTACTTTTTTTAATTTTTACTAATATATATTATATAAAATATAGAGCTTAATAAATTACAAACTACTATTTAGTAAATAATTAAATTATATAAAAATTTACGTAGTAATTTTATAAATAGTATTTTTATAGTAAACTAGATAATATTTATTTTAAAAATAAAAAAGTAAATTAATACTATCTATAAGATAAAATAATTAAAATTAACTATATATATAATAGATAAGTAATTTAGTTATATAATTAACTCGTAATTAGATAAGGTATATAAGCCTTAATATTACGATATAAAAATAATTTAAATCTTATATTAAATAACCTACGCGTAAGCTAGAGAGGTAATAGTTAAAAATAGAATATATAATACGTCTATTTAATTACTCTTAGCCCTAATTACGAGGCCTAGAAAATAGATCTTTAAGTACTTTAAAAGTAAAATTAAGTTATAACTCTAGCGTCTAAAAAGCGTAGTAGTAAAAAGTAATAAAAAACTTAAACTTTTAATAACTTAGATATTTTATACTATAAAGGCTACGTATACGTTTTATAAAAGCTAGTCTTTTATACTAAGCTTCTAAAAAATTACTATAATAACTTATTAGCTAGTTACTTTAGTAAAGTAAAAACTCTAAAGCTATTAGCTTAAAAATACTTCTAGCTTAATATAGAAGTAGAAGTAAAGAAGTATATTAATTTTTATATAGTATACTTACATATTAAAGCATATTAATAGTGTTTAGCTAATAAACTATAGTTATTATCTAGACTTAGAAGACTTTAAACCTAACTTATTATAAACTTTATACTTTTTCGACACATTATATATAAAGGTATATATATACTCCTCCTTTTTTAAAATTTCTTTTAGTTACCCCAAGCTACTATAGTTACACTATTTATTTAATTAATATATAAATATATATATAATATAATATAAATAGTAGTAGATAAGTATACTAAAATAGTATAATATATATCTACTACTAAAATAGTAAATATAGTAAAGCTTACTAATCTCTTTATTTAAAAATACTTATATAAGTAGTAGGTATTACGTTATTAAACTTATAAAATAACTTTAAAAAGTAATATATAAAGATATTTTATTCTAAATACCTTAAAATATAAAGAAGTTAAAATTATAAAAAATTATAGTTATTACTTAAAACGTTATAGTATAACTATAAGAGTAATAACTTAAGTTTTATAAAAAAAATATACTATAGGTAATAGTTTAAGCCTTATAAAAAGAGTATAGTATATACTATAGTATAACGTTTTAAGTTTTATAAAAACTAAAACTAAGATTAAGACTAGTAATAAAAAATACTTATAGGGCGTAGTATATACTATAATATTAAGTAGTAGTAATAATATTCTACTAAACTTAAAAGCAAAAAATATACCTAACTATCTACTTAATATTATATATAACAATCTTTATTAATAAAATATTATATTTTATTCTCTATGTTTATTTTTATTTTAATTTTAATTTTTATTTTAATTTTAATTTTATTTTATTTTATAATCCTATAAGCGCCCGTAAAACTATTTTAAAAAATTAATTTAAAAGTTATTAACTATTATATATACTATTAATTAATTATTCTATAACTTTAATTATAGTTATATAATTAAAGAGTAAAATTATTATAAACGTACTAGTTTATTATTACATATACTCCCTATTTATAGATAAGGCCCTAAAATACGCTAATAGTTTTTTTAGTAATTTTAATTAACTTATTTTTACTAATTTTAAATAGTAGTATAATATTAAATACTAGTATAAGATTAATAAATAATTAAAAAGCTATTAGAATATAATAGTCTATTACTAGTTTAGTTTTAAGCTTTTAGTCTAAGTATAGTATACTATTAAAAATAATTACTAAATAATTATTAAATAGTATAATAGCTTATAGTAACTTTATAACTATTTACTATAATCTAAATAGTAGTAATAACTTATTTTAACTAATAAGTTCTTTTTAAAGCTCTATACCCTTAAGCGCTTTAATAACTAAAAAGAAGAAGTTATACGTATATTTAAGTTAGCGTATATAAACTCTTAAACACTATTTTTTAGTTAATACTAGAGAGCTACTAGTAGCTAGACTATATACTTATAATAGACCTTACGTATTACGTGTTACTAATTAAAAATAAAAATAAAAATCTATATATACTTATTATTACTATTAGCTATTAGCGCTAGGTATTTTTAAGAGTAAAATACTAGAGTTTAAAAAAGAAGAGAGAGAAGCTAGAGTAAGAGAGTTAATAGTTAAAAATTAATAATTATCTTTAATAAGTAATTAAGCTATAATAAGTTATTTTTAATAAGTTATTATTAATTAGTTATTATTAATTAGTTATTAGCTTTCGCCTAACTAAATATATAGTATAATAAACTTTAAAAAGTAAACTAAAGTATCTAATTAAGTACTAGATAAGCTCTAGTAGTTTAACTTTATACTAGAGATAAGTAGTATATACTTATACTAAAAAGGTATTTAGAAAATAGTAAAGTTTCTTAAACTACTATAAAGTATAGTTTTTAATAAAGACTTTATTTTTATATTATAATTTTAGTTAGACTTCTGTTTTATAGTAAAAGTAAAATAATAACTAAGTATAGTATTTTATTTATAAACTAATAGTTAAATAAAAAGATAGAACTAAATACTAAAGTAATATTTATAATTATATATTAATAAGTAGTAGTTAAATTAAATTAGCCTTTTTTCTTTAGTAGAATTTATATATAATAATACTAAGTATTTTACTATATATATAATACTATTTTTTACTTATTATAGATTTTACCTGCACTTAGACTACAAGCTAATAGTAGTAACTTAAATATTTAGTATAGTATAATAGCTATAGTAAATTTATAACGCTATAGCTTAGCGCTAAAGTAGAGTAATAAAGTAGTAAAAAAAGTACTATAATAAAAAGTATAGCCCTTAAACTTTAAATAAAAATAATTTAGTACTTTTATTAATAAAGAACTTATACCTATAATACTAAAATAAAAAGCTAGCCCTACGCTTTATTAAACCTTTTATAGTTATTAAACCTATAAGTACTTAGACTTACTAACTACTTTTTTTTTCTAGCTTATAAATTTACTTAGTACTCTATACTTTTCTCTTAAAATTATACTCCTATAGGAAGGGTAAACTAGAGGTAAACCTAGGCCTAATCTAGTTAAATAATAGTAAAGAATTAAAAAAGTACTATAAAGTTAAAATACTCCTATAAAAAAAGGAAAAATAGTTATTAAATATTTAGTAAAATAAAAAGAATAGCCTAAGGAGTATAATAAATCTTATAAAAGATATTAATAAAAAGCTAATATTATAATATAAGTATAAAAGAAAGGGGAAATTAAGGCTACTAAAAGCTAAATAATTTTATATTATAAAATTATAATATAGGAAAAAGAGCTAGAGCTTAGATTAGTAGTAGTAAGCTACTAGTATAGTAGTAGCACTTACGTAGTAGTAAAGTAGTATAGTAATAGTTAAGTAATAGACTTAGCTTATTTTTTAAGGAAAACTCCTTTTTAGTCTTTTTCTCCTTCTTTTTAGTAATATAATAGTAGAGCGCAGATAAGCTAAAGAGACTAGTAATAAAAGTAGTATACTAAAAAAAATATTAAAAAAATAATAATAGAATAATAAAAAGAGACTAAAATAAATTTAGTAAACTAGAGAAATCGTAGTTAAATAGTATATTAATATTATTTAGAGAGTAATAACTAAACTAAATAAAGTTAAGATAATAGTAAAATAATAATAGAAAAAAATTATTTCTGTAAAAATACTTTTAAAAATATTTTTTAAATAAAGGAAAATAACTTACGTAAGCGTAAAGAATATTAAGAATACTTTTAATCCTACTAGTAATATAGTTAAAGGCTTAAATTTAAAGAAGTTAAATTCTATTCTTTTTTAAGTAATAAGATTTCTTATACTTAATAGTAAAGTAGAAGTAAGCTTTAATAGTAGTAGTATAACTATATATTACTTACGCTATAGTATTATAGATTTAATTATTTTTCTTTAAATTAGTAGAGAGATAGCTAGCTATGTAAAGAAAGCTATTAACTTCTTTTTAAAAGTTAATAAGTACTTTTTTATATAGCTTCTTTAAGCCTCTATAGTAGATATACTTTTTATTTACTACTTTATAGTAGTCCTTACTACTAGCACTAATCTACTTAGAGTAATAAAAATAAATAAAAAAATCTAAATAAATAAAAATAGTAGTGTAGTATATAAAAAAAATAACTAAATATAGTATTAACGTAAAAGTTTTAATAGTAATATACTAGCTAAAATACTTATAATTAAGATAAGTGCATCTATAGTAGTAGGCGTAGAGTAGATAATAAAGAAATATAGTTAAAATGCAATATAGATATTATATATATATATATATATATATAATCTAAAAAAAAAAAAGAAAAAAAAGGTTAAAATATATTTAAGTCTACCTATAAGTAATTACTAGGGCTATAATAATTTATATTTACTCTAATATAGAAACGTAATTACTTTACCTAATAATAGCTTTATAATAAGTTCTATTAACTTTTATTTCGGTTACTAGGACTATCCTAAGTAAATAGCCCTAATAGGATAAGAACTTAATATAAGCTACTAGAGATAACAACTCTAAAAGGGAAAAATAGTTATAAGAAATTATACTAGAGTTTATAAAGTTAAGGAACTAATTTTATTTAAGTCTAGTGCCTTACTTATAAGGTACTATATAAACAAGTAGGTAAAGCTAGATAAAGAATAGAATTTAATTTTATTACTCTTTAAGATATACTTACTACTATATTATCTATTTTTATTATAGTATTTTATAAGTAAGATGCTATATAAACGAATAAATAAAGCTAGATAAGAAATTAGAATTTAATTTTATTACTTTCTAAAGTATACTTACTACTATATTATCTATTTCTATTATATTAACTAGTAACTAAGACTTTTTATTTATAAAAGAGTATTTACTAGTAAAAACTAGTTATTAATTAGGAAATATATTAATTTATTTAAATCTTTTACTAAAGCTACATATTTACTTAAAAAATAATATATATTATTAATATAGTATAATTTAAAACATTTTAATTACTTTTAAGTAGTTGTGTTAGTAAGTTAAAAGTATATAAAAATTATTCCTATAATATAAATTTTATAAACTTATATATCTATAAAAACTTTTTTATTAAATAAGTAGCAGCTATCGCGTTATTAAACTTATAAAATAACTTAAAAAAGTAATATATAAAGGTATTTCGTCTTAAATACCTTAAAACGCAAAAAGGTAAAAACTAAAAAGAGTTATAGTTATTACCTAAGGCGTTATAGTATAACTACGAGGGTAATAGCCTAAGTTTTATAGAGAGGGCGTAGCGTATACTATAATATTAAGTAATAGTAATAGTAATTTACTAAACTTAGAAGTAAGAAATATAACTAGCTACCTACTTAACGTTTAGAGTATTACACTTTATTATCTACCCTCTATTTTTATCCTTAGTTTTAATAATTACTCTTATCTTACGACTCTACGAGCACCTATAAGACTATTTTAAAAAGTTAATTCGAAAGTTATCTATCGCATTAATCGATTAAAAAACTCTTTTATACTAAATATTAACTTTACTTATACTAAACTCTTAATATACTATATAAAGTTTAATAATATATCTATTTACTATACTATTATAATTATTTATCTATACTATAAATACTACTCTAAAGTATCTAAAAAATACTAAAATAATAGTATAGTATAAAATAT
Source organism: Pleoardoris graminearum (assembly GCA_030770415.1). NCBI lineage: Eukaryota > Fungi > Ascomycota > Dothideomycetes > Pleosporales > Didymosphaeriaceae > Pleoardoris > Pleoardoris graminearum. The sequence goes on from JASEKS010000096.1 coordinate 99,302, forward strand.
AAACTATACTATTATAAAAACTAATTTATAATATACTACTAGCATTTTATTAACTATTATAAAATAACGTATATAGTAAGCGAGCGGCGCGCACAAGTAAGTAGTGCACCTTAAAACTTACTAAATATTTAAAAATTTGTACTTTAATATCTTAATAACAACTGAATAATAAATTCTAAAAGTATAATAGAGTTTTTATTTAAACAAGGTATAAAAGCTATTAAAGTTTTAGAAGCTAGTAATTAATAATTATTAAGATACTTATTTTTTAGCTCTAAATTCTCTGAAACGTACTTTTTCTTAGATATCTTATTAACTATTAATTGCTAGCTCCTTAAAATTTAATAGCTTTTATTTACTATCTAACTAAATACTTTATTAAATTTTTATAACTTATTATTAAGTAGTTGTTAAGATATTAAAGTGCGAATTCTTAAATTTTTAGTAAGTTTTAAGGCACGCTACTTACTTACACGCACCGCTTACTTGCTATATATATTAGTATAAAAAGTATAAAAAGTATAAAAACGTAGCAATTATATCTACTAGTACTAGTAAGTATAATAGTAAATAGTAACTTATTAAAAAGAGTATACTAGACTATTAATATTATATACTACTTTCTTAAAGTTATTAATAAAAGTAGTAATAAAGTAAGTAAAACTAAGTCTTAAAAAAAATATAAAGTATAAAACTATTTACTAATAGTTACTATATAATCTATTAGTACTTAACTTAGTACTATAGTAATAATAATAAATATAATAATACTTAGGATTTATCTAGTTTACTATTTATATATTAATAATTTTAGTTATAGATACTAACTATAAGTATACTTTTAGTAAGTTTAGGAATATAATAGGTATATAAAAACGTTAGATAAAACTAGAGTTAATTACTACTCTATAATACTTAAAAAGCTAAAAGTATATAAGTATTAAATTACTAGGTAGAATATAGTATATAATAGATAAGATAACTTAAATATAAGTGTAAATAAACTAGTTTAACTATAGCTAAGCTAGTTATCTTAGTTAAATTAGTTTTTAATACTAGAGTTTAGTAGTTAAATTAGTTATAGTTATAATAAAATAATTTTCTTAGTAGTTAGTCTAGTTACTTAATAAGAACTTGTTTTAGTAGTTAGTTACTATTTTACTATCTTAACTAACTTAACTAATTGTTAACAACTCTGCGAATAAATAATAAGTATATATAGTTTACAAATTAGCTGAACTCTACTCTATCGATGGGATTCTTTAGAGCTTACCCAGACGCTTTAGGATTACAAGTGCGAACGTCCATAGCTAAATGTCTGATCGTGCCTTTTCTGGGGAGTGACTGCAAAGTTAAAAAGAAGAAATATTTTTTTAATTTTCGACGAGAATATGTACCTTTTGGTGCCCGAGACTGGTCTTAGTGAACGACCTAACGCGAGTCGTTGTAGCAACATTTTTAGCCACACCGGCTTAAAGCGGCCACAGACAGCTAACGGCGAAGCTATCATACTGAAAAAGTACACAGCCACATAATAATAATCATCTCAAATTCAAATTCACAATAATATCCCTCTGCTTCAAGAAACCGGCGTTCCGTGTTTTCCATGGGCGATTATGTGCCATCTTTGGGTCGAAGTGGCGTAGCACCTCTGGTATTAACTTGTGCATCTCAGCCAAAGCAATCTGCAATTCTAATATCAGCCATAAATTTGAGAAGAGCTCAACTACTAGTGAAACACTCACATGTTTACCAGAACACGTTCTTGTCCCGCCACCAAAGTTCAGCATGCCTCTTTCCATAGCGAAGCTCCGTTCGGGGCTCTCAAGCCATCGCTCAGGCTTGTACTCGTCGGCGTCTGGTCCGAATACTGACTTGTCACGTTGGACAACGGCAGCGTTCATTCCTACCCGGTAGCCTGCGGGGATGTGGAAACCAGAGAGTTCCAGTCCTTCCGGTGGTGCGATGCGTGGCATGTGAATTGCGAAGCTGGGGAATATGCGGGTAGCCTCCTTAATGCACGCGCATGTGTATGGGAGATACTTCATTGTTTCAGAGAATTTGATCGGCGAACTAAGCTTTCCGGCTACGTCCACCTGCCGAATTTCGGAGATGACCTTGCTGAGGATTGGCGGATGTTTCATTAAGTAGTAGAATACGGAACGGAGTGCGATGGCGACTGAGTCAGCCCCAGCAACACTAATGTGCAAGGTTAGCAATGCTCTTCCTGTATGAAAGCTGCCAATATAAAAGATTATAGCAGGTACTCACAGTCCCACCCAAGCTTCCATAACCAACTCGTTGTTGCCAAAGTTCTTCTCATCGCCTTGCTCACGGATGATCTTCAATAGCTGTGAGAGAATATCATTCTCTCTAGAGTCATTCTTCGCGAATTCATCGACTCGTTCTTTGATGATCCTTCGAGCCTCAGCCTGGAGGCCAGAGACTGAGTTCAACGATTTCAGCGTACCCGGCAGGAAGAGCGCTCCCATCATAACCCACGGGCGTGCATATTTGGGGCCGAGAGCAACAAAGTTCAGCAATGGAAGGGCTTTGTCAACAGACTCAATGTAGTTGCCCACATCCTCTCGTCTCTCCATGAAGCCGAATTTTCGGCCATATAGTAAGCGACCAATCACGTCGTAGCCATACCTATTTAGTCAGCTGAGGAAGCGGCCGATAGAGGTGTAGGACTTACATCTCAAGCCATTGGCCAAAATCCACCGGCTCTTTCTTGTCCGCATATTCTTTCATTCTCTTCACAAACAACTCCGAACAATCATCGATGTAATCCTCACTCTTTAGCACACTAGTCAACTGATATGCCGGCATAACAATTTTGCGGTATTGTGCGTGATGGATTTCATCCGTATCAGTGAAAAGATCCGACTGTTTGCTGATCCCTTTGAAGTAAAAAGCGGGGTAGTAGTCCGACTTAGTAAGGGGGTTGTGTGTGCGGTAGATGGTCGGGATAGCTGCCGGATCGCGGGAAGAGACTTCGTTGGGAGCAATTCGCACCAGGGGTCCATATTTGGTGTGAAGGTTGAGTTCTGCGATTTCAAGGTCGCCTAGATACATATGGTACATGAGCCATGTGCGCGATACAGCGGGCCATAGTGGGCCGGGGATGCGTGCCAGGGGATGAAGGGTGCGGCAGTAAACGATCCAGCCGATCCAGTACGCAACGAGGAGGTACAGGATGGAACTCGCGGATAAACTAGGAAGGTATGTAAGTAGTGCCATAACAAGGCTTTGAGGAGGTAGGTGGTTGACGGAGTTCCTGATTCCATATCGTTCTTCGACGACCTTATAAGCCAGATAATTAAATACAGGATTAATTTTTTTTTAATAATTATATAGTAGACTGTACGCTAAAAAGCGCTATTATATATTTTAGTAAAGTAATTTATTTATTTTTTATTTACTAATTTTAATACGCCTTTTTCTTATCTATTAACTTAATAAAATTTTATATAGCCTTTTTATAAAATTCTTTATACGTAGACTGTTTATTTTAAAAATACTATTTAATTACTATTATAAGTTAGTTAGATATAAAAATTTTTAATTAAGTATATTATTTATTTAAGCTAGGTAAACGCTGCTTACTCTACTAAAAGTATATTAGCCTAAACAGCTTTAGTACTTATAAGTACTAATTTTTTTTTTATAAAGATAGGTTAAGTATAAATTAATTTACTTAAGCTATAATAGTATTTATTATATATATTTATAGTTTTATTATTATATTTTAGATAAGCTCTAGATTAGGTTTAGCACTAATAATAAAGAAAAAGTCTTTAGATAGCTCTATAAATATTAGTATAATAATTAGAATTATTATAGCTAATAAAATAGTTAAAATTATATTAAAGATATAAAAGATAGAGGGTTAATAAATATAGCTATAGTAAAAATTTATATACTTTTATATACTATCTTCTACGCGTACTATAGTTCCTCTTTATAAAGGCGATAGCCTTAACACTAATTTTATTAAATTAGATTACCTCTATAACGCTACTACTTTGCGCGCGCGCGTATTAAAGCCTATAGGGAGATCGAATGCGGAATCTCGCGCGGGAGTCGCCCAACCGCCCGGACGTTGAGGGTTAGTGTTGGAGGCGTGCGCAAAGACAGCACGGGCCGCACGTTAGCTCGCGCGGGTATGGTTGGTAGGATCTACCCGCAGCATAAGATCAACGGACATACCAGTAATAACACGGGGGCGAAAAGCAGTCTATGTTAGGGGGTCGAAGAATATGCATGCAACGGTGGGTAAGCAGCGTGTGGTTCGTCGACTTCACCCTGGGGTTTGGAAGGCGATCGCTTATGGTTACACATGCCTCCTATCCACCAGTAGATCTACTTCGTGCGAGCAGGATTCGCTCCTGAATTGGACACCTAACTGTAAGTCGTAAACCTTCTATTTTCGGAGCCAATTATCAGCGAGTCATCGAGCTGACCGCTGATTTTGAGTTTGGGTGCGCTATCAGGTGACATTCGTGCTTGATCCCTGATGTGATAAAGGCCAACGCCGTGCCTGTGCCGCGTCATCTCACTTTCCGTCTCCGCGTGGGCTAAGATTTGAAATCTTAGCCTACCATGAAGCCTCGAGGGCTGGTCAGTCTGATCTTCATCGTTTTCGGATACTTTGGTATAGTTCTAGCACAAGAGCAGGTACTTCCTGAGTGTGCAGTAAGTTTTATCCCATCTCAATCGTTGAATACCATAATTGATATTTGCCTAGGCAAACTGCCTGGCCTCAAGCCTCAAGCAGTCAGGATGCACGCCCAGCGACAGAAATTGCGTATGTACAAATGAGCCTTTGAACGCAGCAATTCAAGCCTGCGTCGGCCAATCATGTACTATCAAAGAAACCTTGAGTACGTTGGAATTCATGATCATGATGTTGCTCGGACAATCACCCTTCTAACGTTCCTTGCAATGCAGTTGCACTCAATGTCACGAACACCGCATGTCAGCGACCGGTACGCGATCGAACTAAAATCACGAACATTCTCTGTGGAACCACCGGCGGTCTTGCCGTTCTCGCCGTCATCATTCGAACCGTAAACGCAATACATATTCGTAAATTTGGGAGGGACGACGCCTGTGCGCTAGCTGCTGGGTTCTTCGTCATAATCGACAACGCTGTCACGTTCCCTACTGGGCCGGCTGGGTTTGGACGGGATGTGTGGACGGTGCCTTTCGATAAGATCACCTTCATTCTTAAAGTATGACCATACTTGATTTCGTCTCTCCTGGTCTCTAATTTCTTCAAATAGATGATTTATCTCATGCAAAACTTTTACTGGCCAATATCTGCACTCACAAAGCTTGCATTCCTCTTCTTCTACCTACGAATCTTTCCAAGCACAAACCTTCGGCGGTACATTTTCGCGACTATGGCGCTCACGATCGGATATTACATTTCATTTCAACTTGGCAACATCTTCTATTGTCAGCCAATCTCCACGGTGTGGAATGGCTGGGATGGAGAGCATCAAGGAAAGTGCATTGATATCAATAAGCTCATGGTCAGCGCAACAGCGGTCAACATCTTCATCGACGCTATCATTATTATTCTACCGATTTCAGAGTTGCTCAAGCTATCGTTGAGCTGGAGGAAGAAGATTGGGGTTATCGCGATGTTTCTGGTCGGCGGCTTGTAGGTGTCATTTTCCTGAAGCACTCTTCGCATTCAATAGGCTGACTAAGATCTTTGTAGCACCCTCATCGTCTCGGTACTCCGCATCCAATCCATTCTCAATTACGCCAAGACCCAGAATGGCATGTACGACAACGTCCCCGCCGGCTACTGGAGCATAATGGAAGTGAACATCGGCGTGTTCTGTGTATGTATGCCGGTCATCCGCCACGTCCTAGGCCGCCATTTCCAACGAATATTCGGTAGCACGCACGACTCGAAAGCTGGACCCTCATACACACGAAATGGCACACCTATAGAGTTAAACAAATATGATCGCAAGCGAAAGCAAACTTTTAGTAGGAGTCTGCTGGCCGATACCGCAATTACAAAGACAGTAAGTGTCCGGATATCCAGAGCGGAAGACGATGAGATTAATTTGGTGGATATTGGGAGGCCAAAGAAGCTTGAGGTCGAGACACAAAGTCATGGCTCAAGATCGACCGCGGATATTTCCAGGGCTTGAATAACCGTGTGCGTTTAGCGAGTGGTACTTCATCTTTGCAGGTTCTCCTTTATCGTCGTTACCGACCTGAACAGATTATACGACAACTAGTATAAATAATAATATATTAATTATAGTAAAAAGGCGTACTAAATAAGAATATAAAAGGCAATTTTCTACTAGAGCAGAGATAATAAAAGCAGAGAGAGTATATTAGGTAGTAATAAAAATAAATACGAACTATAATACTATAATTAAAAACAGTAATTTATAAAAATATTTTATTAAATATTATTTTTATATTTTTTACTAATATCTTAACTGCGACTTAAGAGCTAATAATTATATTTAATACTAAACTCGCTAAAATAAAGATTATAATAATTTTTATTATTAATAATATTATAAACGACTCTCTTAACTACTATAAGTATATATAGATTACTATTATTATTAATAATAATAAATATATAAATAAAAGAAGTAAGACTATTAGTAAAAATATAAAAGCTAAACTAAAAGCTATTAATAGGTAATAAAAACTTAAGCTTTTAAAATTATATTTAAAAATTTTAGAGAAGTAGATCTATAAGTTTATTTATCTCTATTAAAATTATCTATTTATATAGGTTAGAGGAGATTTTTTTTATAAAAATAATTACTAGTATATTTAAAATTAACTCTTTCCTCTTTAAATAATTATTAAAAAGTAGAGCTACTAGGGCTAAAGGAATAGAAGTAAACTCTTTCTAAAAAAAATAGACTATAAAAAAGAGGGTTAATAAGTACACTAATATTATATAGACTAGAATTTCTTAAATATAAGTAAATAGCGCAAGAATAACAGTAATAGTAAAAAAAAAATTAATAGTAAATTAATTAAATAATAAGCGTTAACTTTATATATAATTATATATAATATTAATAAAGTAATATAATAGCTCCGTATTAAAGAGCGTTTATCTTTACAGAAACCATAGGTTTATCTAATTAGTATCGCCATATTCAGTCATCCACTCTAATTCCCACGCATATGGAAACGTGAATTAGCAGTCATAGAAAACATCTATAGCACGGAAAGTGGGGAATGGTTAAAAGGAGATAGTTTATGGCTACACGCAGTAATTATGTAAGGTTGCACATTTCGCTTACATTCGCGCAAATCCCCCAAAACCACGGTGCCCACCAATGCACCAAATTAAAACTAAAAAGCTGAAACACCGCTAAAACACACGATTACTGGATCCAAGGACATTGTAACGCCAAGAACAAAAACCTTGGAGTGAGTTTTCGTTGTATAGGGTCCGTTATTATCCATTGCTAAGTGCAATGTACCGAAGATTCATTAACTCTAACCTCGTCAAGGTAATCGTTGGTGAGGATACATATGGCTATATAGATTAGGAAATCTGCTGAGTCCATAAAAGCTTAATCGCGGCATGTTTAGACTTCTTTAAGCGCGCGATAAACGGCGATTAGGCTAAGTCCGCTACTAAGACTGTAACTCTCCCTAGGGATAATCCTAACTGCGTAGCGTTTTACGTTGAGCTGTTTGCACTAGAAAGATTAGGCTAGTCGAGAGTAGGAGCAAAAATTCATTACAGAGTATGCGGATTTAGCAAAAGTACACATAGTAGCTAAGAAGCTTAGTTATATCATTTTAAAGAGCCTAATAATACAGGGAATCTTTATTTAGATATGCTCTTTAAATAAAGAGAAAACATAGAGTATCTTAATAAAGTAATTACAATAATTTATAAAGGCATAGTTTCTAAAGCTATCTAACTTTACTACTTTTTATTAATGCATTTTATACTTACTATAATAAACACTGCGTGAAGAAGTAGGTAGTAGAGTCTTAGAAGTTACTTCTAAAGGATTTCCTAGCTAAGCTTACCTTAGAATTACTTAAATAAAAAGACTAATTAGACGAATAATACTATTCTAGTATCTAAGTTTAAAAAGTCTATAGAGAGATTAAAGACTCTTATAATACTAATAGAAAAAGAAATTAATAGCGGAATAATAGTTAACTTTAAGTCTATAAAGTATATAGAAAGTTAGATATTCTAAATTTAAAGTATTATAGCAAATTATTAAAATGTATAAATTATTATATAGACCTCTTTAGAATATAATATTATTAATATAAACGTTATTTTAATAGTATTATATTTTTAAATAATCTTATTATAAATAAGATTAATTATTAATAAAATCCTTATAATATAAATATTCTTTTTTAATTCTATATTCTATCTATTCTATTAAATATAGATTCTAGAGTAAATTTTTTACTTATAACTACTTTAGATTTTATTAAGACTAAGTTAAAGAAAGGTAGAATAATTTTTATAATATAGGTATTAAATAAGTAGTAGCTATCTCGATATTAAACTTATAGAATAATTTAAAAAAGTAATATATAAAGCTATTTTATCCTAAATTCTTTAAAACGTAAAGAGATTAAAACTAAAAGGGGTTATAATTATTACCTAAGGCGTTATAGTATAACTATAAAGGTAATAGCCTAAGTGTTATAAAAGTTATAGAGCGTATTATAGATAATAGCCTAAATTTTATAGAGAGAGGGTAGCGTATACTATAGCATAACGTTCCAAGCCTTATAGAAGCTAAGGCTAAGATTAAACTAGTAATAAAAAATACTTATAGGACGTAGCGTATACTATAATATTAAGTAGTAGTAATAGTAGTTTACTAAACTTAAAAGTAGCTAGATACGTAACTAGCTATTTACTTAATATTTTATATAAAAATCTTTATTAGTAGAGCGTTTTACTCTATTCTTTATTTTTTATTTTCTATTTTTATTCTTAGTTTTATTAATTATTCTCGTAACACTATAAGTGTCTATAGGGCTATTTTAAAAAGCTAATTTAAAAGTTATCTACTATTATATATTAATTAATTATCCTATAACTTCTATTATAACTATATAATTAGAAGGTAGTATTACTATAGGTATATTAGTTTATTATTATATTTACTCCTTATTTATAGATAAGGCTCTAAAGTACGCTAATAGTTCTTCTAATAATTTTAATTAGCTTATTTTTATTAATCCTAAATAGTAGTATAATATTAGGTACTAGTATAATATTAGGTACTAGTATAATATTAGGTACTAGTATAATATTAGGTACTAGTATAATATTAGGTACTAGTATAATATTAGGTACTAGTATAAGGTTAATAAATAGTTAGAAAGCTATTAGAGTATAATAGCCTATTAATAGTTTAGTATTAAGCCTTTAGCCTAGATATAGTATACTACTAAAAATAATTATTTAATTAACGTACTTCGCGAGCCTTATAAAACCGCGGAAAAATAATTACTAAATAATTATTAAGTAGTATAATAGCTTAAAGTAGCTTTATAACTATTTACTATAACTTAAATAATAGTAATAGCTTACTTTAACTAATAAGTCTTTTCTAAAACTCTGTACTCTTAAGTACTTTAATAACTAGAAAAGTAAAGTTATACGCGTATTTAAGCTAGCGCGTATAAACTATTAAATACTATAGGTAATACTAGAGAGCTACTAGTAGTTAAATAAAAAGAGGAGATAGCTATTATTAAACTTATATATCTATAGTAGGCCTTATGTATTATACGTTACTAAATAGGAAGATATTAATTTACCCTATATTACTACTTATTTATAAGCTAGTTAACACCTTAAGCTCCTATTACGTTTAGTAACTAAAGTCTATATAAATATATATTATATTATATTCTTCTATTTAGGATGCGAGAGACTAGCTATATATATATATATATATAAGTATAGTAGGTAGTAATACACTAGGCCTAAAAAAGTTATACTAGCTATACTATTACTATAGAATACTACTACTTATTATAGATAGTAATTCTAGTTTTACGTTTTTAGTAGTAACTAGTTACCCTAATTTTTACTTAAGTCCTAGTAGTTACACTAGCCCATGTCGTTCCTAATTAGATACTAGCTTATTTTTATTCTAATATTTAACAAAAACTAAAATAAAATAACTAGTAATAGTTATAAGGTAGATTTAATTTATTATATTACTAGCTGCTTTTAACTTTCTTTTACTTTTTTAGTAGCTATATATTTAGTTACTATTACTCTAGTTTCTATATTACCTATTTAATTAGTTTAATAGTAAGTTAGTTAGTACTTAAAAATATACTAAATAATTTATTAGTTTTAGCTAGAGACCGTTACTAGCGTTATTACCTTACTATTCTATAGTAGTATTTAGCTTTTTAAGCTATTTATATATTAGATTAGTGTATTAGACTACGTAGGCGAAATTAAAAGACTATTTTAGCTAGTAACTAGCTATAATATAGGCTCCTTAGGGTCTTTAGGTAAGATATTACTACTTAAGCTTATTATTTAGCTGTTTAATTAGTAAACTTCCATTTCTAGCTAATAGAAACTTAAGGCGAGCTACTTAGCTCTTTTAGATAATATAGTAGTTAGCTTAGGCAACTTAAATAGTTTAGTTAGCTTAATAGTTAGTTAGTTATTTATTTTTTAGTAAGCTTAGGCTTCTCTAGCTTTTTTAGATTCTCTAGATTCTTTAGATTTTCTAGCTCTAGTTTTTTATAGTAAGGCTTTACTACTATAGCTTAAAAATTTATATAGTTATTAAGCTAATAAAACTACTTATACTAATACTAATCTTAAAAAAGTAAACTATAACTTCTTTAGCTATAGATTAGTTAGTTCTTTAAAAGCTAATAAGCTAAATTCTTAGTAGTAAGTCTTAAATTACGCTTTTTTAGTAGTACTATACTAAACTACTCTTATATTAATTAATATATCTATAAAGGAGCTCTTAGCTCTATATTAGCTTAGTCTTAAGCTCTCTAGGTTATATATAGTAGGGTAAGTATATTTTAGGAAGATAATATTTAAAAAAGAGTACTCTAAAAATTACCTTTTTAAAATAATATAACTTTTTAGTTATAAGGCCTAAAAATATGTAAATAATACTATTTTAAAGAAAAAGACTAGCGTATTTTATTTAACTTACTAGGGGCTGCTTACTAAGGAGTTTAGAGGTTAAAAAAAATTAGTAAATATAGAAAATTTTTAGAGTCCTACTTTAGGCTATTATAACTTTTTATTTAAGATGTAAAATTTGTTTATATTTATATATATTATAATATTACCTATAAAGACATGCATATACTCCTCCTTTTTTAAAAACCCTTTTAGTCGCCCCGAGCTACTACAGCCACACTATTTGTTCGATTAGTATATAAATATATAATATTACCTATAATATATAAGTATTCAAAATATTTTTATATATTTATATATTATTTATATAATTATATATAAAAGTTACTTTTTTTGATTTTATATAATAAACTAGTAATAATAAATTACTAGTATTTAGTATAGTAGCCTTTAGCTTCTATAACTGCCTTATAACAGTTAGGGAGGAATAAAATATAGTTATTAATAACTTCTTATAGTACATTATTTTACTTTTTAATAATAGCTCTTTTAAAGGCCTCTATACTATTTAAACTTAATTCTATACCTAAATTGCCTTTATATCTTTTATTTAGTTTAGATTTTAATAAACCCTATATATTTTTAATAGGATTTAAATCTAGACTATAGGCTAGATAAAAAAAAGTATAATATTATTATTTTTAAACTAGTTTAGAACGTTTATTATTTTATAAATAGGGGCGTTATCTTGTTAACATTAATAATCTAAATTAATATTAATATAAACATTATTATTATACTATAATATAATAATATATATATATATATTATTATTATATTAATATAAAAAGGAGTAAATTTTTTTTATAAAACTTACTTCTTTTTATATTTAGTTTAAATTCAGGTATAAGGACTTTTTTTATATAGTCCTTACTAGTAAAAGAAGTAAAAAAATTAGGTGTTTTAATAAATACTAAATTACTTTTACCTTCTACCTAAATTACATCCTAAACTTATAGAATAAGATTTCGGCCTATAAAATAATTAATATAATTAATATTAAAAAACTAAAACTATAACTTAAAAATAGATATGAAGTTATATATTTTAAAATTTTAAAAAGTTAAAATAACTTATTTTATAATTAGCGAACAGCTAGTTCTCTTCTAACTCTATTATTATCCCTTTTTCTATAATATTATTTATTCTCTTATCCCCTTTGTATTACTAACTTATTAGAAAATATTATTTTTTTTAAATTTATATTTTTTATATTTTTTATAGTCTCTTTAGGGTATTTTACTTTTTTTAGCGATTTCGTTATTAATTATTAGTTTTTTTTTACTTATATTAATTGTATAACTATTCTTCTTTAAAACTCTTTATAATTATCTTTTTATAATCTCTAGATTATTTTCTAATAGTATATTTTTATTTTCTTTTTTAGGACTTTTAGTTAAGTCTTTATTAATAACTCTTTTATCTCTTTTAGTTAACCTTTTTATACCCCCTTTAGAAACTTTTTTTATATTATAATTCTTTTCTTTATTCTTTTCTTTATTTTTAATTCGTTGGATAGTATTTTAAATAGTCTTTTTAGGCTTTTTTAAAATAGAAATAATTATAAAAATAGGAGTATTTACTCTTAAAAGTAAATTAACTTTATATTTAAGTTTTAAAAGATTTGGTGCTATTTTAGGAGAATAGGAGTTTAAGTTTATAAAAGTTAAAAGATATTACTATATACTATAATATTACTAATATATTACGTAATTAGTGATTATATAAGCAAGAGCTAAATTTTTACTTATTATATAATAAATTCTTATTAAAATTTAGGTTACGTAACCTACACTAGTCCTAAAATAGTATAGTTAAAATTTTAGTTAAATATATTTACTAACCAAAAAGTTATAGGGACCTAAAAAAGGAACTAAAAAATTTATTAGGTTTAGGTAATTTTAATTTATTATATATATTAACTAAGCAGTAACTAAAATTTTTATTAAAATCTCTATAACTTTCTCTTTAAAACGATATAATTCGCGTATTTTTAGGCCTTATAACTAAAAAGTTATATTATTTTAAAAAAGATAATTTTTAGAGTACACTTTTTCAAATGTCACCCCCCTGTTAATATAAAAGAGGTAGTAGATAAGAGCTCTATTTAATAATATAGTTATAAGCTAGCTAATAATAGTATTAGAGATATAAACGTTAGTTATTAAATAGTTACTAAGTAGTTATTAGCTTTTCTCTATAAGTTATCTACTAAGTTAGTTATAAAATTATTACTTTTATTTATAGTTTGTATAATAAGGTAAGTAGTAGTAGTTATAGTAGCTTCTCCTATATAGCTCTAGTTAGCTATTTATTAGTTAAGAGTTAAAAGCTTTAGTAGTAGTTAGCTTTAGGCTAGTGTTAGTAGTTAGATTTAGGCTAGTAATAGTAGTTAGTCTTAGGCTAGTATTAGTAGTTAGTTTTAAGATAGTAATAGTAGAATAGAGATATTAGTTAGTTAAGACTTTAGTATTAGTATTTAGCTTTAAAACCTTTAGGGGTTATCTTTTAGCTAGCTACTAATTAGATTTTAAGTAGTTTAGTAAACTACCTTTACTAGACTTAGTCTTTTCTAAACCTTTACGTATATTTTAGTAGCTTAGAATATATTATAAAAAGAAGTAACTACCCGCTTATCTATTCTAAAAAAGTAGCCTTTTTTTTAGTATAGAAAGTTTTTTATAAATAAGCTTTTTATTAATTCTAGTCTAATACTTATATAATCGTAGTTATAGGTATATATAATTATTTTTTATTTAATATATTCTATAATCTCTTTACTAGAGATAACTACTAAATTAAATTAGTATTTCTATTTTTTATTTCCTAACTATAGCTCTTATAGTTAGTTTAAGCTTAATATATTACTATAGCTTATTAGCTTAGCTAGATTAATAGTAGTTTAGCTATATTATAATTAGTATTTAGGCATTAGGCCACAGTGTATAGGGACCTTAGAAGGGCTAATAGGAGCTATAAAAAAGAGAGGTTATATAACTAATAAATATAACAAATGAAGGCATACACATACTCCTCCTTTTTTAAAACCCCTTTTAGTCGCCCCGAGCTACCACAGCTACACTATTTATTTGATTAGTATATAAATATATAAATATAATAAAGGTCTATTATATCTATTAATAAACTTTTAGTAAGTTTATTAATAGACTCTTAGTAGGTTTATTAATAGACCTAATAGATATCTATTAGGTCTATTACTATACTATATAGGAACGCGAGAACTAAGAGATTAGAACTTATATTTAATCTATTCTTAATCTATTATTTAGATTACTTAGGCTCTTATTAATTTAATATTTTATAATATTAATACTAATCCCTATTACTAGTTTATATAGTAATACTTTACTCTAAGCTATTATTACTACTTCTACTTAAGAACTAACCCTAGAGCCCAAAAGGACTCTTAATAAGCTAGTTAAATTAATAATATTTTAACTAGTTAAATTAATAGTAGTTTAGCTAGTTAAATTAATATTAGTTAATTAAATTAATATGGCTCTTATTAGTAGTACTAATAAAGTAATAATTATTAATATAGTAGTTTCTATACCTAATAGTATAATAAGTAGAGACTATAAGGGCTATATAGTATAAGTAGTAAAAAAAATAAAATAAGCTTCTACTTTAGAATTAACTTAACTCTAAAGAGAAAAATATATTTTTAGCTAGGTTTTACTTCTTTAGCTTATTAATAAGTAGTACTAGAGTAAGAGATTTACGTAAATACTAATTAGTATTAGTTTACTCTGTCTACTACTTATATAAAGCTAGTTAATAATCTAAACTCCTATTATATAGTAGGTAACTAAAGCCTTTATAAGTATATATTTATTATTATCTATTTTTTATATACTTAGGCTAGCTTACCCCTATTATATAGTAGTAGACTAAGCTTAGTAATTAATTAGCTTTAGTACTCTATTTAATTCTATCCTATTCCTAATTAGATACTGTCTTATCTCTATTCTAATAGTAAGCTTCCTTTACTAAGAGTTAACTCTAGGAGTAGGACGTAGTTTTAGAAAGGTTAGCTTTTTTAGCTTTACTATATAAGTAGGCGATGCATGCTCGTTCGCTCCCACGAACCCGCCCGCCAAGCCCCCGCCCGCGCCCCACACCGCACCCTCCTCCCCTCCGATTGGCCGCCCTCCCCAGCCAATTTTCTCCCAGCCATCGCGCCTCCTTCACCACTGCCATCACAATCTACATGTCCGTCCCCAACCAGCAAATCCCGACCTACACCACGCCGTCGCCTCCTCCCGCGCAACAACACCCACACCCCCAAGAGAAAAAAGGAATGTCGCTCTGGGTATGGGGCCTCGGGCTCGGCGCCGCCGCCTTCTTCGTATGTCGCCCTTAACATATATCACATGGGAGAATCATAGGATGGTAATAGAAATGCGTATGAGGGCGACGCTAACGCGCTGTACAGGGCCGCGCTGGTCTCGTCGCACTGCGCCGGTCGGGCGGGGGCGCGGGCGCCCTGGGCCGGAGTTATTATAAGGGCGGGTTCGAGCCGAAGATGACGAGGCGGGAGGCTGCGCTAATACTGGAGATGCCGTATGTTCGCTTTTCCCTTTCCGCCCCATTAGGACACGCAAGTCAAGTCGACGGAGATGTGAGGAGGATATGCGAGAGCGAGGGTATGCATGGATGGATGCTGACACGCCCACAGGGAGCGCGGCGTCACCAAGGAGCTCCTGCGCAAGAAGCACCGCCAGCTCATGCTGCTGAACCACCCCGATCGCGGCGGGAGTCCGTATCTCGCGACGAAGGTCAACGAGGCGAAGGAGCTGCTGGAGAAGGAGGTCAAATAGACGAGGGGCGCGGCGTGGCGTCGACGTGTAAAAAGAGGTGTATTATATAATTGCATGGCTGGCTGCATTGTGTTGCGTGGCATTCAGCAAGGCGTTGGGTTGTTGGGCTTGGGAATGGGCGTTGAGCTCTTGTTGTATTGATATCACCACTCGCGCATCTTCTGGAGGAGGCTCTGTCGGTTCGCTGGTGTGGGGCGACAATATACAGCTGTTGTGGTATGAAGGAATTAGACGCCACTTGGAGACGGGCAGTGCACGAGTGCGGTTACGTTTCACCACTTTCGCATGTTCGAGGATGCGGTTGTCTGCTAGGAACAGTGCCGGTGAATGGTGCGAGGTAGACACTAGAATGGATAAGGATCTTGGGAGCCGTCTATTGTGTTATCCATCCTGGGGCAATGCACTCTCCTTCCCAATACCAGACTTACAAGGGAGTAGCATGGGCGGTAAGTATAGCAGCGGTACTTGCAGCCCAGTCCGCAGTTCATCATCGGACCCACACACTGCACCTCCACCAGCCTGCAACACCAGCTCTATCTACGGCCGCCCTAAAGTGAATATACCTCCCTTGCTTCCGACGAAGACATATCCATCCCCCGGCTGAACCATCAACCTGCCTCGGCCTCCGCGCCGCTATGGCAACAATCTAAAAGCGCTCTGTGTGTGACTCGTCTTCCGCCGATAGCCAGGAGCGTTCACAGTTCGCTGCTTTCGACAGTCGGTTACCACTCAGATGGATAGCCCCCGGACAAATCCACCATAGGGCGGCTCATGTAGCGTATATCCTCGGTGTTGACTCGATGCACAACGTGTTGCCAGAATAGGATCGTGTTACGACAGGCCGTATGACTCCATTTGGTACGAACCCCCGCTCACTTGGTGCTTTGCCGGTTGCGCTGCATCTTGTTCCTATGCTTCCGTATTTGACGCCGAACATCTGCTAGAGTCACTTTATTGCTCACGACGAGTGCTGCTCCCGTCCTACTCAGAAAATCGCGACTTTTCTGGACAATCTCGATCGAAGCAGGAGTCGAGGGCTCAGCCGACGAGGCCAATCTGAAGACGGCCATCGCGTAGACCAACTCATTAATATCCCTCAACTCCCACGAGAGAATCGATATCTTGGCACACACTATCCGAACACCGATCCATGCTGCTCTGAGTGACCAATGAAATGGATGGCTCATTTCATTTGCATGCCGGTTTCCGAGTCGGTTTCGATACATTACATCAAACAAATGCGTACACGTCGAAAGACGGTTCGGCAGAGCGCTATTGAGATAGTTGAGACGATGGTATACGGAAAAAATGGGCCAGAGAAGTGGTATCTGATCGCCTATAGTGTGCAATCGCTTCATATAGTCGTCGGCGACCCGGGTTTTCGCATCTGCTTCCATCAGGGCGAGCCACTCGGAATACGTGGTAGATGCATTCGCTCTAAAGCCTTTAT
The DNA here is from genome assembly GCA_030770415.1 of Pleoardoris graminearum. Lineage (NCBI taxonomy): Eukaryota > Fungi > Ascomycota > Dothideomycetes > Pleosporales > Didymosphaeriaceae > Pleoardoris > Pleoardoris graminearum. The sequence continues at coordinate 116,787 of JASEKS010000096.1, forward strand.
GGTTGTTTTCGAATTTGATTCGCCGGCGTGTAGCCTTTCCGATTTCGTTCATTGCGAGATATTTGGCTTTACGCTCGACCATAGCAACATTGAGTTGACGGAAATGTTCCGCATATCTATTTCCAAAAGACAGACCCGCTAGTTGAAGCTGAAGCATTCGCAATTCTCGAAGGAGACTCCTTACTTCAAATTCGGTCACGTCGCATAAAGCCCAGGAATGCTTCATCGCTTCAACACCCGGATGCCGAGCATGGGAGAAAATGAATCCTCGGAGTAAAGACAGGATAAGGTCGAGAGCGCTCCAGTTGTTGAAAATTAATCGAAATCTTGCGAGGACTGATAAATAAAGTTGTGAATGATAGATGATAAACTGCAGCGACCTCGAATGGTTATTGTCAGCATTCGCTTGCGTAAGCAGTCGTTTAGTCTCGATAATTTGCGATTGGAGTGCATATAACCGGCAAGCGTCGCGGTTTGCTTTGTAGTGGCATGCCTCTACATCAATATCGGAGCCATCCCAGTTCCTCCATGACAGTAATATATGGTGTGAACTGGCAGCGTAAAATGGAATCAGGGTCTTATACGACGAGTTTTGCATCCGAGAATCCCAGACCTGCGGTGATAGAGGCCTTGGCATCACCGACCAAGGAGAGGCCGAAATGCTCCCGAAGATTCGTGTTAATGACCATCGTACAATATCTTCCAGCAAAGGCGCATCAGGAGACAATGCTTTGTTTCGTGCAGGTATTCTTGAGACTGATCTGCTCTGAAACGTCCCCGGAAGAGCTGCAGCACGTGCCGCACCGGTAATGAAATTTTCGATCCCTCTTTTCTTGTGGAATAGGGCTCGAATGCGCCGGTCGGAAGCTGCAAGGAGCGAACGACTGTTCATTGTCAAATTAGAAAACCGATGGCCTTAATGATAAACCCCGCTCCAGAACAGCAGGTTTTTGTTGTACCCGCAGCGACTGCGGCTGCCGATCGTCAAAGCGTAGGTAGTAAGCGGTACGAGCGCTGAAGGAAAGAGCGAATAACCAAAAAGAAAGCAACTGGAAGAACAAGCCAAGTGCATCACAAGGTGTACTCAAAAAGATAAGAGGTGATTCATTTAGGGGGATTGACGAGGTGGTGTCGTTGCGAGCCGTGGAGGGTGGAAAGACCGGAAGACGTTCGCGAAAGTAAGGAAGCGGCCAACGCGTAGATCAGGCTAGCTAAAGAAGGTTTAGTCCACCTTCTAGGACTACCCGACAAGTCGCGCGCTAGATTCTAGCAATTATATAAAACTTTCTATACTTTACAGTAGGGCGACATTAAAAAGACTAATTAAAAAAAATACCTTTATTAAAAATTTATATAAAATTAAATAATAGGCCTAAAAATACGTAAATAATATTATTTTAAAGAGAAAACTAGCGTAATATATTTACTTTCTAAGGGGCTGCTTAGTAAGTATAAATAATAAATTAAAATTATATAAATATAATAATTTTTTTAACTCCTTTTTTAGGTTCTTGAAACTTTTTAGTTAATAAATATATTTAACTAAAATTTTAACTATACTATTTTAAGACTAGTATAGGTCACGTAACTAAATTTTTAAAGTATATTAGTAATCTAATAATAAAATTATATAATTATTAAAAATTTAGCTTTTACTTATATAATTACTGCTTACGTAATATATTATTAAGATTATAGTATATTATAATATCTTTTTAGTTTTATAAACCTAGACTTTTATTTTTTTTAAATAGCACTAAATTTTACGAAACTTATATCTAAAATTAAATTATTTTTAAAAGTAAATAACTTTTTTACTTTAATTACTACTACCCTATAAAAGCCTCTGTAAAGTATTTATAATACTATTAAGAAAATTAAAAAAAAGAATAAAATAATTATAATATTAAAAAGGTATATAAGGAGGAGATAAAAAAGTTAACTAATAGAGATAATAAAGTTATTAATAGAAACTTAATTAGAAGCTTTAGAAGGTAAAATAAAGAAATACTATTAAAAAATAAGTTAAATATTATATAAAAATAATTATAAAGAGTTTAACAGAAGAGGGCTATATAATTAATATAAGTAAAAAAAAACTAATAATTAATAAAGAAAATACTAAAAAAAGATTAATATACACTAAAGATAATATTAAAAATATTAAAAATATTAAAAATATAAATTTAAAAAAAAAAATTTTTCTAATAAGTTAGTAATATAAAGCGGTAAGATTATAAAAGAGTATTATAAAAAAAAAGTAATAATAAAGTTAAAAAAGAACTAGCTACTAACTAATTACGAAGTAAGTTATTTTAATATTTTAATATATTAAAATATACTACTTCTTATATATTTTTATACTATAGTTTTATTTTTTTAATATTAATTATATTAATTATTTTATAGGTTACAATATTATTATTTAAGTTTAGGTAGCTATTTAGATAGGGGGGAGAAGTAAATTAGTATTTATTAAAGTACCTAATAATAATACCCCCTTTACTAGTAAGAATTATATTAATAAAGTCCTTATACCCGAAGTTAAACTAAATATAAAAAGGGGTAAGTTTAATAACCGATGTTTTACTCCTTTTTTTAATATAATAATATATATATATATATATATATTATTATATTATATTATATTATATTATATTATATTATATTATAATTATAAATTTTATACTAACATTAGTTTAGGCTAGAAATTTTAATAAGATAACGCCCCTATTTATAAAATAACAAACGTTTTAAACTAGTTTAAAAATAATAAAATTATCCTTTTTCCTTACCTAGCCTATAGCCCTAATTTAGTCCCATAGAAAATATATACAGTTATTTAAAATCTAGGCTAAATAAAAATAAAAAGGCTAATTTAGGTGTAGGATTAAGTTTATAAAGTATAGAGGCCTTTAAAAAAGTTATTATAAAGAAGTAGAATAATATACCTTAAAAAGTTATTAATAATTATATTTTATCTCTCCCTAACTATTATAAGGTAGTTATAGAAACTAAGAGCTACTATACTAAGTACTAGTAATTTATTATTACTAATTTGTTGTTATAAGTCTAAAAAAGTAACTTTAATATATAATTATATATATTTGTATACTAATCGAACAAATAGTGTGGCTGTGGTGGCTGTGTAGGCGACCAAAAGGGGTTTCAAAAAAGGAGAAGTATGTGTATACCTTTATATATAATTATATAAATAATATATAAATATATAAAAATATTGTATATACTTATATATTATATATACAGTTACTATATATATAAAAATAAACTAATTTTATACGTTTAAAAAAAAGTTATTAATCCCTAAGTAGGGTTTTAAAAATTTTTAATATTTACTAATTTATTTTTACCCCTAAACACCTTAGTAAGCAGCCCCTAACCTAGTAAATATATCGCGCTAGTCTTTCTCTTTAAAATAATATTTTTTTAATACTTTTAGGCTTACTAATTAAAAAGTTATAAGACCTTAAAAAAGATATCTTTTTTAATTTGCCCTTTTTTGTTGCACCCCCCTGTAACACATTACCCGGGTACTTAAATCAAGGATTAAAGGATTAAGTCCTGTCTTGGCTAGGACCTATACTACCTGCTATAGAAATGCTAAAGCACGTCTTGGATCTCAGATCTAGAGATTACGGATATGAATCACCAGTTCGATTATAGGAGACGAATAGCTATTCTAGAGTATATACTGCTTTAAGCCATTGCTAGATTAGCCGAAAGGACTAGGTAACAACTAGAGCGATACTCGCGAGTCGTTAGAATAGCATCAAGCTGTCGTCATTATCGCCACTTTTCCAGGACGCCATTAAGATTTGTCGATTCCATTATATACAATACCTTTAGATTAACGGTTTATACATCATCCAAGGCAGAAATAAGGACTAGGAGCATCAGGCAGGCCTTATAAATACTATTTACCAAAACGGTGTCTTTACCATCGCTGTTCACAATAATAGGCTGCGTAGTCTTGTCCCATCCAGATTTAAAGACGCGCGACTAGTACAGTCTGCAAGCCCGCCATATACGGCCTCAAGAAAGGGTAAGCTAAAAACAGAGACAGTGGAGACATCGAAAGTCAAACACCAAAGGAAGAGCGCAAATACGACAAGGAGCTATCTTCCGGGACCCAGTTCATTCGCGTCCAATATCGCCAAACCGCCTTCTGCCGCAGCTACATTCAACAGTTCTACAGGACTAAGTCGCCCCAGCCATCAATAGCTCAACAGATGCGACAAATATAATTGTGGCCGCGAGTTCTACAACTTCCACAACCTAAATCAAATCCCCTTCACAGTTTCTCTCAATGTAGAAGAACATCTCAGAGATACAAAGTAGATTAAGACTAACCAAAAGATTGAAATATGCATCCCAACATCAAGAGATAGAGCCACCTGGGGCTGGCATTTCTTCGCATAAGTGCGGATCTCTTCTGCTACTAATCGGAGGAGTCCTCTCTAGGCGATAATAATACACGTGCGCGAGGCAATCGTGCTAGTAGAAGTTAATAGATTTAACGAGATAGTATTAAGGTTATTACCTAAAGGTATAAACTATAGTTAATAAAACTAATTTAATAAATTTTTTATCTATTTACTATATACCTATTTATAATCTTTATTTTTATTTCCGCGATTATTATACTATTTAATAATAATAGTTATTTTAAGTATAGCTATATTACTACTTTATTTAAAAAAGTAATATATTAATAAATAGTTTTATAAATTTTATACTAATATCCTGTTTAATCTAGAGCTCCTTAAGAAAAGTAAAAAGTAGTAAATTAAAAAGAATCTCTATAAGTATATATATAAAGCTAAAAAAGACTCTAAAGGCTATTTTAAGCTAAAAATTAAACTTTTTATATTAGTTTAGCTACTATACTACTATTTAAGATTAGAATTTAATATAGGTAAGTAATTACCCCTTTTTTATAATAAATAACTAACCTTAATAGGACTTCTAGTATAGTATATTAAAAATAAGTTACTTAAAATTAAAAAGCTCTTTAAGAAGAATTATAAAGGACGCCTTATAAAGGACCTATAAAACCTATTCTATTATAAGGTACTAATAGAGGAGAAGAACGTATATTTTAACTTTTAAAGAGGATAAAATATTTTAAAAAATAATTTACTATAATTTATAATTAGCGTGTTAGGTATAAATAATAAAATTACTATATAGATTATTATAGAAGAATCATTGTCTAATTAGAGGAGTATCCCACACTAATCTAGTTCAATAGCCCCGTGCTCAGAGTGCTCTCCATATCGCACCTCTCGGAGGATGGCCAAACTTCAATCCGGACAAGTGGGTCGAGCTGGCCTACGGGCGTGACAAAAGAGCGCAGAACCACTTGTCCGCAAAACAACGTGCCTAACTTCAGAGTCCCTTGATCATTCCCGGCCGTTCGGTTGATCACTGCTACTTCCAATATGTCACTCACTTGGAGGATTACCTCAACATCAACAGAAAGACACTCGAGAAGGTAGCCGTCAGACTCCGAAACGTAGAAAACAACGCTATCCCGGGCGGTGGCGGTATCCGCGTCGACGACAAACAATTGCACGAATTTTTCATCTGCGCCTACTCCACGAGTGCTTCGAACATGTGGCCCTTCAGGCCGAAATCCAGGTCATACCACCCGGCGTGCCCGACAACCGCACTGGAACTTTCGTTATCAGAATACTGGAGCATGGATGGAGTGGACTGAAGACGATATTGCGGGAACGGAATCTATCGGGTCTGAGATTTGAGGGCCGGAGAAGTGCCGCTTTGGAAATCAGATGTACGGTTTAAGAATAAACGCCAAGAAGATATTCCATTCTTTCCAACCTACTTTAGACTATTCACTTCTTTCCCTCCACTTTTTGGTCCGCATATGCCACATTGAATTCGATGTCTTATAGCGACTGATATGCTCCAGATCACGTATTCTTATAAATCTTCAAGCTGTACCTCTATTCCTGCATTCCTCAATCCAATGCGCCACGACCTAAAATGGAGTCGCTTTAAGCCAATTGGAGTTGTTCCGCTGCCCCTTCTTCACCAATGTTTGATTGATCCAATAATAACTACATCTTGTGAAAAGCAGAATGAGAGCAACTTGACTATTTAGATACAGTTTTCTTTGAATTTACATACCAATGAACCATGATTCAAAATGCGTTTCCTCTATCTCATTACTCCCTACTGTGGAAGTCCTACATACCTGGCCCCAGCCGGTACCCCGGCGGCCATTTCCCTCGAAACATCCTTAGACACAGCCCTCCGAGCATGAGTCCCATATCCTGGCGGAACAGACGACAAAGTCCCATTCACCGCCCCGTACCGAGCCGGTTGCCGTTCCTGTCCACCTGCCTCGATTGGTCGCTGCATTTGCACAGGATATCCTCGCGGAGCCTCGCCGGGTAGCGAGGTTAACTGCTGAGAGTTGTTGGACATGTTATCGAAGGAGCTGCCATATCCATTGGGGTTTTGTCCTAACTGTTGCTGCTGTTGCTGGTATCCTTGAGTGAAATTGTCTGGTTGGCGAGGCATCAGTCGAGGGGATGGTTGCGGACTTGGACCCTGCTGTTGTCGCTGTTGCTGTTGGTTCCAGGAGAGCCCCTGAGTGCCTTTGGTTTGAGGAGCTGCTTCGAGTTCGTTAGCCAGGGCCTGGTTGATGGCATCTGGGGCGGCCTGAGGGATACCGGGAGTGTTATTTGAAGCCACATCAACCGTTGTCGCAGGTATCGCCGGTATGGGCCGGCGAGGAACGGGCGGATCTTGCGGTTGTTCCGGCGGTTGCCCGGGTCGCTTCTGCTCCGGAGGCGGCGGGTTTGACGGCCCTGTGGGCGTTGGGGAAGATGTCCCTGTATGTGGTTCTGTCGGGGGAGCTCTTGGTGGAGGACGTGAAACACCGACAGGAGACGACGACCGAGTAGGCGATGGGACGAAATCTTCATCTATTTGCCCACTGGTGTCTGCATAATCATCGCCGTACTACCAGCGATTAGTTTCATCATGAGGTCGCTTCAGAGATGGTAATGTATGTACGTACCATGCGAAGCTCTTTACGATTTGCGAGACTGAGACAAGCGTCTAGCGCCTCTTCAATGCGAATCTTTTGGCCCCTGAGAGCTGCGCGTCGGTCCCTCGTTTCTTTTTTCTCCGCGGCAATCAGTTCAATGGTGTCGTTCTTCATTCTGTGGACCTTCCCTGAACTGAAGATGCTCAACAAACCCTGGAGAAGGTGGCGCTCAATGACTTGGGTGATGATGTTTGTGAGAAATGTTTGAGCCGAGAGCTACAAACGGGTCAGTCGGAAGGGAGCCGTAAACGAAATGGTCGCTGTAGAGATGCCTACCTCATAGAATATGAGCATCTTCTCTAGGAATTCCTCTGCCTCTGTGTAATTGTTCGCCGCTGCCCTCGCCTGCCATCTTCTAACGCGCAAAGCATATTCGGGATCATATGGCTGAACTTCAAATTGAAGGTCTTTTAGTATTAGACTGAGCTCGGCTTGAGCATCTTTGAGCATGCTCTTAATGTGAGGGTCTAGAAAGTGAGCCCTGACGGGGTCACGCATCCGCTGCGGCCAGACACTGTCGATAATCTCTCCTAGAAATTCATTACAAATGACGCCCACATCATCCTTGTGCTCTCGTGCCAGCGTAGCCCAGTTGGTTGCGAAACGTTGGAAGAACTGGTATATAAGGCGTGCGTTGTGGTCGCCAAAAAATTCCACCCCCTTGTGCTGCATAAGAAAAGGTTCGACTTCTTTTTTGGCAAAATCATGCTTAGTCATTCCGCCGGGCGTTGAGGAAGAGCTATTATCCTGGATTCCTGAAGAAAAGGGGTGTTTTGACCCTTGCGTCCGAATACGATTCGCAAACTCTTGATTTGCCTTGACGACGCGGGCACGCAGGTTCTGGGCGGGAATAAATCGTGGGTCATACTCGTGTAGAAAGAACGATGTCCCTGGAGGGTTTGCGTAAGTGCCTTGCATCGCCGGAGGGACCAGTCTGTTCGAATCTTCAAAAAATCCGAAGAGATCGCCCTTCATCTCCTCGACGGTCTCTTTTGCATGGCCTAGTGAATGCGACTCTTTTTCGGTATCATCGAGTGCTCGTTGCAGTTCCTTCCTCAACGTCTTGATATATCTTCCAATATGGCGTTGTAATTGTAAGCTCAGCTTCTGACTCAAGGCATCCACTCCTCGCCTTGACGAGGGCAATATGCTCCACGCGCTGCTTGTGAAGAAATGGTCTTCGTTGCGTTTTCGCTCTTCTGGAGAAGGCCAAGTTCCACCGTCTTTCGGAGGTGGGGGATTCCGCAGGACGAACCAACCTAACTTGAAGCGATTCTCTTTGTCTTCGTTCCTGACCAGCTGAATGAACTTGTCCTCAAGTCCAATAGAAGACGTCAGGTCAGGTTTGGTCAGGACACCAATTGTGCGGGAGCCAGAAGGGTCAAAATGACGGGCTTTCTTCAGAATCGGTGCATGAACGTAGTCATGGTTTCCTCCGACAACTGCCAATATAATCGTTCTTGAGCTGGCCATGTATTTGTCCGTCAGAGCTTCAATTGCTTTGATGTCTTCAATTGATTGATCACAATTTGGATTCTGGACGAGGCCAGGCAAATCGACCAAGGTAAGATGCGGTAAGGAGGGCCCTTGCATTTCAACGGTCAAGATGTCTCCCGCCGCAAAACGTCCCGGGACGTCCTTTGGTGCGATCAGTTCGGTTGCGAGACTCATAAGGATCGGAAACGGCGTGGAATCCTCAAGGGTCTTCCCAAAACTTGCCAACCGTTCCAGCTCTTGATCGCTCCGGTGCTCCGCGTCCGGAATGATTTCCACTCTGAAGGATTTCTTTTCCGCATGGCGGAGCCGGAGTTCCGTTGCGAACCTGGTGCAGGCTCCTGCGGCGCGTGGAAATGGCTCTCCAGTGATGGCCTCAAGAACGGAACTTTTGCCCGATGATTGGTCGCCAACCACCGCAATTTGGGGAAGTTGGATACTGCTGACTTGCGCATACTGAATTTTACCGATAAAATCGAGCAGGCTACGCTGCTCTTTCGCAAGATCCGACCCCTCCAGCGTCGCTCCAATTGGCACTGCATCTCCAGCTCTTTGACCAGTCAGCACGCATCGCGATGGCAAAAGTTTGGGGACATTTATACCTTTCCGTCATTGCTGTATGTAGTTAAGAAGAAGTCCGGATAAGCAATTGCAAAGTCACCGGGAGAGGCCCCACCTTTATTTTTTGCAGCACAGGGGACTTTAGGACGAGGCTGAAACGCAGCCTCGTGGAGGAGCATATTTTAGCGTATTGATGGCTTGTATCGAACACATTTTAGCGTATTGACGGCTTGCATCGAACACATTTTATTGAAGGGTTCAGCCGCCAGCCACCACAAAGCCGACCAATGCAGTATCTCCCGGTCCTCAGCTGCCCCTATTCCTGACAATTTGAGTGTCACCGGAGATGCGCTGTTCAGGCCATACTTTGTGGTTTTCGTTAAGACTGTTTCTGCTAGTTCAGCCGCAACAAAAAGGAGGGCAAAAGAAACAACGAGGCTCACAGGTCAACCAGTCAAACCGTGAGGCTCGACAATAACGGTAAATAGTTAGGTAAAGTGCGATTCTTAAAAGGGGTCGGAAGATTTCCGTCGTCAACCATGAGGCTCTGTTTTGGAGGTGGCTTTTTTGCTTGGTTGTCAGAGCGTTCCACCAAGAAATCTTCCACATTAAACTGATGCAGCGCATTCCTCCGGCGTAAGGGGTTCATTGACTGCGCACACAGGGGGGCGGCATAAATTCTATCCCCCCCGCCTGGGACAACAAGAACAACACCTGGACACAACCACAACTTGTTCTGAAGATAGTATATGATCCTGAGATGCCAGAATACTCATCTCTACTTTTGAATCGAAATTTAGACGCAAATGTGGCCGGTAGTGCTATTGTTTGCCAGTTGTTTGGGCGGAAAGAAATAATGCCGCCCTCTGTGGCGCTTACTCTGGCAGATGTGATAGGCGCACATAGAGGTGGGTCCGCTTTGTCGAGCGACAGATTCGCCTAAGTAATAGGGTATTCGGAATCCTTTCCAGAGGTGGGCATCGGCCTGGTCGGCCGGCAGTCAGGGTCCAGAAGTTATTATTATTATTTGTTCTTGTTCAATGTCTGAGCCGTGCCTAAGGGCCTATGCAGACGCGACTATCTTTTTATGCAAACAGAGGAGGAAAAGCCTACTCCGCAGAAGCGGCGATAGAAACCACCCGACTGAACGTCCAGAAGTAATTAGTAAGGCGGGGGATGGGCAGTAACCCGTGCGTTTTCTAAATATAGGAAGTTATGGAGATTTCTTGGTGTGATTACATGGGTTGGGAACAGCGGCGGGGATGCGGGGAGAGCGGAGAGTCGGAGGACCAACACCACATAACCATATCATACTTCCTAGTTAGGCATGGTATATGAGCCACCGGTCAGCGTGGCCTTCACCGGCTCGCAAAATGGCCGGACCTCTGCCCAAACCTGTTATCGTCCATCGTCGACTTCTGGCATTTACCATTCATCGAGGAATATCGTCGAATTAGCACTATGTATTCGCATTCTTTCTCATCGATAAATTGCCTTCCGCCAGGCCTATCCTCCACCATGGTTCTCTTCCACTGTTAATTAGCCTAACTATCCTAACTAATAGCTAGCTATAGGTAGCCACTTTTATAGAGGTATTTAGGTAACCTACATACTAGTACTATATATTTAATTAACTTTTACCTCCCTTAGTCTTTACTATATTTAGTAATACTATTAAAACTATTAGTACTTTTATACTAAATCTTTCTAAGAATCTAATTATATACTCCTATATAGAGTATACTATAAATAGTTTCTATTAATAAATAAATATTCTAAAATACTACTATAATACTATTAAAAAGAAGCTAGCTGCTACTAGGCTGGCGAATAGGTTAGGATCGCACAGACCACTTAGGGTCGCATAGACTAAAGAATACTAAAGTACTTTTTAATAAGTATATACTAACTTTTTAAATATAATTAATAATATAAACTATATTTCTTATAATTTATAATTGAACTTCAGCCTATACGCTCTAACTTATACTATTATATTAATATATAATTAATTATATTTAAAAAGTTAATATATACTTATTAAAAAGTACTTTAGTCTTCTTTAGTCTATATAACCCTAAGTAGTCTATACGACCCTAATCTATTCGTTAGCCTAGCTACTACTTATATTCTTTTTAAATTAGATCTTCTTCTAAAGTATAGTAAAGACTACTTATTTTTATTTTTAGTAATTTACTATTTTATTAAACTTAGTATAAAACTATTATATATATAGTATACTATTAAAAAAAATTATATAATTAGATTCTAAATATAGTAAAAAATATTAAATAATAATAAATAATAAAATTTATAATAGTTTTTCTAGTATACTAGATCTAAAATCTAGATAAAGAAAAGTATATTTAGTATAAGAGGTATATTAGAACTTTATTTAAAAGTAATAATATAGTAGAAAAATATAGTTTATTAATAGTAAGCTAAGAAAAAATAATTTTAAAAACTAAAAGCGTATAGTTCTAAAAATCTATTATTTATATTATTACTTAATTATAAACGTACTAGTTAGTTAGTAGAACTTAGAATAGTAAATTATTAAATTATTAAAAGAGGTAGTAGTGCAGCGTAAAAAAAACTAATACTTTTATAACTATTTTTTATTACTATAATACCTATATAATTATTCTATTAAATATTAAATTAAAAACCTACTATTTACTATAGATATTTTATTATAATATACTAATATATCGCCGGTATACTATATAATATTAGTTTAATACTAATAACTAAAAATATTAAAAATATATAAAAATAAAAGTAGTACTACGTATTTACGATTAGTATAAATATATACTTTAAGAAGAGTAGTTTTAAAAAATTTATTATTACTATACGCTTACTATTTTTATAAGTATACACTTAGCTAAAGATCGAAAAGTAAAAATTACTTTATTAAAATAGTATTTATAGATAAGAATAATAGTAAGACGCTATAAAACTATTAAATTAATAGTAATTTATAGAGACCTTAAAATACTACCTAAACTAAAATAAAATAAAAAAATTTTAAATTTATATATATTTTATAGAACTTATATTACGTAAAAATAAATATAAAAAAGAAATATTAAAATACTATAAATAAAAGTAATAGTAAAAGCGGCGATAGTAGTAGTAGTAGTAGTAGTAACTTAATATATATAATACTTTAATAGGTATTATACTAGTAGAAACGCTTAAAAAGTATTTATTTAATTAATTTAGTATTACTATTTATACTTATAAAAGGCGTTTTAGTAAAGATTATAAAAATTAAATTAATTATTAAAAGAAAACTCTAGATAGTAATAGATAAACTTTAGATATAGTAAAGTTTATAGCGTTTTAGTATAGTATAAAATAATTTTAAATTATTAAATAACAGTAATAAAATAGTATTTAAGAGAAGTATATTATAGATATAAAATAGATTATCTTCTTAAAGAGATTTTTTTTAACTAGTATTATAGAACTTATTCCTACTATTTTAATCTTAATAGATATTATTAATAAGTTAGTATTTTATTAGTATTAGAATAAAAATAATATTAGTAGTACAGTAGTTCCGGTATTAGTTACTAATATAGTAGCCCTAGTATTAGTTAATAATATTATACGACTACTAATATAATAGCTATAGCTAACTTAGTAACCGTAGTATTAAATAGTAGTATAATATAGCTTAGTACTAATATAGTACTTTTAGTATTAGTTCTTAGCTATACTATTAAACTATTCTTTTAATATATATATATAGAGCCTCTAACTATAATAAAATCTAAAATAAAAATTAACTTATTTAGTTTTTAGTTTATATATATATATATACTACGTATATTATTAGTTCTTATACTATTATTTACTTTAAATAAGGGTTAATCCAATAATTAAATTAGATTAATTCTACTAGAAAATTATAAGAGGAAGCTAAAGAAGTATAAAATATAAAATTATAAATAGTAAAAGTAGTTATATAAAATTTAAAAAATATATACTAAAAAAGAATCTAAATAAATTAATAAGAATATATTCTAAATATAAAAATTTAATATTAATTTAAATTTTTTAACTTAATTAAAGCTATTAAATTATTTAATTTATATAAAAGTTTTACAGGGGGGTGAATAAAAAAAAGAGTATTCTAAAGAGTTACCTTTTTAAATTAATATAACCTTTTAATTAGTAAGCCTAAAAATACGAAAAAAATACCGTTTTAAAGGGAAAGACTAGTAGATTTCGTATACCCTGTTAGAGGCTGCTTAGTACGTATAGAGAAGATGTAAAAAATTACTATTTTTACAAAATTTTTAATCCCCTACTTTAGGAGTTAATAATGTTTTATTTAAGGTCTAAAATTGGCTTATTTTTATATATATAATAATAGACACTATATTTTATTAGTATATAGATTATTTTTATATATTTATAATGCTGACTTTTTCGACACACTAAGTATAAAGGTATATATATACTCCTCCTTTTTTAAAACCCCTTTTAGTCGCCCCGAGCCACCACAGCCACACTTTTTATTCGATTAGTATATAAATATTATATATTTATATATTATTTATATAATTATATATAAAAGTTACTTTTTTAAATTGTTAATAATAAACTGGTAAATAATACATTACTAGTACTTAGTATAGTAGCCTTTAGCTTCTATAACCGCCTTATAACGGTTAGGGAGGAATAAAATATAGTTATTAATTACTTTTTATAGTATATTATTCTACTTCTCTATAATAGCTCTGTTAAAGACTTTATACTTTTTAAACTTAATTTTATACTTAAATTAGCCTTTTTATTATAAATTAGCATAGATTATAAATAACCCTATATATTTTCTATAGGGACTAAATTAGGGCTATAGGCTAAGTAAGGATAAAGTTTAATTTTATTATTTTTAAACTAGTTTAACACGTCCGTTATTTTATAAATAGGGGCATTATCTTGTTAAAATTACTAACCTAAATTAATATTAATATAAAAATTATAATTATAATATAATATAATAATATATATATATATATATATATATATATTATAATATTACTAAAAAAGGATTAAAGAATTAACTAAGTTACTTACCACTTTTTATATTTAGTTTAACTTTAGGTATTAGGACTTTATTTATATAGTCCTTACTAGTATAGGAATTAAAAGAATTAGGTATTTTAATAAATACTAAATTACTTTTCCCTTCTAACTACATAGCTCTCTTAACTTAAAATATTAAATCGTGACCTATAAAATAATTAATATAATTAATATTAAAAAAATAAAACTATAGCTTAAAAATATATAAAACGTAGTATATTTTAATATATTAATTATTAAAAATAACTTACTTTGTAATTCGCTAATAGCTAGTTCTTTTCTAACTCTATTATTACCTTTTTTTCTATAATATTATCTATTTATCTTGCCCCTTTATATTGCTGGCTTATTAGAAAATATACTTTTTTTTAATTTATATTTTTTAATATTTTTAATATTATCTTTTACGTAATTTAATATTTTTTAGCGATTATATTATTTATTATTAGTTTTTTTAACTTATATTAATAGAGTAGGCCTTTTTTATTTATTTTTTGTAAATACCTTTTTAAAATATTTAGATTATTATCTTTTAATATTTTTTTAGTTTTTTTTTTAGGGCTTTTAGTTTAGTTTCTATTAATAATTCTTTTTCCTCTCTATTATCTTAGAAACTCTATCTCTTTTAAGCTTTTTAATATTATTATTATTATTTTCTTTACATTTAATACGTTAGATAGTATTATAAATAGTCTTTTTAGGCTTTTTTAAAGTAGAAATAATTATAGAAATAGGAGTATTTTCTTTTAAAAATAAGTTAACTTTAGATTTAAGTTTTGAAAGATTTGGCGCTATTTTATAAAAATAGGAGTTTAGGTTTATAAAATTAAAAAGATATTATAATATACTATAATATTAATAATATATTACGTAAGCAGTAATTATATAAGTAAGAGCTAATTTTTTTACTAATTATATAAATTGGCCAATAACTGCTGTTGTAACCTGTCGGTTACTTTTTTAACTTTATTTTTATATAAAATAGAGGTTATATTTATTTCTATTACTTTTTACTCCGCCTATAGGTAGTATAGCGTTTAATAATAGTTAATATTTTTATTTATAATTACAAATCCTTCCTTACTTATAATAACGTAATACTAAGCACTCGTATACCCACTAGTCTACCTGCCTAGCCTACGCACTAAAGAAACCACATGTAAGCCCCCCCTATTACTTTTAAATATTAATTACCTCTAGGACGTCTTTACTATTACTTTTATTATTACCTTTACTATCGCCTTCGCCTTTACTATATCCCTTATACTAAAGAGTACCTGCTATATTTATAAAATACTTATTTTACTTATTAACTCTGTTATAAACTATATATTATATTTCTTTACCTCTTTTACTTTTACTATATCCCCGCCCGTTAAAGCCGCTAATACTACTAATTTAATATTTATAACTTTAACCGCTTCCTTTATTAATAATTTAATTAATTTATTAGACTAGTACCTATTATTAAAGATAACTATAACTTTATTTAATAAGTTATAATTAACTTTATCGGCGTTAGCTACTAAATAAATAAGATTAGCTACCTTTAAATAAATAAAGTACGTATACTAGTAAGTATTTACTAAAATTATATCTTTATTAACTATTATTAAGTAGAAGAATATTATAGAAAAAGCTTAGGTAACTATACTAAACGCTTTAAAATTAATTAGGATACGTATTTTATTATTAGCGTCTATAAGTAAAGGAGTAGTATTAAAACTTTTAAAGAAGAATATTATTTTAGTAAGTATTTTTTTTATTTAACGAATATTTAACTATATTAACTATAAGAATAGAGGAGAAATGTGTAGATAGTAGCTGCTACTAATACCTATATATTTTTTTAAAGAATATAGTAGTCTGTACTAAACTTTCTTAATTTAATATTTTTTAGAGAAGTATACTAAACGCGCTAGTACGCTAGCGCAAAGCGCTATACCTTTTTTAACCTAGCCTTATTTACCTTTTTTAACATATTAAGTATAAAGTATATATATACTTATTCTTTTTTAAAACCCCTTTTAGTTACTCTAAGCTACTATAGCTACACTATTTGTTCGATTAATATATAAATATATATAAATTTATTATTATATAATAAATTCTTATTAAAATTTAGGCTAAGTGACCTATACAAGTCCTAAAAGGGTATAGTTAAAATTTTAGTTAAATATATTTACTAACTAAAAAGTTATAGAAACTTAAACAACGAATCTTAAAAACTATTATATTTAGGTAATTTTAGTTTATTATATAGACTTAGTAAGTAGTAATTAAAACGCTTATTAAAATCTCTATAATTGTCTTTTTAAAACGGTATTATTTATATATTATTAGGCCTATTATTAGATTATATATAAATTTATTAAAAATATAACTTTTTAAAGTATTTTTTTTTGTTCACCCCTCTGTATTAGTAATATTATAGTTTACTCTAGTTAAAAAAATCTATAATATAAAAATTAAAAAGCTATATAGTATATTAGCTAGATTAAAAAGTAAATTTTTAATTAGTAACTAGAGATAAAATAAATGTAGATAGATAAAAAATAAAAAAGTTATAATCTATTTAGTATTTAATATACTAAGATAAGGTTAGATAATTAAGAAAAAAAATAAGAAGCAAGTCTAGTAACTAAAAAACTAAAAATCGCAGATTAATAGAGTAAAAATAATACTTAATAAGGTTAAGTGTAAAGACTATACTAAATTTAAAGAGAGAGTGTCTAAATAGATATTACTCTAGCTACTAATTTTATTTAAACTATATAGTCTCTTAATGCTCCAGTCATTTAGTAATAGGCTTCTTAATAATAACTTTTCTAATTATATTAATTAATATTATAGTTATAACTAGGCTGGTAAATTAGGTCGAGGTTGGGTTGCCTAACCTAACTACGGGTTACTAAATTACTTACGTAATATATAATTAATTGTATTAAAAATTATACTATATATATATATAGTACTATATCTATAATATATAAAGATTTTAAATTTATAGCTACTATATTAGGTAAGTTATTAAAGGTTAAAAAAGTAATATACTTTTTAGAAATTAAAAAAAATTTAGTTTAAATAAAATAACTTATCTAATATAAAAGTAGATTATTAAAACCATAGCCCTATAAGATAATAGCAATAATAAGCTATATATAAAAATTAATATTATTATTATAACTTATATATTAATTAAAATATTTAATAACCTATTTATAATCCTACTCTAATCTTACGTGACCCCACTCTAAAAGTTACTAAATTACTTACGTAATATATAATTAATTATATTAAAAATTATATTATATATATATATATAGTATATTATTTATAATATATAAATTTTTTAGATTTATAGCTACTATATTAGGTAAGTTATTATTTTTAAAATATATATTACTTTTTAAACTTTTATAACTTACCTAATATAATAATTATAAATCTAAAATTTTTATATATTATAAATAAAGCACTATATATATATAATATAATTTCACTTTCGAGCAGGAGTATAAAAGATTTATTTATTCTTTTTAAGTTACTATTTTATATTATATTTTACCCTATCTACTAATATCGTAAACTAATAGCGTTATTATAAACTTATTATGTAATTTAAAGTAATATTTTTCTACCTAATTTTACGTAAGTCTTTATATTACTTATTAAACTTTTTACCAAAATAATAATACTATAAAGGTTCACTAAAGTAAGTTATATATATACCTAGCTTACAGCAGCCTTATATTATAAAAAAAACTATACTTACTATTATTAGTACGCGCGCCGCCTATAATTAAGTAAAAAAAAAATACCTACTACCTAGTTAGTAATATCTACTAATTAAGAATAAAAGTATATCTAGTATTACCTAGCCCTATAGTATTATATTACTTAGTTAAGAATATTTTAAATCCTAAATACATATTTTTAAATATGTAGTATTTTATATATTTAGTTTTAATATTATCTAAGACTTACTATAAGTTTATTATACTATTTATTTTTTTTCTACCTCTTATATATATCTTATAGTCTTTACTTAAGTAAAAAAGCTCTTTTTTACGTATTAGTCCTTTTAGTAGTATACGCTAAGTATATAACTAAATATATAAAAAGTAATAAACCTTTATTTTTTAATTTCGCTAGTAACTATTTTAAGTAGTATTTTAATAAGTCGCTTATAAAAAAATTTATTAATTATTAGGGTATTACAGACTATTTTTAGGGCTAAAATTATATTACTATATAGTTTTTACGTAATATTATTAATAAAGGGTACGTCTATAATAAGAATAGATAATAAGTTTTTATTAACAGTTTTAGATATAATAGTAGTAATAGTAATAGTATAAAATAATTTAAAAAAGACTAAATAGATATTTAGCAGAACTTTAAGAAATAAAAAATAATATAGTATAAAATATAGGCAGATAGCTAGACTTATATAAAGGCTAAATATTATAGGCTTTAAGTACTAGCCTAATAACTCTATTAGTCCTAAAGTTTATACGCTTAGTAACTCCTAAATTAATTAATTACCTTATATATAATTACGAGTAGTTGCTAATTTATAAATATAAATTAGAGTATAAGTATTACTATATTTAATAGGGTACTATAACCCTCGCTAAAAAAAAAAGGAGTATAACTTTTAAAGGTTTAAAATTTATACTACTTATATATAATCTCGTTAGTATTATATAAGCTATTTAGTATTTATTAAATTCTTATTATTACGTTATGCCGCGGCTTTATAAAGCTCGCAAAGTACGTTAATTTATATAATATAATTTATAATATAATTAATTAAATATTACGTAAGTAATTTAGTAACTTATAGAGTAGAGTTACATTAGGTTAGAGTAGGGTTATAAATAGGTTATTAAATATTTTAATTACTATATAAGTTATAATAATAATATTAATTTTTATATATAGCTAATTATTACTATAATCCTATAGGGCTATAGTTTTCATAATATATTTTTATATTAGATAAGTTATTTTATTTAAACTATATTTTTTTAAAGTTCTAAAAACTATATTACCTTTTTAAACTATTATAATTTAGCTATTATAGAAGTTATAAATCTAAAATTTTAATATATTATAAAAAAAGAACTAAGTCTATATATTATATAATTTTATTATATAATTAATAATATATTACGTACGTTATTTAGTAATGCGTAGTTAGGTTAGGTAACCTAACCCTAACCTAACCCTAACCCAATTTACTAGCGTAGTTATAACTAGGTGGGCCTAAGATTATAGCTATAAGCTTTTTACTTTATTATATAATTTCTGTCTTTGTAATAAGTTTTTAATGTTAAAAAGAATTTAAGAAATAAAAATAGTATATTAGAAATAGGAAACTTAAGTCCTTTACGTACGTAGATATTAAAGCTTTTAAATTATTAAACTTCTTTACTATAGTTCTAACTCTATTAATATATAACTATATAGTAAAATTTACTACCATATTTATTTTTTATACTTTTATCTTTATTATAATATTAGTATTAAATATATATTATAATGCTCTTAACTCTAACTAATAATATCCTTTATTTATATTATTTTAATACCTAATTACTAAATTAGTATAAAAAGATACAAGAACTAAAATAGTTTAAATTTAATAAATATATTAGTAATAGCTTTGCTTTTTTTATATTAAAAATACTTATCTAGAATAATAATAATAAGATTAATTGCGACGTTAAATATTTATTAATATAGGCTTAAAATATAAAATTTATAGTTAGTACATATAGTAGTTAGACTAGAAATTAGTAGCGTAAAAGAACTACTTAGAAAATTTATAAGGAAAAAGAATCTTAAATCTATAGAGTATATATATATATATATATATATTTATATATTAATTAAAGAAAAAGTGTGGCTGTAGTAGCTTAGGGCGACTAAAAGGGGTTCGAAAAAGGAGGAGTCTGTGTATACCTTTATTAGAGTATATATATATAGTTAATATTATACAATATATATTTAAAAGAGAATAGTTATTAAACGTAGTATAAGTAAAAAGGGAATTAGAATTCTATTAGCTATTAATATAATTAGAAATAATTTTTAATATATTCTATTATAAATACTACGTTTCTAGGTCCTAATTAAAAAAAGGTAAACAATAATATATAGGCTATCTTTCTAATTAACTTTAATTATATTATTAGTACTAAGGGGCTTATATATATTTACGGATACACGCTTAGAATTAAAAATAAATATAATTATTTTAGTTTACACTTCCGATAAAAAGCTTTATAAAATATTATATAATATTTAAATAAATGCTTTTTCTTAAGTTTTAATTTTAGTATCTTAGAAAAACTAAAAAATAAAGGTTTTATAATAAGAAAAGATAGACAAAGCCTATATTATATACTTTAATATATATTAGAACTAGTTTATATTAATTAACGTACTTTGTAAGTTTTATAAAGCCGCGGTATAACGTAATAATAAGAACTTAATAAATACTAAATAGCTTACATAATACTAATAAAGTTATATATAAGTAATATAAATTTTTAACCCTTAAAAGTTATACACTTTTCTTTTAGTAAGAGTTATAGTATTTTATTAAATATAGTAACGCTCTACTTATACTTTAATCTATATTTATAGATTAAAAACTACTTATAATTATTCTAGAGGTTATTAGTAATTACTACTTATAATTATATATAAGGTAATTAAGTATTACTAAACGTATAAACTTTAGGACTAATAGAGTTATTAGGCGGTTATCTAGTACTTATAATAAAATATTTAGTCTTTAAAGCTAGTAAGTTTAGCTATTTACTTATACTTTATACTATATCGTCTCCTGCTTTTTAAAGTTCTGCTAAATATTTATTTAGTTTTTTTTAAATTATTTTATACTATTACTATTACCGCTATTATGCCTTAAGCTACTAATAAGAACCTATTACCTATTCTTGTTATAGACGCGCTTTTTATTAATAAAATTATATAAAAACTATATAGTAATACTATAATTTTAGTTTTAAAAGCGGTCCGTAATACTTTAGTAATTAATAAATCTTTTTATAAATAACTTATTAAGATAATACCTAAGATAGTTATTAGCTAAATTAAAAAATAGAGATTTATTACTTTTTATAGGTTTAACTACGTACTTAGCGTATATTATTAAAAGGACTAAAGTATAAAAGAAAATTTTCTTACTTAGTTAAAGACTATAACGTATATATAAAAAATAAAAATAAATAAATAGTATAAGAAATTTATAGTAAGCTTTAGATAATATTAAAACTAAGTAAATAAAATAATACGCGTTTAGAAGTACGCGCTTAAAATTTAAAATATCTTTAATTAAGTAACGTATTACTATAGGGCTAGGTAATACTAAATATACTTTTATTTTTAATTAGTAGGCGTTACTAACCGGGCGATAGATATTTTTCTTTTTTTATTTATAGGCGGCGTAAGTACTAAGAATAGTAAATATAGTTTTTCTTTTTTATCCTATAAGGCTACTAGGTAAGCTAAGTATATATATAACTTACTTTAGCGGGCCTTTATAGTGTTATTATTTTAGTAAAAAGTTTAATAAGTAGTATAAAGGCTTACGTAAAATTAGGTAAAAAAATATTATTTTAAATTACGTAATAAGGCTATAATAACGTTATTAATTTACAGACTATTAGTAGGCGGGGTAAAATATAATAAAAATAAAATATAAAAAAATAAATAAGTCTTTTATACTCCTACTTAGGAGTGGAACTAGTTTATATATATTATCTATAACGTAATTATAATTAGTTATAATAAAAGAGCTATATACTTAAAAAAGTTTAGATAAGCTAAGTACTTTATTATACTATATATTTTTAATAGGAAACTTTATAATAATTTATAAAAAGTAAATATTAATATATATATATTATAAAAGGGCGGGGTGGCACAGTAGGTATGTGCCTAGAAATACTAAAATTCCTTAAATTTTTAAGGTTATTACGTATTAGGAGTTTAATTTCCCTCTCTATTATAGCGCTTCTTTAAGCGCGCCTACTTTATATAGTAAATATAGAGTTTTTTAAAAGTATAAGATACTACTAAAGAATTAATATAAGACTATAGAAAGCTAAAATTCCTATATAGAATACGTTATATCTAAAGGTATAAATAAGACTTTTTAGGGTAAAAATTGCTATCTAAAGTTAGAATAGATAAAAATTCCTAAATAGACTTAGCGTAGCAAACTAGGCCTAATTAGGTTAAATTAGTAGTCTAATTATAACTTTATTTAGTAATATAATAACCTAGAAAAAGAATTAAAAAGAGAGACGTTTATTAGGTTTAGTTAAAGGGATAGATAGTTATTTCCTAATTAGGCAAGTATACTAAAATTAGCGTCTATTTTTAAAAAAAAATTTATAATAGATTTAAGCAAGACTTTAAATATATATAAATAAATATTAATTAAATACTATATATAGTATTAAATAATAATTAAAATATTATATAAAAAAAGGATATAGTTATATATAAAAATATATAAAGAGAGATTTATATACTTTAGCGTATGTCTTCTACGTAGTTTCGTGCTCTAATTAGGCTAATTATAATATACTAGTAGATTTCTAATAAGTAGCCTTATACTAAATTATTATAATTTAGTATTATAGAGTATATTATTAGTTTAGACTTTTATAGTAGAAGTCTCTTTTATACAATCTATATAAAAAATAGTAAAAGCTTATATATAATAAATATACTATACCTATACTTTAAATATAATAATAGAGCTATAGGACTATATATAATATTATTAATTATAAGAAATATTTATAACTAATAAGATAATATTTTAAATATTAATAGATACTAGATAGAATATAAGCTACTATTTATATAAAAGTAAGCTATAATTATCTTACTCTAGAAGTAGTAAAAAGTAGTAAATCTAATACTACTATTTATAGTATAGTTAAGCTAAGAGGAAGTATAACTTATATTAAAAAACTTTAATAATAATAGTAAAAAGTAGTATATAGCTATATTTATATATAAGAGTTAGTTTTACTAATCTATAAGTATTTATATCTATACTACTATTTATAGTATAGTTAAGCTAAGTATTAAGAAACTCTAATAGTAGTATTAAAGAGTAGTGTACTACTATTTATAGTATAGTTAAGCTAAACGTTAAAAAACTCTAAAAATAGTAATACGTAGTAAACTTAATACTACTATCTAGAGTAGTATAAAAGTTAATTTTATTTTTTATTATATATCTATATTTTTTTTTATTTAGCTAGCTTTCTAACTATATATTTCTAAAAAAAAGTAATAAGTACGCCTAGATCTTAATTTAGGAATATAAATATAGTAAAAGAACTTTATAAAGTACTAACTAATATACGTAATAATTAAAAGCTTATAAAAATAACTAAAAAAATAATATTTATTTAAATAGCTACTTAATTAATTATAAGTATACTAATTAGTTAATAGTTAGTATTATTAAACTAGTAGTCTATATTAGTAGATACTATAGAAATAGGTAACCTAATATAATTCTTTAGTGTATATAGTATAAATAGTAAACTATATAACTATATAGAAATATTTTATAGACTTTTTTATTATTATAATTATTTTATTTAATTATTATATCTAATATAAAAAAGTTTAAAAAGTATCTATGAAATTAATAAGGTACTAAAAAATAAAATATAACTAAGTTCTCTCTATAACGTTTACATAATTATAAATTAAGTCTCGTAATAATCTAAAAAAAATATATATATTTTTATAAAACTTATATACGCTTATTTTTTCAACTATAACTAGGAGAATAACTCTTTTTTAGCTTATACTTTTTTTAGACTAGTGTCTTCACGGTACACTTTACCTCCTTTACTATAATAACAAAAGTAAAAATAAGTTAATATATAATTAATTACTAACTTTTTTACTTTAATTATAGTAATAATATATATAGTAATATTAAATAAAAGTAGTATAGTAGTAGAACTACTTTACAGACTTTTTATAATATATAATAAAACTATTTTAAGTGCGTTTATTTTTTTTAATTGTTTTTATTATAGGTATTACTAACTATCTTACTTAGAATTTTACTAATTTATTTATTATAGAATTTTAAACTTAAACTTACCTATAATATCTATTTAATTCTGTTTTCGTACTCTCTTTATAATTTACTATATAATTTATTTATATTAGGGATAAATATTCGATTAAACAAGATCCTATATTATAATTTTTAAATTTTATTTTTAAAAAACTGTATCTACTATACTACGTAAAATAAAAATATAATTTTATAAAAAATTAGTTATAATATATAAGTTTTAAATATTAATTCACTATAAAATTATAAAGTATTTTAAAAAAAAAATTTACTACTATTTTATTAGTTTTATATATATTTAAGACGGCCCTAAATAAAAAATATATAATTAATTATAAGTTTCCTTAAACGCTACTATAAAAAATTTAGAGCTTATTATATAAATAATATAAATAAGTAAAACTAAACTAAATTTAATTAATATTTAGCTAGTATTATATTTAATTTTAAATAAACTATATAGGAAACTATCGCGAATAAAGTAAATAGTTTTATATAAGTCTAGTAAGTAACTAGTATAACAAAAAAATAGTTTAATTTTAAAACTATCTCGCTACTACCTAATAATAAAAATAAATAGTAGTAAAACTCGTGTTTTTAATTTTTTTTTATTTTTTTTTTTACTCTAATTTATTTTTTTATTATTTAATCTAAGTATATAAAACTATTAATATACTTAGTTTATTTAAATACTCTTTTAAAAAGACTTTCAGTTTATAAAATATTTTAATAAAATTAGAAGTAGAGTACTCTATTAAATTAAAAATATATTTAATCTAGCTTAATGAGTATTTTAGTATTTTTTTTAAAAAAATTTACGAACTAAAAATTTTTTTTTTCTTTTACTCTTTTATTTTATTAATAGAGATCCTAAATAGTTTTAAAACCTTTTATTTAAATAATATATTTTAAAAATTTTTATAAAGTAACTCTAGAGTAAATATATTATATATTTATAAATTTAATAGTAATTTTAGTTAGTATAAATAGTTTACTTTTATAAAACTAGAAAAGATTTCTTTTATTTATTAAATAGCTTTTAGCTTAATTAATTAATTTTTAAGTTATAAGTCTCTAAGTATACTATATTAATCCCTCCTAAATAGGAGGTAAAAAACTATTCTACTTAGGTAATCTAAGTATAAAACTGCGTTATATTTACTAGAATTAATATATAGAGTTTACTATTACTTTAATAGTTTTTATTTAATATAGTTTAATTTAATTTTATAATATTATATTTTTTAAAGCGCTAAGGCCTTTAGTATAAAGTTTTTCTACTACTATTACTAGTAGCTTTCTTTAATACTTAATAACTTAATAATAATAATCTCTCTACTAACTCTTCTTTTATAAAAATAATTTTAATTCCTAGTAAAGTACTAATTAATTTAAGTCTCTTTAGGCGCTTTTACTAGTTGCGATTTAAAAAATAGTATATTTTAAAATACTATTACTACTACTATCGCCGCCCGCTGTAAGTACCCGTACTTAGTAATTTTTTTACGCCTTTATCTTTACCTAATCCCTTTTTATATATATATATATTTATATATTAATTAAATAAATAGTGTAGCTGTAGTAGCTTAGGGCGACTAAAAGGGGTTTAAAAAAAAGAAGTATATATATACTATTATACTTAATATATTAAAAAAGTTAAATAAAGCTAAATTAAAAAAGAAATAGCGCTGCGCTAGTTACTAATGTATTAGTATACTTAGCGCGCCTCCCTAAAAAAAATATTAAGTTAAAAAAATTAAAAAGTTTAGTACTGAAACTATACTCTTTAAAAAAGAGATACGTAGAATATAGCTATTACTACTACTTATATATTTCTTTTTTATTTTCTCTTATAGTTAATAGCTAAACGTTTAAAACAAAATACTTAGTAAATATTATCTAAAATATTCTTTAAAGGTTTTACTTTTACTCTTTTTTTAGCGGATACTATACTTATTTATATTAATTTTAATACGCCTACTATACTAAATATATAAGCTATTCCTATTATGTCCTACCTAAATAGTAATATATAATAAGTTCTTTTTAATACTATTAAGTACCTTATACGTCTAGTAATTACTAAGTTTTTTAAATTAAGTATTTATTAATGCTAAAAAATCCTAAACGATAAAGCGTACGGTAATAAGATAAACGATAATAAAATAGGTAGTAATAAAATAGATAGTAATAAAATAGATAGTAATAAAATAGATAGTAATAAAATAGATAGTAATAAAATAGATAGTAATAAAATAGATAGTAACTAAATAGATAGTAACTAAATAGATAGTAACTAAATAGATAGTAACTAGATAGATAGTAACTAAATAGATAGTAACTAGATAGATAGTAACTAAATAGATAGTAACTAGATAGATAGTAACTAAATAGATAGAATTATTACGCTATTAATAGTAGAGGTAATATAATTTTAAAATCTAAAATTAATAGTGCTAGCCTACGTAAAGACGGCGGTAATAAAAAAAATAATAATAAATATAGTACTATACTAGTTATAAAAGATATAAAAAAAATAGCGCATTAATATTAAATTTATAATAGAGATACGTAGTCTAAAATATAAAATATAGCTACGTAAAGTACTACTAGGAGTGCTAGTAGTAAAGGTAAAAGATAGTATAAAAGTAATAAAAAATCTAAAGTGTTTCTGTGTAGTAGTTAATATTTAAAAGTTTTAAAGGGGGCCTACTTATATAAGTATATTTAGTGCGTAGACTAGGCAGGCGTATAAAGTATATTTAGTTATTATAGTTAACTATTTTTATAAGTAAAAAAGAATTTGCAATTATAAATAACAATTATTAACTATTATTAAACGCTACACCACCTATATATAGGCGGAGTAGAAAGTAATAAAAATAAATATAACCTCTATTTTATTTTATAAAAATAAAATTAAAAAAGTAACCGATAGGTTATAATCGTAGTTATTAGCCTCTTTATATATATATATATATATAAGTATATACTTTATACTTATTTTAACTATAATTTAAAGTTACAGATTCTGTCCCTATAGTATATTATTAACTTTTTTATATTTTTAGTAATAATTATTATACGCTTTTAAAGTAACCTATTAATAGTATTATATAAAGTAGTAAAAGTATTTATCTATTATATATACTACTACTAGACAGCTAAATTACTATATACTAGAGCGATAATACTAAGCTTAAATATAATAAAAGCTACTATACTTAGCTAAAAAAATATATATATACTACTTAGACTAGATAAAGTCGCTTTTATATAATTTTTTAATATCTTTAATTTTTAATTTAGTAATTTATAAAGCGTAAAAATATAAATATTTATTTATAGCTATATAGAGGTTATATAAAAAATTTATTTATATTTTATTTTTTAATACTATATTAGTCTTAATAGTAAAGTATAAATACTACTTAAACTTATTAAATATAGTAATTAGGTAATTTTAATAATAATAAAAATTTACGTAGTAATTATACGGGTCTTATAGTCTACTATTTATATTATATATATAGCCCTTAAGGTAACTGCGTTATATTACGCTAAGTACTTTAGTATCCGCTAATATAGACTACTAGTTTAATACTAACGACTAGCCTACTAGTATACTTATTATTTAATTAAATAACTATTTAAATAGATATTATTCTTAGTTAACTTTTATAAGCTTAGCTTTTAATTATTATATATATAGTTTAGTACTTAATAGAGTTCCCTTACTATATTTATACCCCTAGATTATTATCTAGGCGTACTTATTACTGTTCGATACTATATTAATATATATTAGATTATATTTAGTTTTAAATTTATATTTTTTTCACCTAACTATTATTTAATGTATATATACTATACGAGTAGTTTTATATTTTAAAAGTTTATTTTATTTTAGAATACGTTAGAAATAGAAATATTTTAGTTTTAGCTTTATTATAGTTTAGAGCTATATAATATTTTATATAAAAATATTTTTATAATAGATTGAAATAAAATAATTTAAGTCCTATTAATTAAAAGTAAAAGGGAGCTCTAGTTATTCTAGTAGTTAAAAATTAATTAAAAATTTAAATAATAGGTATATTAAAGGTATTATTAGGTTATAATATTAGTTAAAGTAGTTAAGGGCGCCGGTAGTTTTGGCACTAGATAAAGCTTGGATCCAGCAAAATCTCCTATCACTACCTAGGTAGGCTTCCATACGCGCGCGCGCATGGCAGGCATAACACCGTACAATAACTCCCATAACTAAAATATAACCATCTAGTCGTACATTTCGACTCCAAAAGTTCCGTCCCTTATAATACCTACTATAGTATAACCCATCACACAAAACCGCACCTACCCGTCCTATCTCTAAGTACACGTATCAAGCGTCCCCTTAACTTAACCGAGGATACCCTGAATGATTCTAAGCCGAGAACCTAATTTAAACCTATAGGCAGTCTACAAGTATAACTCCTACCTTCCTCGCTAGATAGTAATAATAATAAGTGCGCGAGGTAACCGTACTAGTAGAAATTAATAGATTTAACGAGATAGTGTTAAGGTTGTTGCCTGGGGGTGCGAACTACCTAGGTATAGTTGACGAGACTACTCCGCGTATATAGACCCTTCGCCCGTCCGCCACTCACACCTATCCACACATGCTCAATCTCCAAGCTCCTACCTTATGTACTATACACGCAGCGAGACGCATGCGAAAACGCCAACGCAGAGAGGCAACGCAGCTTGGCGGTGCTCCTATCCCCTGTACGCTTCAACCTTGCACAGCCGCGGCCCGCGCGTGAAGAAAAGAAAACAAGACAAACAAACAACATAGCCATCAAAAACGTCCAGCGTACGCGCACCCGTCCCATAAGAAATCTGCAAACAAAGCGGGAAATACCAAGGACAAGGATGATAAGACTCCACGCTAGACTACACCGCCACCTCGACGCCAAAGACGCTCCCGCAAAGAGCGAGATACACGAACGAAGAAGCCATAAGAACGAATCCCACAAGCCAGCCAACCAGCCCGCCCGCCCGCCCATCCACCAAGCCGACCCGATCGACCCGCACCCACCCACCCGGGCCAACCGCGATCCCAAGGCCGCAGTCCCGTTCCGACCGCGCCCCAGCAGCTCGCGCACCACGACGCCCCAGCCACTGAACTAACTACTGCCCCCTCGTCTGATAGTGCTGCGGCACGTACCCCGCGCCGTGCCGCACCTGCGGCTGCCCCTGCGGCTGCGGTCCCCACGCACACGCACCCTGGTACTCTCCCGCGTTGGGGTTGCTGTACAGATCCAGCCCCAGCCCCAGCGCATCCGCGTAGTCCGCCTGCCCGGGGATAGAGGCTCCATACGCACCCGCGTACTGCATCTGCGGGTCGAACGCGGCCGGCATGGTGGCGGACCAGTCGATGAAGGCGGCGTCGAGGTCGTGCTGCGCGGGCATGAGGGGGCTCATGTGGGGGATGGCAGGGAGGACGGGCGGCTGGGATAGGCCCGGGGCGAGTGGCGAGGTGTATGTCTGGAATGCGGAGGGAGAAGGCTGCGGGGACGCGGCCTGGTATCCGTGTGCATGTGGTTGAGCCTGGGGCAGCGGGTGGAACGAGTTCGCGAAATGGTTGCATTGCGGTTGCGGTTGCGGTTGCGGTCGAGGCTGGGGCTGGGGCTGTGGTGCGTGTTGGGGTTGGGACGCGGCAGGCCGCCGAAAGGGGTTCCCGATGCGGATGCCACCCAGGACGGTCCCCGTCTCCTTCGCCTTCGCCTTCGCCTTCTTCCTGTCGGCTTTCTTGTCCGGGTCAGGGTGCACCGTCCACGACGCCATCGTCATGCCCTCCTTGAAGTGGTTCGCGATATGCGTCTCCCGCTTCTCCCAGGTGCCCAGCCGGTCGCCGCAAAAGCCGCACGTCCATCCCTCGGCCACCGTCTCCGCAGCTTTCTTCCACCGCGCCTGCACGATATCGAACAAGGTAGCATTGTGGAAGTTCTTGATGTGCTGCCGCAGATGGTCAGGCCGGTAGAAGGTCCGGTCGGCTACGTCCCTCCGGGCGCACTCGCCGATGCGGTGGTTGTGCAAAAAGTGGTCTTCGGCTGGGTTCTTCGCCATGCAAAACGCACATACAGAGTCGGTGCTCGAGGGGTTCGGGAACGTCAGACGCGGACCGTGGAGCATGCACGTCCACCGCGCGGCTTGGGTCTTGGGCCGGTGCTGTGTATCCTCGTGCCGCCGCCACGATTTCGGCACCAGCGACTTGAGACAGAAAGTGCATTGCCACATTTCTTGATCGGCAGGTTGCAGCTGATCGACCGGTGAGGTTATCGAAGCTGGGGAAAGGAGAAGAGGCGTCTGAGGTACGTCCGCATTGTGGGTACGTCGGTAGTCTTTCTTCTTGCCTCGACGCGAGGGCATCGTACGGCTCTGGGAGGCAGCAGAGGCGCGACGATGCGATTGTTCCGTCTGGGCAATGTTTTGTCGACGGGGAGAGATCCCCGTGTTGATTTGTGGGAGTTCTGCTTCGTCACTGTCCTCGGCGTCCTCAACTTCACTGCTGCCCTCGAATTGTTGGGCGCTCATCTGCCTGGCCCTGGCGTTTGTGAACCATGTGTTCACTTGTTTCTCCGTAATGCCGCACTCTTGAGCTAAAGATCGCTTCGTCTCGGCAGTTGGATAAGGATTGTGCTTGTTAGCATCCAGCCAAGCCTGCAGTCGGTTGAGTGCAGCTATGGGAAGCTTGGAATTTCGGCCTGCACGAGATCGCTTGATCCGGTGCTCTGGGGATGACGGAGATAAGGGTGAGAGGTGAGTCGGGTCGACAAGGCAGCTGGAACAGTATTTCAAATCCACAAGCATGGGAACACCACATGCAGAACAACGTGACGGCGAGCGGAATCGTTTGAGTCCTCTCACAGCCGTGGCCCCCGGAATATCGAGCCTCGGACGTATCTCCTTATTTGTTGGCATGGATGCGTTTGCACGAGGCTCTGTTTCCTGCGTAGTATGTGGTTGACATTTCCTGCATTTGATGTTTGATCCAGGGTTTGTGAGTTGCCAAATTTCACATTCTAAGCAGGATTTGTTGAAAGCGGGAATCTCAGGAAGTATGAAACTATGATCCGGTGCGTCCCCTGTCGTAAAAACGTCTAGCTGAGTAGTGATAGGATCGACAAGTGAGTCTTCTCGTACTCGAGTGCGATCGCTCTGTATCGTCCTCATCAGTCCGATGCCACCGGGAGAGGTAGTTAGTCTGCCTACCACAGGCGTGTTCCAGAAATCGCCTTGGTTGAAGATCACTGATGTATGATCATGGGAATAGAACGGATGAGCATCTCCTGGAGCTTGGGCCTGTAACTGTTATTGGTCAGCCAGCATACATTGTTGGATGGGATGCAATAGATCGTACTGATGGTGACACCGCGCGGCTTGTTTCGTAGCCAGAATCGACAGACCAGATGCTAGAAGCATTGGCTTTTGAGCCAATGTTATTCGGAGACAGCATGACGCTGGTGCACCTTGGCCCCACGGCCCTGGTAGCCAAGGAGTACTGTAGGGTTCGATAGGGATAGCAGTAGGGTTCCCGACGTGATTGGATTCAGTAAGCGACCTGGTCAACGCTTCTCCTAAACCTTGTCTTCCTGTAGGCTGTCTTGTGATTGCTTGCCACACGCTTATAGTCTGTCGTCGGTATTGTATCGTTATGTTCCAAAGTATAGCGAACCTGTGAATCTGGACTTCGTGATGCAGCGGCAGAGGCCGCCATTCATATTAGCCATCCCACCCCCGCACATCCCAACAGCATGTAGCACTCGCAACATGAAGGCATCGTGTGGCTAAGTGTGGCGCGTACCCTAAATGATTGGCCCGACTCTATTAACAGCTCTGCCAGGGCATGCACCGTCCGCGGTTCCTGGGCCACATGAGGCTCAGTCATGGTTGGGGTCCAACGCTAAGCCAATATGGTCTTGGGTCGATAGCTTTTCTCGACTTCGCCGTCGGAAAAATTGCTGACGAATCGGAGACGCCTGCATGGTAGAGGCGGAACCTGTGGCGGTGTAGTCGGGCGGTAAGCGGGAGCCAATGGCGTGCCTAGGTTGCATCGCACAGCCATGCCGGAAGGATCGTCTCATCGGCGGTGGCCGGTGCGGAAGGTAGGTGAGACACCAAAGTCGCAGCGAAATGCGCGCTTCGGCCGCAAGACCATTCACCGCCCGCCGCAGGATTCACCGCATCGGAGGATTCCCATCTGTATCGGACCAGTGTCGCATTCCGCTGCCCTCGGGCCTTCCGGTCGTCTTTCGTCCAGGTTGCGCTGGAACATGCGGCTCGGCACGCTCCACTACGTTAGTATCGTGGAGTTCCTCTTAAGGCTCAGCAATACCGCATCCCAAAAGGGACAATGCGACAAACTCGAAAGAGGTTGTAATGCACCTACCTCTCTGCCGCACACTGCACACCATTGCCCAACGATGCACCTCAGTTATTAAACAAAGGCATCTCCGGCCACCGTATCCCATCGACGGGACGGTCCGGCTTGGAGGCTGACGCTCACGCTCACGCTCGCTGCTGCAACCATTGAGGTGCGCATCGCGCCTGCTCGAGACTTTTCTTCGCAGACGCCCCTCCACACAGGCGACTCCGAGCCCAGCCGCCAAGCCAAGGCCGAGCCTCCGCACATTCCTTGCTGAACCCTCGACCCCAGACCAGCTGCGCGCTCGTATCGCGACTTGGCCAGTCGAGCTCGTTGTTATCGCTGACGCCATGGCGGGCAGTACCGTCGAATCGGCGGAGACAAAGCCCCACACCCCTGTATAGCAGCTACCTACAACGCCCAAGTAGGCATGCAAATACCCCACCCATGCTCGCGCAACTGCAAAGCGTAAATTCCATCAATCCTCAATTCCGTCGTCTATACGCCTATACCGACCCGAATATCAATTCTACCAAAGCAAACCACGCGCACGCATTGGGTATTCGTATTTCCTTCTAAACCACCTTGGCGGTAATCCCCCCGCCCCGCCTCATCGTCAAGAATACACTGATTTGATCGGGAAAAGCATTTGTAATCGTCTTTTTTTTTTCTCCGTCCCGGAAGGATCCACGGCACCCGCAGCGCCTCCATGCAAGAAAAAAAACCCAGCCTTGCCCACCACGCCAGTGGAAAATCATCGTCAACGTCCCTCATCAATCGTCTCTATATGCTATCCCCCATCGCCAAACTATGCAGAGGAGTCCCAATCATGCGGTGCACCTGCTCGACGCTAGCCGCACGCCACGCCACCTCTATCTCTATGCACGCGCCCAACGCGACCGACCCTACGAGGTGCCGTCGGTAATCTGGCACCAAGGGTGCTCCAAAACCTGGGAAATGGTAATGCGCCGCTCGACGTCGCGGTCGAGCATGAGGCGGATCAGGTCAAGGTTCTCCTCAGACATGATATACGGCACGCGCAAGTCGTGGTCCATGATCTCGTCGATGCTGTAGAAGGGGTTCTCCTTGTACACGATGGTGTACAGGAGGATGCCGAGGGCCCAGACGTCCTGCTCCTTGCCGCGGTAGGCCTTGCCGGCGAGGACCTCGGGGGCAGCGTAGTCTGTTCGGAGGTCAGTAGGTGGATGGGCAGTCGTGCACTGACGGAGCTGGACTCACCGATGGTCCCGACGAACACGTCAAAGGGCCCGCTCTTGATGTACGCTGCGCTGCCAAAGTCGATCAGCTTGATGTTGCCTTCGCCGTCCAGGATCACGTTCTCGTCCTTGATGTCCCGGTGGACCACCTTCGCTTTGGTATGCAGATGGTGCACGGCCTCCGCGACCTGCACAAAGATCTTGCGGCATTCCTTTTCCTCCATGTTCACTCGCAGCTCAATATAGTCGAACAAGTCCATGCCAGGCAAGCCGTGCGGTACCATCTCGATGTAGTAATTGGTGTCGTCCTCGAAGAAATCGGACATCTCCACAATGTTAGGGTGCTTGAGGCCATCTCTTCGCAGGTAGTCCAGGACATGAATCTCCAACGGTACAGTACCGAGGCGGCGATCTCGTGTCCAAGTGTCGACCAGAATTCGTCGCTTTGTCACGTACTTGATGACTTTCTTGGCGCTAGACTTCTTGTTTCGACACAGCTTGACTTGCCCATAGGCACCCTGGCCCATGTCTTCGATGACGACAAAGTCGTTGATGGTCTTCTTCCGTGGCGGCTGGTCAACCTCGTTGGCCGAGTCAAGTGGCCGTTTTGCACGCGGCTCCGCTGGAGAAGCGGGCTGGTTGGCTGCTTGAAGTTGTTGCGTCAACAGCGAGACAGGAGCATCCGGTTTCATCTGTTCTGGCTCAGGTTCCTCGGTGTTGATCAAGGTTGACTGTCCAGGTGAGGGTTGATGCGGAGGCGTGCCAGGTCGGGATATAAGAGGCGTGACGGGGCCGACGCCGTGGTTAGCGGCATGTAGTTGCCTAGAATACGTTATCCACAAAGCGTAGACCAATTCCGCTGCTGGTGGCCGATTGGGTGCAGCGTCTTCTTCCTCAATCACCTCGTCATCGTATAATGGTTTCTTCTCGCTCTTCACGACCCGCATCTGCACGTCGACCATAATGTCTGTACCGTCCCGATGTAGAGCCGGCAATCCGCTAGGTTTGAGAAAGAGCGTGGCTGCATCTCCACGCCCTTCCCGCATGGCCAAAAGAGCTCTCGCCCGCCGGAAACTATGCTCTGGGATAACGATGCCATCCACAAGCTCTACATTGTCTTCATCCGTCATGACATTGAGAATTCTGTCGAAGCCAGGTATGAGTGACGTGATGTGAAGCCCTTCGGGCCGTGCCTGTCCAAACAAGGCGGACAAGAAGACTGTGTTCGAGCTGGTAATGGTAAGGTCTGATGCCGACAACACTACGATACCGGCGATGTGGGGGAAGCTCGAGACACGGAAGGTGGGTTCGCTAACCAAGGCTTCGACTGTTACGGGTATGTTTATGCTGTTCGCCGTCCGAGCGGTGAAATTGCGTAGTTCGGCGATTTTGTCATAGTCCAGAGCCCCGGTATGCACTCCTTGTACCCTGGGAATCGCGGGTATGAGACGGCTGAGGTCCATGCCTCGTCGTAACCGATCGCTTCCGAACACTGCTTCTATTGCTCCGTGCCCCTTCACGACGCACCCGACCTCGTCAACGTTGATGTATACGACGTCCTCCGCGATCTCTTCCAAGACCCATATGAGACCACCTCGTTTCTCCTTGACCCACAAGCTAGCACTGCCGGTTGCTCCGTTTCGCTTCTGGATAGGCACCACATCGCCACACAGGAGGACACCCCTCGAAGGTTTGGATTCATGGTTGAGGCCTCCCTTGACGTTCGATTTCTGCGCAAACGATGAGCCGCTTCCGTCGTCGGTCTGTGCGCGGCGGTTTTGAGCAACTTGACGCGACGGAGGCTTACTGAGTAGCCTTGCTGTAACGCCGTTACCAACTTTCAATGCAGTTGTTGGAGCAGGATTGTTTTGCTGACTTTGGTTCTGCGGGTCTCGGGGTGCCTTCGATCCCACTTGCGGATCCCGCAGCTTGTTCTCGAGCCATTTCCGCCGCTCTTCTCGAACGACTTCCAATATGCCTATTTTCCGAACCTCGGCCCGCGTTACCCCGAACACCAAACAGGCGAGGTCGTTTGCTGCAGTGATGGTCCAAGGAGCCGTAGCCTCGGTGGTAAAGATTGCTTGCGCGGCTGGGGCCCAGCGGCTGCCGTGTTGTCCATGAGGAGCCGGTCCTCCTGAATGCTGACCTGGAATGCTAGAAATGGGGGTTGCAGTAGGTATGGCAGGAGACATGAGCTGGTCCGGACCGTCCTGGTCCCTTCCGACGCGGTAAGGCTGCGCGAGGGCATCGTGTAACTGATACTGTATAGAGAGAGGTGCAATGTCGGTGAGTGTTCGCTTTAGTGCTGCCCGTTGCGGCCGCTGTGGCGGTGAGGTACCGGTCTGCCGACTCTCTTGCGCGGAGGTCTGGTCCGACACGGCGCTGCTCGCCGTGTCGTAGTGCTCGTCGGTAACGGCGCCGTTCCGTATGTCTGAGGCACTCTTCTGCGTCGGAGCTCGGGCCGGACTCAGCATGCTCTCGGAACTATTAGCCCTTTCGACATCGACGAAGTTCTTGTCAAACAGATTCTCCCCATCCACTTCAGCAGGTCCGGTCAACGGGCCCAGCGTAGCCATGCCGTTGGCGCCCGCGGCCTCGTTGCCGATTAGGTTCGCTCGTGTCAACAGCTCGATCATGCTCTGCAGCTCCTGATCTCCGCTGAGCTTTGCCTGCGCTTGTGCAATACCGGGGTTCGTCGCCGCCCAGCCCAGCTTGTTCTGCATGAAGTCGATCGACCGCTTCAGCACGTTCTGGCGGTTGTGCATGAACTCGTCGGACTGGGCCGCAAACGAAAACGAGTGCAGCGACTCGCTGGGGAAGCGGGTGAGGTCCTCGGCGAAGGCGAGGGCGGGCGAGCCTGGGGCAGTCGGTGCCGAGGTCGACGGATGTCTCGATGCGGGCGGCGTAGGATTGATGTTGAGCGAAGCGGCTCGGTGGGCAGAGACTCCGCGCGAGCCTGGCTGCTGGCGTATGCGGCGGAGGCCAGAGGCGCCCAGGCCGTGTTCGTGTTCAGGGACTATGGGCGAGCTGCAAAGCGTAAGCATGTCGGTGTAACCCCCAGGTCGCAGTCGATGCGAGGCACCTACCGGGCCATCCTGTCGAGCTGCCCCGCGTCGATGCTCATGCGCTTGGTGTTCACGGACAGGCCCGCCGGCGGGCGTTGCGAGAGCAGGTTGCTCGCGCTCTTGGTCTTGGGCAGCGAAACATGTCCGGGCGTAGACGTGAAGCGGGCGAGCGGTTCTTCGGTGGGCGGGCCTGGCGGGGGGGAGCAGTCAGCGGACAAGTTCATATGCAAACGCGGTAACGTGCAGGAAGGCGCGGGCGGGTGGTCAAGGCAAATACGGCGTGCGTGCGTGCGTGGTGCGTGGAACGTGGAGGCGCGGCCCGTACCATCTCTTCGTGGCGGGCTCATTCCCTCAGATGCCGGAGCCGCACAACGGCCTGCGGCGGACGCAGCAGTCACAGTATTAATCGAAACGGCGGCTTTCGTCGTCCCGTGCCAATGCAGAAGCTCAATGCCTGGCAGAGCAAAGCGTGTCGCGAGCGGGCGTGGGCGCTTGGGCTTCTCCTACAATGCAGATGCACGGCGATACGATCGGATGGCAAATCGCGGGGAAAGAGACGCCGAGGCGCGGATGGCGGGCAGCGGGAGGGCTTCAGCGAGAGCAAAAGTCAAGTCAAGACGAGCAGAGGCACACTGCAGAAGGCGAGATTACAAGCCGATAGAACCGTACGATTACTTGGAGGGGGCTTGGAGAGCAGCCGACCGCCATCTGAAATGTCTGGTGTTGGCCCACCACGACGCCTGCGTCTGCACAGACATCCCGCGCCGCCAGAGAACAAGGGACCGAGCCTGGTGACCTGGAGGACCATTCACAATGCAACGCAAACCAATTCACACCCCACCCATCTGTGCATTCCACAGTCCACGCGCCGGAGAACTGAACATCGTCGCTGCGCTCTACGGCCAACTGCACATGCGACGCCGACTTCGCTTCCCCTCGTCTTGCGCACACTGCAAAACCCTGGGTCTTTGCGAGCCTAGACGGCTGCAGCCTGATGCTTATTGATTACTTTTGTCATGCAAGTCACGTCCCGTGTCACCCGCTACCGCGGCAAGAGGCCATTGGTCCTTTGGTTTGCACGTGTTCGATATCCTTCCAAGGCTTACCCACATGTTCGCTTTGTTCGTCGTGTGCCGCTTCTTTGTCATATTGTTTAGCATTACGAGGACAAACTGTGTGTGTGTGTGTGTGTGTGTTCTGCGCTACTTTGCTATATGTGTATGACTCTCAAATCCGAGTGGCAAACATCGTGGCTTTCATAGGTAGCTCAAAGCAGCATGCCCCATCGAAGAAACTGCCTCGTGTGTCCTTGGCCGAAAATCCTCATCGCTGCCTGAGTCGGTCCTTATGCTCCATCCAAAAGTTCCGACAACCTGTGCAAAGAGTTAGCATCTACGATAGCAGACGGCGAAAAAAGCATACTTCGGTGCATATTGACCTGGTCAACCCACCACTCCCCAAAGCTGTCCTCCACGCCTTGATCCACAGCACCGACCCGCTCATCTCTCTTCAATCCGCACAACATGCAGGGCTCCTTCGCTGGCACCCCGCCCTCACCTTGTTTCAACGCCTTGATGGGCATGGTTTCCTGGATGTCCGGGACAGCGCCCAGCGAGCCAGCCTTGATCTGGTTTGCGGCTGAAACAACGTGCCGTAGCCTGCCTATCTGGTCCTTCCACGCCCGTACCACATCCGATGCTTCTCGTTCTTCCTTCATGTTCTCGCTCTTGTCGATACTGGATAGCTTCATGCCGGACGTGGCGCGCGAAGAAGCTGGACCTATGCGCATGCCTTGGGACAGGTGCTGGTCTCTTTTCCAGCGTAGTTTGCGGCCAGCTATGATGTGAGCTGCGACCGAGGCGAGCATCAGGTAGCCTTGGAGATAGGTAATCGTGGCGGGTTCAGCGAGCACTTTGTTGCGCATGGGAAGGGTTTGTGCTGCCATGGGCTTAAACAGCTTGTCCTGTGCATCGGCAAAAAGCGGAGGAAAGAGCGTGAGTAGCACAGCTGGTGGTGGAATGTTCGTCGGAGGTAGCTCTTCGGCCTGCGGTTCATTGAACGTGGGCGATAGAACAGGCGGGAGTGACACCAAAGCATCTGGATCTCCAGGCGGCCTGTTCCCTGTGGAGTTCAGCTTGCTGGGAGTCTTCGCCGGAGCCTGGGTGGGAATAGATGCTTCCCAATCATCGAATGTGTCCCATGCATCTACCTCTTTCTGTGCCGCAGTGGCTTGGATAGCCTTCGTAGTTCGGCTCGGAGCCACGGAACCAAAACCACCGGTCGGGCTCTTTAAGGAGTCTGACAAAGATGCTTTGTTTGACGGACCGGCTGGCTCTCTTTTTATTGGAGCCGCCGGTTGGGAAAGATCCAGGTCTCCAAGCAAGTCTGCTATCTGCAGTTGGGATCCATGAGCATTGGGGCCACACCCAGTGAACAACCCAGGCAACTTACCCCTGTCGAGCTTGTTGGTGCTTTTGCATCATTTCCAGGCAACGATTCAGGCTCTTCAAAGTCTCCAAAGTCGTCTTCGTCAAAGTCATCTTCCGCGTCAAACAAGACACTGGGATCCGCGGACTTTTTTGCCTTCACGACGGGTGCTTTCCGCCACGTTGTTTCTGCAGGTTGCGCTGTCGAGAACGAAAACGGATCGAGCTCAATCGAACATTAGCATAAATTCATAGAGCTTCACAAATCCTCAAATACCCACGTTTTCCTGTGTTGGCGGTAACGTCGGAGCGCGTGGTCTGGTTGCTGCGGTTGCCACAAATGCGAACGAATCCTGTTTCACAAGGGGAGGTGGCTGGAAAGATGCAGTGTCGCCTTCGAATTCGCCCCAGTCATCGTTGTCATCGACGTCTTGTTGCGCGGTGCTAGGTGCTATTAGCTGTGACGCTGCTGGGGTAGGGGCGGGTGCCGCTGGAAAGTCGTCGAAGAAACTGAAGGTCGTAGCAGCTGTGTTATTCGACTGCTTCTGCTGCTGATTGGAAGGTGCAACCGAATTTGAAGAAGCTCCAAATTCTGCAAAGAGGTCTGCAGACATCTTGGCGCGTGCTTGGTAGAGTTGACGGGTGAGGGAAGTTGGGGTAATCGGCCGGTGACACTAGGCCAGGAAAGGCCAAACTAACGAGCAGTGTAGCTCTCTTTTTGCCGTCCCTCCCATCTCAAGACGATATTAAGCTATCTACAGCGCGTGCGATATCTTGAAGGCAGCTGATGTGAAGTGCATTTTCTCTACCTAGCTAACATAAAGGTGTGTTTCCAGGAGCAGTCGGTGCGACGAGGAAGTCGCGCCTTCCTCGTCACTGCCACCCGCACAGTCGTGCCAGTACATAATCTTTATAATTCCTTACTTGCGTGACTTTATCAGACTTGAACGCGGACATTGGATGGTATAAAGAAAGGGCAGCTACGTGTCCTCCATACCATCAACGTTCAACATACACCTGGAACTCACCCTCTCTGTCATTCGTACCTCCCACATAGCTCTCACAGTGAGCAGTAAACAAACATATAAACTGTGTATAGATCATTATCAGCCGCATATTTCGCGACCTAGGATGTGCACTTTTGACATTGACGCAATGCCTATATTCAGCACAGTGAGGTCGGACAATTCAAATGCCCCTATGGCACTGCACCACCAGTGTCACTTAAGGATATATAAGCGGCCGAGACAAATACTCCGCACACCAGCGTGGTGTTGGTCTCGTAAACAAGACCTGTATTGTATAGAGTGGGTTGGACCGTGATTTGCGAGTGACAACGACAAGCAGGTATGCAACGAGTCCTTCACATATTTTACACTAACTAGGACAGCACTGTACGAGCATGTACACAAGAAGTTTTGTCCAACCCAGTTGATTCATCGGTTATCATGACATGAAATCTACGGAAGGACAACGCCGGAACCCACCCAACCCATTATGCATCACATAATCCATAACTCATATGTCCTCAAGCTACCGCATCCCCAGAACCGGATATCTAGAGACTTTTGGATGAAAGAAACAAGTCGCAGGAATCGTGAGCGCTTATTTCTTGGAGGCCTTCTGGGCGGCCTTGGTAACCTTGCCGGCACCCTTGTCAGACTTGGCAACGGACTTGATGACACCGACGGCGACGGTCTGACGCATGTCACGGACGGCGAAACGACCAAGAGGCGGGTACTCGGTGAAAGCCTCAACGCACATGGGCTTGGAGGGAATCATCTTGACGATAGCGGCATCACCAGACTTGACGAACTTGGGGCTGGACTCGACAGACTTGCCGGTACGGCGGTCGATCTTCTCGAGGAGCTCAGCGAACTTGCAGGCAATGTGGGCAGTGTGGCAGTCAAGGACGGGAGCGTAACCAGCACCGACCTGACCAGGGTGGTTAAGAACGATGACCTGGGCGTTGAAGGACTCAGCACCCTTCGGGGGGTCGTTCTTGGAGTCACCGGCAACGTTGCCACGACGGATCTCCTTGACAGAGACGTTCTTGACGTTGAAGCCGACGTTGTCACCCGGGACACCCTCGGGCAGCTGCTCGTGGTGCATTTCCACGGACTTGACCTCAGTGGTCACACCAGCGGGGGCGAAGGTGACGACCATACCGGGCTTGATGACACCGGTCTCGACACGGCCGACAGGGACCGTGCCAATACCACCGATCTTGTAGACATCCTGGAGGGGAAGACGGAGGGGCTTGTCGGAAGGACGGACCGGGGGGTCGATGGCATCAATGGCCTCGAGGAGGGTCTTGCCGGTAACCTTGGCCTTGGTCTCCTTCTCCCAGCCCTTGTACCAGGGGCAGTTGGTGGAGGCCTCAATCATGTTGTCACCGTTGAAGCCGGAGATGGGCACGAAGGGAACGTGCTTGGGGTTGTAGCCGACCTTCTTGATGAAGGACGAGGTCTCCTTGATGATCTCCTGGTAACGCTCCTCGGACCACTTGGTAGTGTCCATCTTGTTGATGGCGACGATGAGCTGCTTGACACCGAGGGTGTAGGCAAGCAGGGCGTGCTCACGGGTCTGACCATCCTTGGAGATACCAGCCTCGAACTCACCAGTACCGGCAGCAATGATGAGGATAGCGCAGTCGGCCTGCGAGGTACCCGTGATCATGTTCTTGATGAAGTCACGGTGACCGGGGGCGTCGACTAGAAGGTGTTAGTGAATGTCGCGTTGCTACCTGTTGCTGTGCTGTTAATGAGCACGACAGCAAGAGCATCGTGCAACAGCGACAAGGAGAGTAGGTGCTACTAACTAACTGTTATGTAATATTTAGGAGATTCGAACTTCCAGAGAGCGATGTCGATGGTGATGCCTCGCTCACGCTCGGCCTTGAGCTTGTCGAGGACC
The DNA here is from genome assembly GCA_030770415.1 of Pleoardoris graminearum. NCBI lineage: Eukaryota > Fungi > Ascomycota > Dothideomycetes > Pleosporales > Didymosphaeriaceae > Pleoardoris > Pleoardoris graminearum. Next base: position 159,234 of record JASEKS010000096.1, read on the forward strand.
CATGCGTACTTGAAGGAACCCTTGCCAAGTTCGGCAGCTTCCTGTAAGGCGAGTCAGTACGGTGCATCGTGAACGGGCGGGAGGGCACTGGGCAGGATGCGACCGGCAGATCACGGTGGAGAATTTTTGGGGCTGCAAGCCATTCTCTGTGGGTCATCGAAACGAGGTTCGCGAGGAGCCTAAAGTGGACTAGCGCGAAAATTTCGCACAACCCCACTTAGGCTTCCAAATTGCCCCTCAGTGCGATAAGCCAGAAAGAAGGCTGACGCCCTGCGAGAGGATGTGGATGCCGGTGCCGCAGATGAAAGAAGATGTGTCCGTACCTTCTCGAACTTCTCGATAGTACGGGAGTCAATACCACCGCACTTGTAGATCAAGTCTGTATCCCAATGTAAGCTGGTGTCGCTACCCCCGCTATCGATCGAAGGATGGCTTACGTCCGGTGGTCGTCGACTTGCCAGAGTCGACGTGGCCGATGACGACAACGTTGATATGAGTCTTCTCCTTGCTGTAGATATCGTTAGCAAGACGAACGTGTAGATGTGGTGCGGCTGCCTCGCAGCACAGGGCTGGAGCAGGCGGTGGTCGACTCACCCCATGTTGTCGGTTGTTGAGAAACTATTTGAACTGGAAGTAAGAAAGTCTTGGGGATCTCCTGCGAAGAGAGTCAGTAGGCGGAACAGAGAGATGTAGGGAGGGAATGACGGACAGTTATCGAAGCGTATATCCGATGGTATGAGCTGACAAAGTTCGAGAATGAGGTGAAGGAAACGGCGGGTTTTTAAAGGCGTGCGATCGGGCGCGGGGCATCTGAGTGCGCTAGTGCGAGCACAGACCTCGCCTGAAATTTTACCTTGGGTGTCGCAGCACCCGCTGCCCTCAGCCTCCCCGTTGGGCTCTCAGGTTGCGAACGAGGGCAGTTACGGCAGTACATCTTCCTGTCATTGGCCTGAAGGTCCGTTTCCCAGACCGCCCGCTGATCTACTCGCCACAGCGGACATTCACCACCGCAAGCAAGTGGACAGCGCACCGCGCTTCTCAGTCCCACCAGCTCAGCCAGAGCCTTCTGCATGGCTAGTTTCTACACCCAGTACATGCATTACACGTCAATTCATCTATCTACCATGCGAAAAGCGTCTACGCCCGGCAAAGCCCGTGATAAAGACGGCCCAAAACTTTTGGCGGGGTCATCGATATTGCCCCACCATGTTGGGATGTGTCTTTGTTGCTGTGGCGCCCCGTTCCGTCATAAGCCCACCTCGACGTCCGAACCCGATCTCGAGTGAGTCGTGAGCGAGACAATTCCAATGTTGAAAGCCAAGCTCGACACTACGTCTTCATTCTTGGAGCGGGTCAGTCCACATAATGTGAACCATCTCCTTCGTGTGGTTCAAGGGTGATCGGCCCTTCATGACTCACCTCTACCAGAGATTCCTTACTTTGCCCCAGAATCCCACCATGAGCACTCCACGCAGCCGAGCTTCGCCGCCGCAGAGCCTCACAGCTCGCCCAAGCTATCGCGATTACTCCCCTCGTGTTTTCGATCGTTCGAGAAGTCCGTATCTTCGCCTTCGGTTCACAGCACCGTGATGTGACCCTCGATCTCTCGCTCTCTACCGCGGATGACCACTTTGCACACAGAAAGCGCACTCGACCCGACAATACAAGTATAGTTCTCGTATCCGTTCCGTCGCATGTGCCGTCACATATGGTGGTGGATGAGTGACCATGATGCAGCGCAGCAGCAGCTAGAGCTTGACAAGTCGCTCAGCAACTCAACGGCAACACAGAGGGCGTAGAAGCCTACAACCTATTTCAATCCCTTCATCATCTTCCATAACTAGTGATGTAAGATGTGACGTCTCGTCTTGTTTCCATAGAGGACTCTAGGCATTGGAGATTGATGATCGCTGGGCAGAGAAGACCGCCGATCCACGGCTTCTTCTCCAGCAACCCCATCAGCGAGTCCCTAATTCCACCTATGCACCATGCATCCCTGCGGTCACTTGAATCATATCGTGTCATAAGACTACTGTGCGAAGCTCATCCTTGGACGACACGTGGCAACTCCGTTTTAGAACTTGCCTCTACGAACGTCAAGTACTGGTCGTATTTCGTGCTAGCCTCCAGATGCTACATCCATAGTCCTCTCTATGCGCCTCGCGCATCCTGTCCCATGGCAGCGTAATTGCCGCCCTACATGGTGCTTCTGCGCTATGCTCTGCCCTCCATCACTCCCGTGGCCATACAGGATCCTGAAGCTGCTCGGGACCGGGACGCATACCTGGCTTGGTCGCCGATTCACCGACAAAGCGGGCGTGTATGCGTCGCTTCCCTCGTGTCCCGCTTTCTTGCTTAACTTTAGGCTCGTCACGATTATAGGTATCGGAACGCGCTCGACGATGGCCGGGTACGTGGTGGATGGCATTGGATGGCGTTGCTCGGGCCCTAGGGCGGCGGCTTCGGCTCGTATTACCGCGATAGCATCGCATATTTGGACAGGACAAATTCGAGCGGACCATGATGGTGTGCGAGGTTGATGGCGTGGCACTGGGGTTCGAAATTACAGAACGGGATGTTTGTAACCAGATGCTTCCTAGCTAGATTTGAGTGCTTGACAATGTAGGGATTAGTTTGAGCTCGTAAAAGGAAGCCTTAGGGTCCCCCGGAAAGCTTCGTATGACGACAGCGCAAGAACCACGACTTGAGTGGGAAGTGCAAGGGCAGAGTGGTGGGTAAGTTCTAGCGACGACAGAGGTGCTGACACAGACATATCCAAGGCAAGTGACGGCTCGTTGTTCAAGAAGTAATAAGTGCGCGTATACCACGATCTAAGGGTACGAACGCAGTGACAGCTCGATGTTCATATTCGAACGCGGCCAAACGCGATCGTTGTGGTGTTGGCAAAAGAAGTTGCGCTAGAGTGAAGCAAAAGCTATTACGTAAGCTATCAGGTCGCCGAGGATCTCCCGTTGCGCATCACGGCTAGCTTTTCCTACACCTCCGAACAGCTTCCCCGATCACACCCATCCCAATCCATCTCCCCGGGCCCTCTCACTCCCACCGGTACGCCAATTCCCTTGCGAGACGCCCCTCAGTGCCAATTGACGCCGCAGAACCGTGTGCTGACCCGCAACCTGCGCAGAGCCCACGATGAACTCGACACGCTTCCTCCGCCCTTTCGCCAGGGCCGCCTTCCGCCAGCCCGCCATGGTGCGCCCGTCCGCCATGGCGCGCCCGGCCCTCGCCGCTGCCCAGAGCAAGAAGACCGAGGCCGCTCCTCAGCAGATGGTGCGCTGCCACCCATCACACGCCAGCGGGGAAGCAGCAAGCTAACGGACGACAGACGGTCCTCAAGTCGGCCATGCCGCAGCTCATCCCCTTCTTCTTCGTCAACGAGACCACCATGGCCTTCATCCTACTGCCGAGCCTCATCTACGTCATGTCCAAGTACATCCTGCCCCAGCGCGTGCGCCTCTTCGCCGCCCGCCTCTTCATCAGCAAGCTATAGGGAGGACACGGAAGGGTAGGAGGGGATTGTGTACAAATAGACAACATGTGATTGTAGACAATTAAGCGGTTCGATCGACCTACGAAGGCCCCCGCGCAGCACTGATACGAGCGAATTAGTTCATCTAACGTTAACATCATTAGTCCCGCGCGAAACGCTTCGATCACCCATTCGCTATATGCTGAGGTACACCGCCTTCTCCAATGCCAGCAATTTCCTCCCGAATCCTCACTCGTCTCCACGCTCCGGAACTTCGGACCCTGCACCCTCTGCACTTTGCTATTACCCGCAGTCCACTGATCGTCGGGCAACGCGCTCTTCTCCAGCGTTCCTCTTTGCACCCTCTCCGCTCTCCCGGGAACATCGTGCGCAGGATATTAGCAACCTTCTGGCTATCTAGCAACCCAGCGCCGAGAATGAATCGCTGGTTCGCTACCCCCACATCATCAATAGCTCGAATATGTGCCTCTGCCACGTCCTGTAGTACCATCAGCACCACATCTCATCTTCTTACCCACCTTACCACAATTAGAGAATGAGGGAAACGTAACGGGATGTCTGCGTAGAGCGGGAAGTCGGGCGCAGGAGGAAGAAGATGCCTTGTTCTTGAAAAGCCCCTTCCAGATCATCCCTATGCTTCCGTTGATATCGTCCACCTGTTTGATCCGGTGCAGTAGTGGAGCGTACAATTCCCTAGGCTAATCACCCAAGATCCCAGCTAACACCGGGCGCTTTCTGTGCATCTCACGCGGTGCGCTGGGCAAAGAGCTTGGACGCGCAGTAGACGAAGTTGGACGCGTGGGCCTCGATGTCAGCGTAGGTGGCGGGCAACAGTCTTCCCGAAGCCAACGTGGTCAACGTGCGCCACGAACGCAGGCTCTGGTTTGCAGAGTACCATCGAGAAGAGTAGTTGAGGAGGCGACGTACAGGGTAGACTTTTCCGCGCTCGTCGCGCCAATCAATACAAGAAATACGATCAGTATAACGCATTTCACGCTGCGGCGCGCTGCACACCCGCCCGCATCTCCGTCGTCCCCTTCACAGCCCGATCGGTCAAGTCCGCGGCACTCCTTGTTTCGGCGTACCGGAAGGGCCTCGCGGTGTGCATCACCTCGTCGAAGGGCTGGGTCTTATCAACATGTTTTGTATGCCGGACACATGATATCTCCACTATGTACTATGTACACTTCTACTCCCAGCCCCACTAACGCTCTCCCACTCATCTCTCTCCCCCTTATATTTCCCCGTCTTCCTCAGGGTACGTCCCACGGATTGATACAGGGTGCAGCGTAGATACGGCATGGTATGCTACGATACTTACGACCTCGCTCCTCAGCGCCTCGTCAAATGGACCCGGCGCCATCATGTCCGGGACCACGGCAACGTCAAGGTGCGCCGGCAACGGCTTTGGAGGGCCGCGGACGGTGGCGCGGAAGAAGCGGTCTGGGAGGAAGAGGATGAGGACGAGGACGTGCGCGGCTACGGAGCCGTCCGCTCTGGTGAGGAGGATGCGGTTGGGGGCATGGTACCTAGATTCGCATTGGACGGAGAAGTGTTGCGGACGCGAGGGAGGACGGAATAGATAAACGACGATGGTTTGCTACTGCTGTACTCTTGTACCTTTTCCCACCCAAGTGCTCGTTGGATACCTTCATCCTACTAAAGTCTAAAGTCCTGGTAGGGTGTTCGACACACACCGCGCCGAGCGCATGATACACGATCCCTCTATCACCCTATTGAACCTTGCCCTCCGCTTCGTCAGCATGGGCACTGCGAATATATGTCTGCCGATACGACACGCTTGTAGGCCATGCGGTGTGCGGGGTTATGGCGAAAGCTCGGTGAACGCTAGAGGGTTGGTCGGGTCAAGTAAGTGGATGTATGAGGGATACGAGCGGTGCCATATGTATATCCCAAAACGGGAAGTTCTTTGGAGAAAAGGTGTCGGGCGGAGGGTGCAGGGAGCCCGAAAGATGGGACGAGGGCCGAGGGATGCCGGACGATACAGGTAGCGGGGGTAGAAGTGTAGGAAGTGCTCTAGGTTGGGAGGAGAGGGGGGAGGAGGTAAAGAGCGTCCGGAGGTATTGAGTGTTTCCTGTGCCTGCGTTAGGAGATCCAGCCGTCTCGGCAGATTGATTGTTATACTCCGTGCTTATTGTTGCATGCCCAGGTGTACTTGCTGGCGTGAGAACCGCGGCGAGATTCTCGGTCTCGCGCCCTCATCGTGTCCCTATGGTCAGCGGGAAACGGGGTTCTGGGAGAGCTGCACTTTGGGCTGCAGCTGCAAAAGGGACGAGCACCGACCCCACCGTGGTCGGATGGGGGCAAGTTCTCAGCCTTCTATGGAGACTTCGCTGATATCTCCTGGGGAAGGCACCTTGCTCCCTCGCTCACAGTTGCGCATTGTCGCAGGACGATTAGCGACCTTTTTTTTTTTTTTTTTTAATAAGCTATTTTAATCGGGCATCTCGAGACGAAAGAATATCTCTGTAAAAAGCTCCCAGCACGGTCGCCGAGCGTCACGACTGAATGTTTCTTGGGGCTGAACTATTCCGGAGCCCGTCCCAGTTTGTCCTTGGCGCACATCATACCGGGAATTCAAGTCTGGAAACATCTGCAGTTGCGATTGCGCTCCATGAAACGAAGACCATTGAAGCATAAAGCAAATAAATGGTTCGAGGGTCCATCGTGAAGAAATATGCTTCAGAAACCAGCCATCTGTTGTTGTGTGGGGAAGATCAGTCGGAAGGATTGATGGAAGTAAGAACCCCGGATCTGCTGACTTACGTGTGACGCACCGACCACCTGGCGCTTCCAAACTCGACCGCCATCGTCATCCAGAAACATCAATTGATTGCTTCCAAGAATATTCGCGTATTACTCACACAGCGCGCTTCAGTATGTCTTGTTGGACCCGGCCTGGCCGCACCCACGTACGACTTTCTGCACCGGTCGCTTGTCCCTTTCCCTGCTGCAATCGTCAGCAAACTGCGCTTCAGCTCCGCCACAACGAGGTAGTTCAATCGGTTTGTCAGCAGCAACGTCGTTTACTGCCCAGCTGGCTGCCCCTGATCCCACCCGCCTGAATATAGAGCCCGTTCCCTCCTCACCGCTCTCCTCGCCGCTTACATTCCTCCATCCGGATGTGGTTCGGGCATGAATTTAGTAAGAGCAATGAATAGTACTCCTTCGATGATGCAGAGTCATCGCTTGGCTAAAGTGTGAGCAGCTCGTAGGTTTCTGATTATCAGTTGCAGCCGAGGCATCGCCGTGAGCGAAGGTAATCAGTCACTTACATCATCACTTTCTAAAACGAGGATGTGTACTATAGAGACTGGAATAGTGCACATCTCAAACATCCCGTTACGGATGCGATTCAAACGGAACTCGACCTTAGTGTTGCTGACAGATCCCGTAAATGGAGTCGTCTGTATGGACATTGTATACTGGAGGCAGCTTTCTCTCCGGTCGCCTCACTGTGTGGTGACCCGAAAATTCCCTCGTTTGGGGGCTGCCATACTTGCTCGCCAGAGTCCAGCCAGCATGATGATTCGGTCAAGACCATTCTCTCGCCGCCCAATGTTTGACCTCGGTAATGGTAACGGTACCAGCAGATAGTGTACAGCATGCTTACCGGTTGACTTTGATCATCACATACTGATAATTTCTCAGCTATACGCACACTCTAGGTATGGATCACGGTGCTTATTTGCCTATTACAACATCAACTAGACCGAAAAACAGAGGGAGCTGATTATAGCGCTTGCGAGTGTCAGTCATTTGCTAGGCGACAGGAATACCTTTCTGGTTGCAGAACAGAGTCAGCTGCTACAATACTTCACGGCTGGCGTCATCCATCACTAACGAATATGGAGAGGACACTGTAATCACCAAGTGCAGCATCGAGACCCCTCGTTTGGGGGCGAAGTGCAACATCGTGAGACCCCAACTCGTGTATAAATGGTGGTCAAAATCCCCTCGGTTCCGTCTCTCCAGCATCCAGCACTCCGGTCTTAACAGCTCAACTCCATTCAAACAGCAGCATCTCTCGCAGCCTAAAGCTCCTTTGCTCCATTCAAAATGCAGTTCACTTCTCTCGCTGTGGCTCTCAGCCTTTCCGCGGCCGCTCTGGCTGCCCCGAGCAACAACCTCGCCCCGGGCATCGCCATCCGAAAGGCAGACGCTCCTGTTTCTACCGGCTTGACTGTAGCCCAGGCACCGGCTGATGTCGCCGCGAAGCGCGATTTGGAGAAGTAATCACCACCCTCAACTCATGATCGTTCCATTGCTGACCCACGAAGGCGCGCCTCCGGCAACCTCTTCGTCTGCACCGACTTCTCTTTCCGTGGAACGTGCCAGAACCTTCAATTCACCACTGGTGTCTGCAGTAAGGAGTCACCGATACTCACAAATTTGAGAAAACTCCGCTGAACTGGGCCTAGACAACCTGTTCGGTACCTTCCAGGACAGCATCAGCTCCGCTGGTCCTGATAACGGTTTCACGTGCACCGTCTGGTCGTAAGTACCATCTCTCTGGTATTCAAGCTATAGTGAGGGTTCTTCGCCAGCTAACCGTTACGAAAATGCAGGGACCGCGACTGCTCCGGCCAATCCGTCACTTTCAGTAACCCAGGTATCGTTGACTTTGGCACCGTCTCTCCCAACATCAACGACAGGATCAGCTCGTACAGGTGCAACTAAGCGTTGGAGCGCGGTTTGGGTGCATGGAACGGGATTGTGATGGACATGGTAGGGCCTCTTTCCAGTACCTCTCCGCAATTGGCCCGGCGGGAGGTATTGAGTTCATTCTTTCAGAGGCATTAGGCAACTAGGTGAAGAAAAATTCAGACCGGTCTTTACTAAACATTTCCGTGAGCCTATGACTCCCTGAGCCGTGATTTACATGTCCGATTTCCAGGGCAAGATCAGACACGTGGACTGTCGTATACTAAGCAATTTCATATTTGATGTGAGGAATATTATAGGAACTTCAACGTAAGGACCGAAAAAGCTTATAGAGAACCAGTCGGAGGTGCCTTCTCAGTTACTGGAAATACATTCTCCATGTTATAGCCATTGTATCTCTCGAAGTTGATCACCCTGGTATAATCTAGTGCTGTTGGGGTTACATGGCTAAGTCTCCGCTACTCCCTCTCCAGGAAATCGGTTCATTTGAAAGACGCCGTACTACGGGTGCCTTCGAACATTTCCAACTAGCAAGAATCCCCTAGCACAGACCCATACAGGTACCTGCAACTACCATAGATATCCAGCAAGAAGTTGAGCCGGTAAGGGGACAATTCCTATGTCTTTGGTCCCGACCTCGCATGTAATGGTAAAAACAGGCTGATTACACACAAACATCACAGCTCTACTGTCACCGCTATCCCTATATTGGATGTCGGCCTGGAACCAGCTCACGCACAACGTGTACTACAGGTGCAATGTCTGGGGATCGAAGTAGTGCTTCAATCATAGCGACAGGATACAAAGCCAGACTTGGGCAAAGCGTCGCGTGGGGCATTATTCATCGTAGTTTCTCAACCCGTCAGCCCATCAGCTGGCATGTTTAGTTCTCCTCTCGAAGTAATAGATATCCTCGACCTTCACCTTTACAAGGACACATTGACGAGGTCTCATTTGGTAGTTATAATGCACAGGTCATTCCGACATCTGCTGGATAGCGGCGTGCGGGACTGAAGAAACAGTATTCGGAGGGGTAAGGGAAGCGTGGAGACGACGGACTATCGAAAGACATGGATACGTAGTTTTATTGGCCTTAGCTAAAAACCTTAAGCACACCTCCTATAGTACCCTATTTATCATTCGCTAGTCCAGCCACCATGGGAAGTAGCGATCCTTCAACACCGACGAGAGCAGTACTGGTCCTTGTGGCCGGGACGTGACTTTCTAAGACCAGCACTAGGCAGTAAAGGTTGAGTTGGCACACGGTTTACAATCGCATAGTAGTGGTGGTAGTTCTAGGAAGGCGGCCGTGGTCCTCGTATTGATAGTGCGTATTGGGTGGAGCTCGTGTTGGATGTGACGGAACGCAGTCATCTCTGCACAATCGACTTTGGCGATATCAGCGTGTACAACAAAATCTTCCAAGAGTCTCTGTGTGCGGCCAAGGTGTCTCGCTCGGTACCCCTCGCCCTAGCAATCCTTCGATCCAAAACCTTGTTAACGGCCCGTTTTGAAATTCATGTGCACATTCGTTCCGCCAATTACCGTGCCGATGCCAGTTTCCTCCTCCCGCGCAACCTCAACTGCAATTCGTTGAAACCACGGCGGGATTCACGGGACGCGGTCCATGCCGGGGCGCAGGCCAAGCTTTCGTACCCGCTGCGTCCCGGCATTGGGGCTGTGCTCTTTCATCTTCCCTCCGATGCCTGCCCCAAGCGTACCCATATCTTGGAAAGGATTCCGCGCGTGTGGCTCAGCGAATGAGCGGTGGGAGCGCGCTGGAATAGGAAGTCAGTCGATATAGGTAGTTGGCGGGGGTGTTGGAAGGTAGAAGGCTGAAGCCATTAACATCGGCAGAGCAGCGCTGGCGTCGGGCATCGCGTATGTTATGCGACACCGTTTCGCAGAAGCATGAAAGTCGGCAAAAATGCCCCCAAGAACACCATTTCAGCGAAGGCGTTGAGCGTTGCCGACCTTGACTCGACACCGTTTCGTTGTGGCTTTGAGAACTGCTAAGGTTCTCCTTTATCGTCGTTACCGACCTGAACAGATCATGCGACAACCAGCACAAATGACAACACGTTGATTACAGCAAAAAGGCGCACTGAACAAGGACACAAAGGGCGGCCTGCTGCTAGGGCGGAGATGAATGTTCGATGAGGTGAGAACTGCTAAGGGAAAGCACTTGCGGCGAGCGCATGGTTCATTCAGGGCACGTGCGCCCGAACCGTTCTCGAAATTAGCTTGAAAAGAAGAGCAATTCTACGCGAACTGGGGTTAGACATGAGATGACGGACCGAATTCACGTTCTCACGTTCGTTCTCCTTTATTGTCGTTGACAACCTAAACAGATCCTACGACAGCTAGTATAAATAATAATAACTTAATTATAGTAAAGGGGGCACACCAAACAGATACATAACTGGAGATGGAGCTTGGTGAGGACGACGGTGAAGTCTTCGAGCAAGTGTACTCGAATTGCTCCGCGGGCTGAAGAACTGAGCATCCGTTTGCTGATCGACTTTTGCGTATTGCGCGTGTTGGGCTGAGTGCATGCTGATTCCATGCCATCGGCCCGTCAGATTCACCATGTGTCAAAACGGAAGTCAGTCTTGGATGCTGATGACTAGCTGAGCTTGGCTCCACGTCCCAAAATCCCCGGCCGTTTTCCGAAATGGTCCGAATAGCAGGGCGCCGGCACCACCTTCACGAGCTTCGCGAAGAGCTGGAGAATGTGCGCAATGAATACGAATGTGCCAAGGCATTATGTGACGGCGGCGATGGAGTATATGTGATTAAGGGCTCCGTAGTGTTGATAGGGTTGTGCGAGGACGGCTGACCAAGGTGGGTGAGAATGACACTAGGGATGAAACGGTGCGCTCGAGGATCGGCGAGCGGGAGCCACCGCGCAGATCTGACATCTGTTCCAACACCAACCGGAGCATTACCAAGAGCAGCAGTCAATGGACTCCCCGCTCTGCATCATCCCAGCTGATAAATGCTGCACTACTGATTCGTTGCTCGATGGTTTCCGCTTCTTTGTTCTGTGCTCAGCCTCCACCACGCGTCCAGCCCACCATCGCAGCAACACCCGCAGCATGCGTTTCTTGATATCTGGGGTCGCATTATTCGCTGCAAGCGGCAGTTGCTCTAGCCATGTGTCGCTAATTACGCGTACCTGTGGCTCTAGCGATGGTTAAGCTTCTACGAAGACCATGTAGAGAGGGGAAGCATATGGCCAGGCCAACGCGAAAGCGGGCAAGGAGCAATTACAATCTCCATACGCTCGGCGATGCTGCAGCGCATGCTATACCTGGATATGGAGACGACGTAAGTCAGGCTCGTCCCTCGTGCGCCAACCGGCCCAAGCCCCGTGCCAGCGACTGGGGGCCGACTAGGATGTCAGTCTCGTAGATATAATAAACGACCATTCCAGCTCCAGAATGTTGTTGTTCCGCAGTTCAGTCAGCTCCAGCTTTCGAAAAGAAGACAAAGGCGTTTCAGCATCCGGCACGATCGCGCAGCGTCGTACGCGCACCGCATTATTCTTATACGACGCTTGGCAAGCCTCCTCGCTCCTTTTTTTTCAGCGGCAACCCCGGAGCTCCCAGACATCGCTTGCCATCTCAACACAGTCAGGATGAGGCACGGCGGGGGGAACTTTCTAACTGCTGGCCTACTGGCGCTGGGTATGTGCTTTATCCTCATTGATCGTATATGTATGCGCAGGCGTGATTGACCAATAGCAGCGTCGCATGCAGCGGCTCAGCTGGCCAGCGTATGTCCTTCAACGAACGTCTGTTTTAAACTCAACATTCCCCAGAGCACGGCATCGTCCGGCAGGGGAGATATCTTCTTCCAGATTTCTGCGCCGAGTGACTACGAGTATGTCGCTCTTGGACAGGGCAATGGCATGGCAGGATCAAATATCTTTGTTGTTTACACATCCGGCAACGGGAACGTGACGCTATCACCGCGGTTGGCAACCGGATACACTATGCCGACGTTCAACAGTGATGCGCAAGTGACCTTGCTAGAGGGATCTGGAGTATCAAATGGGAAGATGGTAGCTAACGTACGATGTAAGTGCGCCAAGAACGCCGGCTTGTTCGCGGTCTAATTATGGACAGGTTCGAGCTGCAACAGTTGGTCTGGCGGCTCTGCGAGCTTCTCGGGTGGAAACGGTAATTGGATCTATGCGGTGCATAAGAGCGGTGGCCCAAAGGACAGTACATCGCAGGAGGCGAGCATTGGCCAGCATGACGACCGAGCCCCGTTCCGGTGGGACTACGCCAAAGCCAAAGGCGGAAACAGTGTCAACCCTCTGATTGCTGCAGGGTCCGGGTCTGGTACTGCAAGCGGAGGCGGAAAAGCTCCTACGAGCTGTGTGCCTCGACCCGCCGGCGCTGCTGCGACCGGAACCGGAACTGCGACTAAGGAAAAGCGTCAACAACTCAACTACTGCGATGAGAATGACTCCTCGAATAGCGGCTTCAACCCCACTACCACAGCAGGCAGCGCGAGCAACAACAGGAAAATGCTCATCGCCCACGGCACCCTCGCCGCCCTCGCCTTTGTCATCTTCTTCCCCTTCGGCGCCATCACTATCCGTCTTGCATCCTTCACCGGCGTCGTGTGGTTCCACGCCGCCTTCCAGATCTTCGCATACGTCGTCTACGCCATAGCCTTTGGACTCGGTGTCCACATCGCGGACGAGTATAATCTAGTGAGTACGCCCCAACACATCCCTCCAACACGATACTAACATGCTCCAGCTCTCAGACAAGCACCCCATCATCGGCATCGTCGTCTTCGCAGTGCTCTTCTTCCAGCCCATCTTCGGCTTGCTGCACCACTCCATGTACAAGAAGCACCAGACTCGGACTGCGTGGTCGCACATCCACTTGTGGCTGGGCCGGCTTGCTATTACGCTCGGCATCATCAATGGCGGTCTGGGAATGCAGCTTGCGGACCGGATGAAGATGAGTAGTAGGCCGGGAATGATTGTTTATGGGGTTGTTGCGGGAGTTGTCTGGTTGGCGTGGGTGGCTGCTTCGATTGTGGGTGAGAGGAAGAGGGGGAGGGCTGCTGTGGAGGTGCCGCCCAAATCCGCGGAGAGCACGAGGGAGGTGTCGTAGAGTCATCCGGCGAATAGGCATTATACTCCGAAGTGGGATGTATCTGGAATAGCGGGGAAATTTGCAAGAAGGAGAACGAGAGTCACTGCTTTCCGGCTTGCCACCACTAAACTGCGTTCCCTCACTGCGTTGTTGCTTTTGGATGAAATCCTGACGTACCTCTAGTACTGGAAGGGAGTTATGCTGCTTGGATGAATGACTAGTTCCGATCTTATTTTACCCTTGCGAATGCACTGATGTAGACAATTAATAATCTTCTTCTATTAATTAAATATGGTATAGTTGTTGTAGTTAATTCTTCTATGGTTCTAATTATAATATACTTAAAAATATTTACTTACAGTTTTATCTATTACTATTTTATTTATAAAATATAATACTATTACCTATATAGTAATAAAAAATATAAAAATCTATTATTTTAAAAAAAAGATTTATTAGTATATATAATTATTATAATATTAAGACTTATATACTCTTTTAGACTGCAGGTTAATTAAATAATCTAGTTATATAATTACTCGCCTATTATATATATTTAATATTAATTATTTTATTTTATATATAATATTAAGTTACCTTTTACTCTTTTTTTTTTTAAAAAAAAAAAAATTTTAAACCTTATATTTAAGGCTACCTAATTATTAAAAAAAAGTCCTTTATCTTCTAAGCGAACTAACAATCAGCTCTTTAATTTCTAACTAATATATATAGGTTATATTACCCCTTCTAAGTAGGAGGCGAAAAACTACTCTACTTAGGTAATCTAAGTATAAAACTGCGTTATATTTACTAGAATTAATATATAAAGTTTACTATTACTTTAATAGTTTTTATTTAATATAGTTTAATTTAATTTTATAATATTATACCTCTTAAAGCGCTAAGGCCTTTAATATAAAATTTTTCTACTACTATTACTAGTAGCTTTCTCTAATACTTAATAATTTAATAATAATAACCTTTTCGCTAACTCTCTCTTTATAAAAATAATTTTAATCTCTAGTAAAGTACTAATTAATTTAAATCTTTTTAGGCGCTTTTACTAGTTATAATCTAAAAAATTATATATTTTAAAATACTACTACTACTGCTACCTACTATAAGTATTTATACTTAGTAATCTTTTTATATTTTTACTTTTATCTAGTCCCTCTTTTTACGCGTATATAAGTATATATTTTATATTTATTTTAATTATAACTTAAAGTTAAAGATTCTATTTTTATAGTATACTACTAGTTTTTTTATACTTTTAGTAATAATTACCGTACGCTTTTAAAATAATCTATTAATAGTATTATATAAGGTAGTAAAGGCGTTTATCTATTATATATACTACTGCTAAACAGCTAAATTACTATATACTAAAGCAATAATACTAAGCTTAAATATAGTAAAAACTACTATATCTAGCTAAAAAAAAGTATATACGCTATCTAAGCTAAATAAAGTTATCTTTATATAATTTTTTAATATCTTTAATTTTTAATTTAGTAATTTATAAAGCGTAAAAGTATAGGTATTTATTTATAGTTATATAAAGGTTATATAAAGGATTTATTTATATCTTATTCTTTAATACTTTATTAGTTTTAATAATAAAGTATAGATACTACTTAAACTTATTAAATATAGTAATTAAGTAATTTTAATAATAGAAAAAGTTCGCGTAGTAATTATATAGGTTTTTCTACTATTTATACTATATACGCAGCCCTTAAGGTAATTATATTATATTATACTAAATACCCTAGTGCCTACTAATATAGGCTACTAGTTTAATACTAACCGCTAGCCTACTAATATACTTATTATTTAATTAAGTAGCTATTTAAATAGATATTATCCTTAATTAACTTTTATAAGCTTAGCTTTTAATTATTACGTATATAGTTTAGTACTTAACAAAGTTCCCTTACTATATTTATACTTCTAGATTATTATCTAGGCGTACTTATTACTTTTCGATAGGTTATATTACTAAATAGTTATATTAAATTACTAATCTATTACCTAATTAGGCCTAGTTCGCTACGCTAAGCCTATTTAAAAATAGATTTTTATCTCGTCTAACTTTAGATAGTAATTTAGTCTAAAATACCTTTAAATATAACGTATTCTATATAAAGATTTTTAGCTTCTCTATAGCCTTATATTAATTCTTTAACAGTATTCTATACTTCTAAAAACTTTACTTTTTACTAGTAAAGTAGGCGTATTTAAAGAATACTGCGATAAAGAGAGGAATTAAACCTCTAATATAAGAAAAATATTAAAAATTTAAAGAATCTTTAAGGAATCTAATATATTTCCAGGTACTTACCTACTGTGCTATCCCACCACCTTTTACTCTAAAAATAAGTATTATTTAGTTTATTATAGTTATAAGTCTAGCGCTTTAGAACTATAGAATAATTTTTCTTATATAATTTTATACTAGTAGGTGTTTATTTTTATATATTTTAATTATCTTTTATTCTTATACTAAAGTATTTAATTATTAAACTAAGACTTTCTTCTTTAAACTTAATTATCTATTAATTACTTTTTAATTATTTATTAATAATTCCTCTATAATAGTTAATATAATTCTAGTAAAATTTTATTAGCTAATAAGCTATTTAAGCTAGCTTAATTAGTATATATAATTTTCGAAAAGTAATAAGTACGCCTAGACGATACTCTAGGGGTATAAACGTAGTAAGAGAACTCTATTAGGTACTAAACCGTGTACGTAATAATTTAAAGCTAAAATAAACGTTAATTAAAAATAATACCTATTTAAATAGCTACTTAATTAAATAATAAGTATACTAGTAGGCCTATAGTTACTATTAAATTAATAGCCTATATTAGTAGGTACTAGAGTATTTAGTATAATATAATACAGTTACCTTAAGGGCTATATATATAATATAAATAGTAAAAAAACCTATATAATTACTATATAAACTGTTTTTATTATTAAAATTACTTAATTACTATATCTAATAAGTTTAAGTAGTACTTTTACTATTAAGATTAATAAGGCGTTAAAAGATAAAATATAAGTAAATCCTTTATATAACCTCTATTTAACTATAAATAAATACTTATACTTTTACATATTATAAATTACTAAATTAAAAATTAAGGATGTTAAAGAATTATACAAAGGCGACTTTATTTAGTCTAGATAGTATATATACTTCTCCTAGCTAGGGATAGTAGCTCTTACTATATTTAATATATATAATTTTAATTTCTTACTATATAGAAAGGGATTTAGAAAGATATTAACTCTAAAAAAAAAATATTATTTTTATAAAAAATTATTAACTATAGTACTTTTTACTCACTATTTAACTAGTCTTATAAAATATTAATAATTTTATAATTAAAAAATAATATAAAAATAATCTTAAGGAGTATAAAGAATAAGTATAGTAGAATTTTATCTAAATGGTAGAATATAAAATATTTTTTACTAACTAGTTTATAGATAATAATTAATTTAAAAAGCTTAAGGACTAGATAAATAAAATAGTATATCCTAATATTTTAGAGTTAATAATAATTAAAATTTTTAATTACTAAATACTAATACCTTAAAAGATAATATATATACTTAAAGCTAATTTTATATTAACTAATATTAATATACACAATCTAGTATAAGTATAATATTATATTTATTTTAAAAAAAACTAAGTATAAAAAGTAGAATTCTTAGAAATAATATAATAAATAAAAACTTTTTTATAAGAAGGCGCGTATATATAGAATAGTTAATATAAAAAAAAATAGCCATTTATAATTTTTTAATTACTTAAAAAAAATTGCGTTTAAATAGATATAATTAATAAAACATAATATTACGCGTAATTTAATGCATAGGCGACCTCTTTTAACTTTAAATAAAATTAAAAATATTATTTTTATAATACTTTAATAATATTCCTTACGTATTAATTATAAAAAGAGATTAGTAGTATTTATAATACTTAATAGATATAGCTCTAATACTAATTTAAGTACTAATAAAAATTAGAATCAGTATTAAACTAGGCGTAAACCTATATATTTATATTTAAAATTAGTTTATTATTACTAGAAGCTAATTTATTATTGTAGGCTAAAGACTATAGTAATAAAAAGGTATCTAAAAGGATTACTACTAATTATATTTTTTAGTACTAATAGAAAGAAGATTCTTAATTACTTATAGTAGCCGGAATAGACTAACTTATAAATAAAAATTAAAAAGAAAAATATTAAATATTAAAAGGTAAATATTAATATTAAAATAGTATACTCTAAAAATTTTTTAATAGCAATTATAAATTTTTAATATTTATATTTATTAAAAAGAGTATAGATATTTATTATACTAAAATATTTAGTATATACCTTTTTTTAAAGAATATTATTTTAGATAATAGTACTACTATATATTTTATTAATAATACCTTAATATTTGTTTTTAGAATAATTAAAAAGGTAACTAAAATTAAGAGTATTAAAACTAAAATATAAATATTAGTAATTATTAAAATAAGTAACTAACTTGTAAAATAAGTTCTATATAGTATAAATAGTCCTTATATAAAAAATTTATTACTTATAGACGTTATAGTAGTAAAAGACTTTTATATTAATATTATTTTTATAGCTTATTTAGGGAAGACTAATATTTAATACCTAAGTCTTAATAATACTTTATATATAAGTATACTAAAATAAGATATTATTTTAATAAAGCTGTAATATAAGTATAATCTTATATATTTTATATTTGTATATTAATTGAATAAAAAGTGTGGCTGTAGTGGCTGTGTAGGCGACTAAAAGGGGTTTTAAAAAAGGAAGAGTATATACATGCCTTTATAATCTAAATAATCTTATATTTATTAAATAAAAGCCAATCACCTTTTATTATATAATTAATACTATAATAGACAATTATAAAATTTAAAATTATAAATTAATTATTCTTGTATGAATAGTAAGTAGATATAATATTAGTAATTAAAATATTTAAGTTAAGCAGTATTATAAGTATTAGTATAGTATACTTAAACTATTAAAATAAATAAAACGGCTTATTTAAAGTGTGTATACTACTTAATTACTTATATAATATAGGTAATTTTTAGAAGTTAAAGGGAATAATTACTAAAACTATTTTTTTTTAATATTATAGGACCTTTTTAATATACTAATAGGCAGATTAGGAAAGTATTAAAGTATAATTTTAAAAAATAATTTTAGTGAAAAGATTTATAATAATAATCTCTACTTAAAGGACTTTTTTTTTTTTTAAGAGGGGGAAGGGAAGGGGGGGGGCAAGCACGGGTGTGATTATAGGGTCTAATACGAAATTGGGAAGGATCTATTTTCTAACTATACTATCCTATCTCCAGGTATGCCAGTGTTGTATTTGTGGTAAACCGGCAGTTGCTATATTAGATCTATACGTATACTGTTATAGGGCGTTTCCTTTATTTATCTTAAAGGCCTCCGACTATACTAGGGTTTACAAGTAGAGCTCTAGATTTTTTTACTAGACTAAAGCGAGTAAACAGAAACTCGAGTAATACTTACTTAAAATTCTAAAGTCCTCTACTTATAATAACTATATTTTTGTATACCCTCTGCAACGTATTAAATTGCACCTACTCTAGCCCGTACCCTTTATATACGTATCTAAATATATATAATCTAGGCTTCTTCTACTATACCTCGTTAAGTAGGAATTTGTATCTAAGGTAGCCTACGTTAAAATAACCTTTTAGTGGACTATATATAATAAGAATATCTGTGTCTTCCGGGACTTTACTATACTATATATCTTTATTACGTAGGTATTAGAACGCCTAATTACTATAGCGTAGAGACAAAGGGCTGTTATAAATTTTTAGATAACGGCCGTTGCTGTATAATATAGTCGTTGATTTAGAGTTTAGGTAGATTACGCTACCCTAGTCGAGGGATGCGTGTTCTACTAGATCGGCACGTGGTTGGGTGTTGTCAAGCAAGATGTCATGGTTACTAGCGATTAGGACTTTGAAAGGATGCGGCAATGAGTTGAGCCAATCCAGAGAATGTTGGATTTCTCTTAGACTGCCGGTTTGGGTTATGTCGCCGGCATGGATTAGGACCTCACCCGCAGGTATGTCTGGCTGGCTGTTATGTGTATCAGAGATGCACACGACAGGGATGGGTTTGAGTGGCTGGAATCTGACAATTCGACGCAATTTGTATAATTTGGTTACCAGGAAAATGCAGGGTTCTCTGATGAATTGTTCCCATATGTTTGGTCGTGGTCGTTCGAGGAGCGCATCGAGCCCGCTGCTTCTCCTTAGCATGGCGTAGCAAGTCAGGCGACGACAAAGGAAGCAATCGCGGAACTTTAGATAATAAGTGTTTTGTGTGTGTTGTGTGTGTGTGCTCGTGTGTGCCCTGACAGCTTTGCCGCTAAACTCGTAGTGCGCTATACCATATTAGTGAATGTCACGTGATTTATACACCAGGCGCTCTGATTGTTCCGTTACCCGATGCTCTCGAAGGAAGACGCTGGACAAAGTTGCCTTGTCGGGCGAGCCTCTTTGGGACGATGTCAGCACGGGCGAAGTTTCAGCCGAATGTTCAGGGCCAATCTTCACTTCTGCGCTAGCCAAGAAGTTGCTGCCTATTACCAACGCGGCCAAGCGGTTCGCCGGGACGGGCTAAATGGCACCGTACCTACTACTATATAGCATAGCACAGCACTATATACGCTATACCCTAATAAAAACGTTACTATTACCCCCCAAAGCCTAGAAAAATATAAATGGTAAAAGCGAGAGCTAATAACGCGTCGTATATTAAGACACTCTAGAATTTTTAAAAATCTCTTTCTTCCACTTTCCGTTAAGCCTAATTTGGTGGTGCAATAGGCGTGCAAAGGCGAGTGTATTCGATGTGCCTTCACAGGTGTTCCCTTCCCGCTACGTGACCCGAATCGGGTTAGCGTGCCCAGCCGAGGGGCATCGCTCATCTCCCTGGGGATTTTCGGCGGCGTCAGGCAGTCAACAAACAACACGACGCACGAAACTCTCGCCCGCGTAGGCTCCTAATAAACCCGTCGCGGCCCGATTTGCACATCCGTATATACGCTTCCCATCACATAAACCCGAGGCTCGTCTGCTCAAAATGGGAGAGTCCAGGTGCGACGGCCACGAGGGGCTTCTGTCCCGACTTTCCACGCGAACTGCGAACGATGTGCTGATAGAATCCCTTCCACAGACAAGAACTCGTCGCATGGTTGAACAACCTCCTCCAGCTCAACATCACAAAGGTCGAACAATGCGGTACCGGGTACGTCCAGGCAAAGTGGCGAGAGGGCGGGATAGTGGCAGGAGCACACGCTGACGGTCCGATAGTGCAGCGCTATGCCAGGTCTTCGACAGCATATTCTGTAAGTTGCTACCTCCTTGACTTTCCACACACGGTCGACTGACACTGCTAGATGACGTGCCCATGTCGAGGGTCAAATTCAACGCCAACACCGAATACGCATACCTGCAGAACTTTAAGATATTGCAGAGTGCGTCCCAACATCGACAGCTCAGGAGCTGCGCTGACCGTACCAGACACATTTGCCAAGCACCACATCGACAAGCCCATCCCCGTCCAGCAGCTCGTCAAATGCAAGATGCAGGACAACCTCGAGTTCCTCCAGTTCGCCAAGAAGTACTGGGACCAGTACTTCCCCGGCCACGACTACGACGCGCTCGCCCGCCGCAGCGGACAAGCCGGCCTCGCCACCGGCGCACCCGCGACCCGTGCCGCGCCCGCTGCCGCGCGACGCGCCCCCGCAGCAAGCAACTCTGCCGCGCCGCGGACCCGGACGCCGCTGGGAGGCGGAGGCGCCGCAAGCGCCGCTCTGCGCGAGGAAAACAACGTGCTCAAGGAGACGGTAGCGGGCCTCGAGCGCGAGCGCGACTTTTACTTCAGCAAGCTGCGCGACATCGAGCTGCTGATCCAGAACGCCATTGAGGCGGATCCCGAGCTGGAGAGGGATGATGGGCTGCTCAAGCAAATCCAGAACATACTGTATTCGACTGAGGAGGGCTTCGAGATCCCGGCCGAGGGCGAGGCCGGCGAGGAAGAGACGTTCTAGGCGGGGCTTTGATTGGTGCGATGCATTTGAGCGCGGGGCTACGGCTGGGATACCATTTCCTTAATGTTTGCGATGCAATGTGACACGGATGCAATGCGACACGAAGGTAGGACATGGGCAGGAAGTGGTGGTCTGACGACTGTACGATATGAGTTGGACGTCACCACAAAGTAAGCAAACCTTTGAAAGGAGCACGTCACGTGTAGCAAGGAGCTGCATGCTCCGCACGAGGGCGCAGCGGGCGCGGTAAAAGTGCTGAAGTGCATAATAACATGTCCACTTTTTCATCAAGTCGTTGCGTTGCAAGTCGTGTTGTCTGTACACGTCCTCCACAGCCACAAGCCACGTTCCGATCACTTCCTCCTCCTCTCTCTTCTTTTCTTTCCTTCCCTTTTCCGCCCCATTCACGCGTCTGTCTGCGCATCTACCCCCGTATTGATCCTTCTCACCCCCTCCGTGCCATGCGTCGCGATCCCCTCCACACGAATCACCACCTTCACTTCAGTCCACGGCCATGCGTTCATTCACGACCACCCCGGACAGCTCCTTTGCGCCCGTCAGCTCAGTTGCGCCCTCTATCCATCCAACACGCAGTTCGACATAAGAAGTTCAACACAAAGGAAGGAAGGCGTTACACACACTTTCAACACAGCACGTGTAGCTTCCTGGGTACTTCTCCACAGTGCACTCGGCTAGGTTCTGCACTGGGAAGGCGGCGGCGCTGGAGGGTCTGCTGGTGTAGGATGGGGAGGTGGAGAGCGTGGGGTAGTAGGGGGGCGGTGGGCGGTGGGCGGTGGGCGGGGAGGTAGGAGGAGGATGAGGTTTGCGCGGTGGTGAGGGATAGGGAAGAAGAAGGGAGAGTTAGGAGGGGTTGGATTATAGGAGTGTGATGGGAGGTGGCGTCGCGCGAGGGGGTCATTTTGTGTAGACTGGTACACTAGGGCATACTGTTGGATTGGATTGGGAACGGACACACTGCTTTTTGTGCTGCGAAGCACGACGCGTTAAACAGCGCGTTCCACCTCCTTGGGCCGTCCGTCCAGTGCCCGCTGTTCCCGTCGCGTACGTCTCGCGTCCCGACCTGTCTTCTTCTCTCGCGCAACCTTTCACACACGCGCCTCCTTCCTCGCCGGTCAGTCGTCCGGCCACACATCCACCCTGTGCGGCATTCCCCCTACATCCTCATCCACATCTACCGCCCCCGTCCGATTGCCCTGCCCCATCGCCCGCACTACATATCCCCCATTGGGATCTTCCCCTTCCACCGCAGACCGGCAGTACCAGAAGGGCTTCCGGGCGTCCTTTGGCGCCTGGGTCTCGCGCATTAGCCCAGTCCCTAATATCAGACTCCACGATCTGGAGGGCAGGGGGGTTAGATGACGCGTAACATACCTTCTCGATGCAGCACCCCCAGGCGTTGCACTCGCTGAGCGAGGGCACGCTGGTACCGGCCGCGCCGCATGGACCGGTGGTGTTGGCGTGGAGGACGGGGCAGCAGATGGGGGTCGTGGGGATACCGAGGGCGGAGAGGGCGGCGCAGTGGGGGCCGGGGAAGTCGTTGGCGGCGAGGGTGAGGGGCAGGAGAGAGAGGGTGGGGAGGCGCATGGTTAGGTTGTTGTGGAGTGGAGGGATGGCCGGTTGGTTTGGCGTCGTAAGCTTCTCAGAGGCACGGGACGACTCCGTACCTATGGAAGCGTTTTGAGGGGTGTAAATTGTGTTGAATGCAGAAATGGGTGTGGAGAGTTGATTTGAGATTAGGGTGGGTGGTGGCTTTATGTTGATGATGTATGAGTGGAGGAGCGAACGCTGTCTCGTGCCAGGGTGACCGGGAGTGAGTGGAAGCGGGTGTTTCAGCAAATAGTGATGGGTAGGGCATGGAGACGGGTGTTTCGAGGCAGTGGTATGTTCCGGATGTGATGGCACTGGGAATCCGTGGGATAAAACTGGGGAGGGGTCATCACACAGTACGATTATGTTCTCCACGTTCAATCGCAAAGTCACGTCGAGCGAAAAGAAAGCATCGTAAAGTGCCAGTGATGGCTACGCGACGTCACTACCCATCTCTGAAAATAGCTGGTGCTTCACTTTTGCGCAACCAGTTCACACTCTGATTCGCACCGCCAACGCCAACGCCTGCGCCTGAGTATCCGTCAAGCCCCAGGCACTCATATCCCCGTACGGATACCCGAAATCGCCTACCGCCTTGTTGCGAGTCACAAAGCCGACTGGGAGACACCCAAAAGTGTCCTATGCGAGGAGGTTGCATTCACCTGTGGTCTGTAGCTCGCGTCAGCCCTGGGTTTCTCGTTGCAGGTGGAGGAAACATACCAGATCGGTTCCATAGCAGACTCAGCCATTGGGAAATGTATTGGCACATTCGCCAATATTGTCACTAGGTTCGTTCCTGAGCTGTGACGAACTGGAGTTGGGCTCCAGGTATGGAACCTCGCCAACCGATAGCCATTCGGAGCGATAGGGGACCTAGGGCTAGGCGCACCTGAGGATTCGGACCGTAGCGGTGATCGCACCAGGGCAAGCAAGGGCGATGAGGGATATTTTTAGAAAACATGGTGATTGGTGTGATTGATGGAAACTAGAGAGTTGCTGTGAGACTGGACCGGTCGTGGATAGAGGCAGATGATTGGATAATTGAGGTGATCACTTTTACATTCTAGACCTGCGACCTAGTAGAGGGAACATCTGTGAGTCCGATACAACCTTTGACAGGAGCCTAGGAACGAAGCTAGTGATTGGCTGCTGATTTTGCCTACGGGTGTAATATGGCCTATCCCGCTACAGCATTGTACCCGTTGTTTGTGACACAGTGCTGTGACAAGTCGCTTCACCGACAATGTAGCCAAAGTACGTATTTGCTGTAGAGGTTCACTTGTAGAAAACCAAGGGTCGAAGAACCAGCTATACTATCTAGCAACAAATAGAATATAAACTAAAACTGCCGCATATACAAGTTTTTATCCATAATCTTGTTAACGGGAAATCCCTTTTAGGTTTAGGTAGGGCCGCTTTTAGCTATAGTTGCCTGGCTTAGTGACTTAATATTTTTAATTTATTTATAAATACTTTTTAACTCTCTTTTTTAACTCTCTTTTTTAATTCTTTTTTTTTAACTTTTTCTTTTAACTTTCTTTTTTAACTCTCTCTTTTAACTCTCTTATTTAATTCTGTTAATAGATTTTTTTATTTATTTTTATATTTCTGTATTCTATATAAGTGTATAATATTATTTATTTTAAATATAATTAGACTTTTATACTACTGCGTATATTTTATAAAATTTTAATTAAAATAATATTTTTATATAAATTTAATAAAAGTGTACTATAATAATCTACTTATAATACTAAAAAAAAATTTAGTATATAATTATATATTATAGGAAAGTAAACGCGAAAAAATTAAATTAAATTAATAGCTTTTTAAAATCGTATAACTTATTAATTATAAAGCTTAAAAATATAAAAATAATATAATTTTAAAAAGAAACTTATAAATATTATATTAAGGATTTTAAATACTATTTACTAAGTATATATAATAAACTAAAATTATTTAAATATAGTAATATTTTTTATCTATTTTTTAAACTCCTAAAACTTTTTAGGTAGTAAATATATATAATAAAAATTTTAATTATACTTTATTAGGTATACTCTAAGTTACGTAATCTAATTTTTAAATTATATTAATAATTTAATAATAGAATTATATTAAAAATATAAATATATTTTATATTTATATAATTGCTAATTACGTAATAAATTATTAATATTATAGTATATTAAAATATCTTTTAACTTTTATAAACTTTAATTTTTTATATTTTTAAAATAGGACTAAATTTTATAAAACTTAAATTTAAACTTAATTTTTTTTAAAAGTAAATACTTTTATTCTTACTTTTACTTTTATTTTAAAAAGTACTTTCTATAGTATTTATAATACTATATAATATATTAAAAATAAAAAAATACCTATAATATAATAAAGAGTTAAATAGAATAGTATAATAAAGATAAGTAATAAAAAAAATTATTACTAGAAATTTAATTAACAGTTTTAAAATAAAATTTAAAAAATTATTAATAGAAAATAATCTAAAGATAAAAAAAAATTTATAATTATATTTTTTTTTAAAAATAACTACTTTCTTAATATAAGTAAAAAAACCTATAATATATAAAGGAAATATTATATTTATATACTAATAGAATAAATAGTATAGTTATAGTAGCTTAGGGTAACTAAAAGAAATTTTAAAAAAGAAGGAGTATATATATATCTTTATAAGAAAATATTAATAAAAAATTAAAATATACTAAAGAAAATATAAAAAATATAAAAAATATATAAAAAAATAAAAATTTTTTTTCTAAGAAGTTAGTAATATAGAGTAGATAAAATTATAAATAATATTATAGAAAGAAGAGTAATAATAAAATTAAAATAGAACTAGCTATTAGCTAATAATAAAATAAGTAATTTTAACTATTTATAATATTAATATAAAGGTATACACATACTCCTCCTTTTTTAAAACCCCTTTTGGTTGCCCCGAGCCACCACAGCCACACTATTTATTCGATTAATATACAAATATATAATATTAAAATATATAACTTCTTATATATTCTTTTAACTTATAGTTCTAGGTCTTTTAATATTAATTATATTAATTATTTTATTAGTTGAGATCTTACCCTATCAGTTTAGAATATAATTTAAATAGTAGATAAAAGTAATTTAGTATTTATTAACATACCTGGTTTTTTTACTTTTTTTACTAGTATAGACTATATAAATAAAGTCTTTATATCCAAAATTAAACTAAAAATAAAAACGGGTAAGTAAATTTATAGATTTTTAGTTCTTTTTTAATATAATTATAAACTTTATATAAATAATAATTTAGGTTAGTAATTTTACTAAGATAATGTCTTTATTTTTAAATAATAAACGTTTTAAACTAGTTTAAAAATAATAAAATTATACTTTTTTTTTCCTAGTCTATAGTCCAGACTTAAATTCTCTTAAAAATATATAGACTTTATTAAAATCTAAACTAAATAAAAGATATATAAATAATTTAGGTATAAAATTAAGTTTAAAAAGTATAGAGATCTTTAAAAGAGCTATTATTAATAAGTAGTATTATATACTATAAAAAGATATTAATAATTATATTTTATTATTTACTAACTATTATAGAGTAGTTATAGAAGTTTAGGGGTACTATACTAAATACTAGTAATATATAATTTACTAGTTTAATATTAAAAATTTAAAAATTTAGCTTTTATATATAATTATATAATTAATATATAAAAATAATTTATATACTAATAAAATAGAGTGTCTATTATTATATATATAATAATAAGCCATTTTTACATCTTAGATAAAAAGTTATAATAGTCTAAAATAGGATTCTAAATATTTTCTATATTTACGAATTTTTTTTTACCTTTAAATCCCTTAATAAGTAGTTCTAAGTAGGATAATAAAGTACGCTAGACTTTTTAGTTAATATAATATTTATTTTTCTATTTTTAGACCTACTAGTTAAAAAGTTATATTATTTTAAAAATTTAATATTTTCTTAGTCTTTTTTTGTTACTCCTCTATAATATATAAATATATAATTATAAAGGTATATATATACTCCTCCTTTTATAAAACTCCTTTTAGTCGCCCTAAGCTACTATAGCCACACTCTTTGTTCGATTAGTATATAAATATATAAATATATAAATATATTTTATATATCTATATATAATAGGTACTATTATAGAATATATAAAAATTAACTAATTTTATAACTTAAAAAAAGTTATAAGGCCCTAAAGTAAAATTCTAAAATGTTTTTAATTTTACTAATATTTTACTACCTTTAAATAACTTACTAAGCAGTCTCTAATAGAATAAATAAAATTTTATTATTTTTTTCTTTTATATTTGTATACTAATCGAATAAAAAGTGTGGCTGTAGTGGCTCGAGACAACTAAAAGGAACTCTTTTCTTTAATATACTCTTATCCTCGTATTTTTAGACCTTATAATTAAAACTTTATATTATTTTTAAAAAGATATTTTTTTTAATTTATTATTTCCGCTATTATTCTCCGGTAATATATATACTAATAATATGATTATAATATTTATTTATAATAAATTAAAAATAATCTTATTTATAATTAATTAATATATAAATTTTTCTTAATTAAGTACTATATATATATTTATATATAAGAAATAAAAAATATTCTTCTTTTTTATATATATAATAAAGTTGCTATTAGTAACTACCTAATTAAAAAGAGAGTACTAAATATACTATATAAACTAATAACCAGCTCTTAAATAATACTACGCTAAGCCTAATTAAGAAAAATAGTACTAAAATAGGTATATAATAACTATTTAATAGTACTTAATAGTATTATAGCTTAGTATAATTTATTACTCTATATAGTAACTTATACTTATATATCTATAATTATAACTATTACTAAGTAGGTATTTATAAAGAAAAAAAAATATTATATTTACGGTATGCAGCGCGATATATAAGATAGTAAATTTTATTAAATATAGTACTAAACTTCTATATACCTAATAGACTATAAAATAGATAATTTACTAGTAATATATATATAGGCTTTTATATTATAAACTCTTACAGCGCGTACTGTAAATAATATATATTAAATAAATAAGTAAGAAAAAAATAAATAAAAAAATTAAACTTAAGATAAATAATTTTTTATAACTAGTATAAAGTAATAGTAGTATTTATATAACTTTTAGTATAATACTATATAATAATACGTCTAATATAACCTAAAAATAGTATATATTTATAGCAGCTATTACTAAAAAAATTAAAAATTTAACTAAGATATAGATAATAAGGTAGAACGCCTTATAAATTAAATAAAAAGCTAGTATTATTAATATTTTTAAATACCTACTAAATACTTAAAACGTAAAGTAGTATATAACAGTCCTAAAAAGTCTACTATAAAGACTAATAACTTATAGGACTTTTATAAATAATTAAAAATTTTATATAAAGATAGTAAAGTAACTTATAGACTTAATATAAAGATAAACTAAATAATCCTAAGTATATTATAGAACTACGGGTATATAATATTATAGAAGCGTAGTAGGTACGTAAGGCCTAAATATTAAAAGATTTTTTAAATTAGGCTATAAGGACTATAAGGAGATAATAGCTAATAGGTTTAAAGTAATAAAAATAAATAGCTAGATATATAACTAAATAAAATAAAATATTCTATATTAATTATTTTATTATAATTTTAAAATCTTTAGGTCTCTATTAAGACTGGAAAAAGTATTCTATTTATAATATATTATAAAGTATTACTATATATTAATACTTTCGCTACTAAATATAAAATATTAAAATATATATATTATATTTGTATATTAATCGAACAAATAGTATAACTGTAGCAGAGTAGTACAGTAGGCATGTACCTAAAAATACTAAAATTTCTTAATATTTAAAGTCTCTTCTGCGTATTAGGGATTTAATTCCTTTCCTTATTACAGCGTTCTTTAAACACGCCTACTTTATATAGTAAAATATAGAGTTTTTAGAAGTACGGGGCACTACTAAGGAATTAATATAAGGCTATAAAAAGCTAAAATCCCTAGTATAGAATACGTTATATTTATAGGTATATCTTACTATCTAAAGTTAGAAAAATAAAAATCTATTCCTAAATAGAACTAGCGTAGCGAACTAGGCCTAATTAGGTAATAGATTAGTAATTAATAACTATTTAGTAATATATTAATTTGGGAATTAAAGAGCTGGTTATTAGTTCGCTTAGGATATAAAACACTTTTCTTAAATAGTTAGGTAGCCTTAATATAAAAGGCTAATTTTTTTTTTTTTTTAAAAAAAAAAGTGTAACTATAGTAGCTTAAGGCGACTAAAAATTATAATTATATTAAATAGTTATATTAAATTTTTTTTATTTGTTATATTATTATATATATAAAATAATTATGGTAGCTATAATAACGAATAAGAATTTTTATACTTATTATATTATTATTATAGTAAAGACTTTATATTAATATATTTTAAGGATTTAGTTAGACTAGTAAATAAATTAGATCTGTATACACCACGTTAGATTTTACCTAAGTAAAAATACTAAATTTTTTAACGAAAATTTTAAATAACTCTATAACTATAATAGAGATAATTATAAAATTTTTATATAGGATATATGTATTGCTATATATTATATATATAAGTTAAAGATAATATTTTTATTTACTAGGTTTTATATAAATTAAGATTTAGTAGAATATATTCTTTAATCTTAAAATATATAGAGTAAGAAAAATATTATTTTAATTTATATATTTAAAACATAGTTCTATAGTCCTATATTTACCTTATATAATAGTTTTATAATTATACTTTTTATAGTTATAGAGTTATTTAAAATTATCTTTAAACATTTTAGTATTTTTTACTTAGATAAAATCTAGTTTTAATCTAATTAGTTAATATAACTCTACTCTAACCCCTATCTATTTACTAGCGTATAAGTTATTTAAATACTAGTTCTTTTAATAATATACTATAACTATAATACTTATAGTCTTCTTTTAGTACTTTACTATTATATATATATTTATAAGTTTTATTTCTCTAAATATTTATATTTATTTAATAGATAAAATAGTTTAGTAGCTAGCTATAACTTATTTAATATAGTTTAATAGTTAGATTATGTAAATAAGTTACTAAATATCTAATTATAAAGATTTTTAAATATCTTATAGTAGAGTAGGACGTAGGGGATAGTCTATAATATTTTACTATACTAGTAGTAAGAGCTAGTAACGTCTAGTACTTATGAAGTAACGAGAAAGTCGCGTAGGCCTATTTTTTTTTAGTACGTAACTATACTAGTTGTATACTCTATCGTTTAGTGAGGCCTTTATAAAACTAAACTAATTTTTTAATAGGTAACAGTATATA
This sequence comes from Pleoardoris graminearum, assembly GCA_030770415.1. Classification (NCBI taxonomy): domain Eukaryota; kingdom Fungi; phylum Ascomycota; class Dothideomycetes; order Pleosporales; family Didymosphaeriaceae; genus Pleoardoris; species Pleoardoris graminearum. The sequence goes on from JASEKS010000096.1 coordinate 189,767, forward strand.
TCTGTAGGTCGCTTAGCCTTTAGTTTCTGTTCGCTACTTAGCTATCCAGGCATGTTCTATCTGCGTCTTGCACCAGCGTTTAACCGTTAATCTAAGGAAATAAAGCTTGCGTGGTGAGTCTGCCGGCGGGCATGTGCCGCCGTCCTCCTTCAGATGATTGACAGCAAATCTTGAGAGCGGCAATTTCCAGCCAATCAGGGCACTCAGATTAATAGTTCTTCCTCTCCCGAAGCCTTATAAAACTCCAGCCTCCTCCTCTATGAAAATGCCTAATGCGGTAAGGTCGTCGAGTAACTCTGAGTTGATTCGAGTAATGCGAAAACCCTTACTTGAGGTTGCTCAGACAGATCTTTACTCGTGGTTGCTTGTTATGTAACCTTGGAATCAAGCAAAGCCAACCAACCAAGCCGGGTAACTTGGTTGTTGGACACTGCACGGACAGCAAGAAGAGGGTGTCATGCGGAGATGCCCACACGCCTGATGTGGAATAATTGTCATCGAAGCCCAGTTCGCGTGCGAGGTATACCACGTATTTTACTGAAATAGCTTGCGGGCGATGCATGAATTCCATGCTTTTCTCTCTGAAGTCGAGCACATCGCCATTCTTGATCGAATGCTTCTCCATATTCTCACCAAGTTTGAGCTGGTACGAGTCCTTGGTGTCAAGTGCGCCCGTCAAGGCCGCACTTGCGACACACCTCTTAACCACATTATGCGGAGTCCATGGTACAGTGAATATCATGGAGTTGAGAAGTTTGTGAAAACATTTGGAGACAGAATACATGGATTAGACTTTGGCCTTAGACTATGATCTGTGATGCCGAAGAACTGACATTTTCAGCGGCGGTACAAATTTGCGCTAAGATTTTGTTGTTGCAATGCTTAAATTTCCGAAGATAGATATTTTGGGAGGCGACCAGAGGAGAGTATCGGTTGACACTGACGACGTAGCCAAAATCCAATTCGAATCGAACAGCTTTAGCTATTCCCGCGAAGCTAAGCGCTTCTATCTATTTAGTAACAAGGGCGATGGTTTTCGAGCATTCGCAATCATTCTTCCCCTCCTCGGCCTTAGGGCATTCTTGGATCTCCGTGTTCCCCGTGCCGTCTTCTACCACACGAATGCATCTTTCAACCTCCTTGGTTGCAACTGTCTCACCACACTCGCATCCATTTTGGCCTTCCTCAGCTTGGCTGCATTCTTGGCGCTCTGTATTCCCAGTGCCATCTTCGAGAACTCGAGAGCACCTAGTTTGGGTGAATTTATTGGTACAAACACATCCAGCAGTGCCCTGCTGGCATGCCTGTTTGGAGGTATTGCCGAGCCTGTCGTCCACAGTTTTCTCGCACACTAAGTTCTTCTTCACATCTTGTCTGGCGTCGAGAGTGCTGGTGAATGGGACAGCCGAGGCTAGCGTAGCCAGCAGGAGTGATGTTAGGAGAGTGGTAGTGAGCTGCATGTTGTTGAAAGTGTAGTGGCCAAGAAAGAATTAAGTTGATCAGTGAAGGACAAAAGTTAAGTAGAATGTCTTAATTTGACTAGTATGAAGTCAGCTTTGCGAACATGATGACAGCACGGCTGCGCCAGGGTTAGGTAAACGGTACCTGGATAGAAGCAAATGAGAGCCGGCTCTTGAAGACGGACGGAAGAATTGGCAATATGGAGAATGGAAGAAGAATGCCCGCCGACTAATGTTGGCCTGAATAATGGGAAGGAAAAGGGCAATTTATGTTCCCTGCAATTGTGTGTTGGCAATGAAGAGGCGTATTTCTGGAGCATCGGGGTTTGGCTTGGCGTCTCATATGTTACACCACCCTGGACTAGCGCCTCATGAATGTCGGAGCGAGTTTTCAGATTAAGGTTATTCCAACCCCTAGGTATTATGTGCCGTTTGAAATTGGGGCGGGCCTACTACAAGTTTAGTTTAGTTATTTCTTATCAGTTTTAGCCGCGATACCGTGCCTTGGCAGTTCGTGCGCCACGTCACAAAACGCGCCACCTAATAATAAACTACTCTAATTTTGACCCGCCGTATTTTTATTAATATAAATCTAATTAAGTCTATAAAGTAATTAAATTACTAAAACTAGAAAAAACTTATTTTATATAAAAAAATTATTAAAAAATTTAGTACTATATAATTTATATTAATATATAGGGATATATATTCTATATACATATATTTAGGTATTTATAATTTTACTAAAATCTTAGCTAATAATAAAATATATATTTATATAAATTATTAAATATTTTATAACTAATATTAAATACCTAACTAATTTTTAGATATTTAGTAAATAAACTAAAAGTTCGCAGTAGTATTTAAACTAAGATAAGCTAATTATAATACTAGAAAAGACTAGTATTATATGCCAGCGTCTCTGATTCTTATAAATTATACTCCTATATAGGGCTCAGCCTTCTAAGTAAAATATTAGGTTTAGGCGTTATATTATTAACTGCTACTAGGATTAATATTTTAGGTACTAGAACCCTAATGATTAATAGAGTTCCTAGACGCGTCCTCTAATAGGGATGGCGGCATATCCGACAGTTCCCTAATAGCCTCGACAAGCTTTCCGACCTGTGCCTCATCCACTGCTTTGATCACACTAGCACCCTGTTCAATCACACACTTCCCTACTAAGTGATGCACATCCTCGATCCCTTTCATCATGTCTCCATCCGGTTTTTACCAACCTCGCCAAGATCGCTCGCAGCTATGCGATAGCGTTGGAGTCTTGGGATATTGCCCTGCGGGACAACGTCGCGAAACACTTTCTTTAGGCTGTTGGCCTTTTGCTTACAGCGTTCCGCGTCTAGCTTTATTAATTAGCAAGACTTTTCATCTTGATCGTGGTTGCGGATGTGGTCTTCGGCGATGCTGAGTGTATCCATGACAAGCTCAACCCTTCCAAGAACTTTGTGGAACGCGTCAGGAAGATCTTTGGCTTCTTTAATGTCGCCGCAAGCCTTCTTAACACCCTTGAAGGCTGAGATCGTGTCGTCTATGGTGTCGGCAACTTTGTTTGCTTCAATGCCCACCATCTTTACCTCCGAGCGATGGAAGGAATTGTGAGGGCGCGTATACTCAGCTAGAACAGAAGGACGCTTTTGTCAGCTTATCATCTCTATCCTTTGGGGACAAGATATTTACCGGCGAAGCAGACACTGATTTAGCCTGATCTAAGGGTGTTAGCGCTTTGAAAATGAAGCGGGCTAGCGAAAATTCGTACAGTATAGGGTATACAACCTTCCAAAACAGAAACATGCGCTATTCGATTAATAGCTTTTGGAACTAGGGGTTAAAAACACCAGGACGAATAGATTTAAAAGTTAAGAGGTTTTAAGAACTTTATACCTAGTTTAGTCTTCGAAGTCAATAAGGCACTATATATATATAAACTAGGTATGGTTAAAAATTAAATATACTAGTGTATTAAAATAATACGCGTACGTTTTACCCTTTAAAGTATTAAAACATATAACTAATTTACGTTAATAACGTGGTAGAAATTAGTATATTCTATTAGTATATAGCGTTAATTATAATATTATAACTCTAATCTACTCCTATATATATTTCTAATAAGTAATAGTGTATATATACTACTATATTTTAATTGTCTATATAGATAGACTATACTCCTATCTTATATTATAGTAGCATTTTTCACTTTCTACTTTTAGTAAAAGTCTTAAAAAATAAGTAATAAGAACGAGAATAGATAAACACTTTATTTAATTATATTAGTGGTTTTATGTTTATATTTTTTAGGTATTCTATGTCTATTTAAGATATATACTAGTCTTTAACTCTTTTAAGCTCTTAATTTTAGACTATATTATTCTTATCTAATAGGTAGATAAGTATACTTAGCCTATAATTATAATTTTAACTATTAACTAGTTTACTAGTCTTAAGCTCTCTAAACTTATTTAAGCGTTTTATTTGTATATAACTAAGTATATTACAGAGAGGTAATAATAAAAAAAATTAAAAAAGATACCTATTTTAAAATTTATATAAAATTAAATAATAGGCCTAAAAATACATAAATAATAACGTTCTAAATAAAAAATTACAGAGAAATTCATAAGAATTTTAGATATTACTTTTTAAGCATATATTATAAATTAATATTACGTAAATATAAAGATTTTTTAGCCCCTTTTTTAAGATTCTATTACTTTTTAATTAGTAAATATATATAACTAAAATTTTAACTATACCCTTTTAGGCCAAGTATAGGTTACGTAAGCTATATTTTAATAAGAATTTATTATATAATAATAAATTCATACGGGTTTAACCGTAACGGCCAAGTCTAATAAGTTATAATAGTAGTATATATAAAGGTATACACATACTCCTCCTTTTTTAAAATCCCTTTTAGTCGCCCCGAGCCACTACAGCCACACTTTTTATTTAATTAATATATAAATATATATAGTGGTGCTTATTAAAAGGTGTTTTACTATAAGAAAGAAACTTTTTTATTTTTTTTAATACTACAGGGGGGGGATATTGAAAAAAGACCAATCCAAAAATTACCTTTTTTAAAATAATATAACTTTTTAGTTATAAGGCCTAAAAATACGTAAATTATACCGTTTTAAAGAGAAAGACTAGCGTAATCTATTCACCCTGTTAGAGGCTGCTTACTAAGGGGTTCAGGGGTAAAAAAAATTAGTAAATATAGAAAATTTTTAGGGCCCTAATTTAGGCTATTATAACTTTTTTTTGAAGGTGTAAAATTTGCTTATTTTTATATATATAATAATAGATACTAAGTTATATTAGTATATTAAATATTTTTATATATTTATATATTATTTATATAATTATATATAAAAGTCACTTTTTTATATTTTTAATAATAAACTAGTAACTAATAAATTACTAGTACTTAGTATAATAGCCTTTAGCTTCTATAACCGCCTTATAACGGTTAGGGAGTAATAAAATATAATTATTAATACCTTTTTAAGGTATTTTAAACTACTCCTCGTTAGTAGCTTTTTTAAAGGCCTTTATACTATTTAAACTATTTTCTATACCTAAATTAGTCTTTTTATTTTTAATTAGCCCTAATTTTAATAAACCCTATATATTTTCTATAGGGGCTAAATCAGGACTATAGGCTGGGTAAGGAAATAGTTTAATTTTGTTGTTTTTAAACCACGTTAAAACGTCCCTAGTTTTATAAATAGGGACGTTATCTTGTTAAAATTACTAACCTAAATTAATATTAATACAAAGTTTATAATTATAATATAATATAATAATATATATATATATATATTATTATATTATTAAAAACAGGGGTAAAAAAGTATTATAAAACTTACCCCTTTTTATATAGGGTTTAACCTCAGGTATAAGGACTTTATTTATATAGTCCTTACTAGTATAAGAAGTAGAAGAATTAGGTGTTTTAATAAATACTAAATTACTTCTACTTCCTACCTAAATTGCACCCTAAATATGTAGGGTAAGATTATAGCCTATAAAATAATTAATATAAATAATATTAAAAAACTAAAACCATAGCTTAAAAATAAATAAAAAGTTATATAATTTAATAATTTAAAAAGTTAAAATAACTTACTTTGTAATTAGCTAACAGCCAGTTCTCTTCTAACTCTATTATTACCCCTTTTTCTATAGTATTTCTTTTTAGCCTAGCCCCTTTGTATTGCTGACTCATTAGAGAATATTATTTTATTTAGTTTTATATTTTTAATATTTTTTAATTGTTCTTTAGCGTATTTTACTCTTTTTTTAGCGTTTTCTTTATTAATTATTAGTTTTTTTTTTACTTATATTAATTATATATCCCTCCTCTTTTAAAACTCTTCGTAATTATCTAGGTGTAATCTCTAGATTATTTTCTAATAGTATTCTTTTATTATCCTTTTTAGGACTTCTAGTTAAGTCTCTATTAATAGCTCTTTTATCTCTTTAAGTTAGCTTTTTTATACCCCCTTTATAAACTTTTTTTATATTATAATTCTTATCTTTATTTTTTTCTTTTCTTTTAATTCTTTTTATAGCGTTATAAATACTTTATTAAGGCTTTTGTAAGGTAGTAGCAATTAAAATAGGAGAGTTATTTACTTTTAAAAGTAAATTAACATTATATTTAAGTTTTAAGAATTTTAGCTCCATTTTAAGGAAATAGAAGTTTAAGTTTATAAAAGTTAAAAGATATTATAATATACTATAATATTAATAATATATTACGTAATTAGTAATTATATAACCCTTAGCACTATTTTTATAATTAATATAATTATATAATTAGATTACTAATATACTTCGAAAATCTAGTCACGTAACCTACGCTAGTCCTAAAATAGTATAGTTAAAATTTTAGTTAAATATATTCACTAACTAAAAAGTTATAGGAACCTTAAAAAGGGGCTAAAAAGTTTACTATATTTAGGTAATTTTAATTTATTACAGGTAATAAATATAACGTAACTAAAATACTAATATAAATCTCTATTATATTCTCTTTAAAACAGTATAATTCACGTATTTTTAGGCTTAGTAATTAATTTTATATTAGTTTTTAAAAAAGATAACTTTTAGATTGATCTTTTTTCAATGTCCCCCCCCTGTAACTGCCTATTTTCTTTATACCTAAACTGTTATATATTATTATAAGTTTATTTTATTTATACTTATAGGTATTTTATAACGCTCTTTTTTTTAATACTTATTTATCGTCTATTAGATTTATCCATTATTATTAATTACTATCTTATATATAGCTTTTATATTATTCCTAATATTTTTCTTACTAGCTCTTTTACGTTTTATAGTTATACTATTATTAGAATAACTACTACTACTCTAGCCCTAAAGCTAGTGTAGTTAAAATTATTTTAGTTATCTAGTAAAACTAAAAACTATTACTTCTACCGATAGATATAGTTTAGATTAGTATTTATAATAAAATCCTTAGGCTTTTTAAAATTTTTAAAATTTTTTACTATTATAACTATATAAGTTAGTAATAATTACTATTACTATAGCCGTATAGGTATAGTATACGCTTATCTATTTTTACTATAAAGTAGTAGTCTATAGTTATTAAACTTATTATTTATTCTATACTATCTAATTACTTATACAGGCTAAGACTTACTGTAATACTCTAGAGCTTTTTAAAAAATATTTAGTAAAAGGAATATTATTAGTAGTATAAGAATAGATTTAGTTATATAAAAGGCGGTATAGGTATTATTTTTATAAAATTATTTATTTATAGTATATAGTTATAGATACTTAGTAAAAGATATAATATAACTATCTAGTATAGTAGGCTGCTTATTATACTTTTTTATTATTCTATATATATAGTAGCGGGGACGCTAGTATATATTAATACCTTATAGTATACTATAAATATACTATCTTTTTTTTTTATAAATAAACGCTGCATACTAAGTTAGAAAGTAATACTTACTTATATATTACTATTTTAACTTATTACTATTTTAACTTATTACTATTTTAACTTATTACTACTTTAACTTATTACTATTTTAACTTATTATAATTAGTAAATATATTTTTAGTATACGTATTAATATATAATCGCGTACTACGTTTTCTATTATTATACTTAAAATATTATAGAGCCGTTTTATAGGAACCCCTATAGTAGCTAGTAGTAATTTTTTTTTAAAATATAAATACTACACTAAAAGTATAGGTTTATTTAAAAAAAAATTTTATATTAGTAAATATTTAGTTTTTTTTTTAAATAAAGCTATACTTTTAGTATAGGATCTATATTTTTTTAAAAAAATAACTACTAGCTACTATAGAGGTTTTAATAAAATAGTTGTATAATATTTTAGATATAATAATAAAAGATATAGTATATAGTTATATATTAACGCGTATACCAAAACGTATTTATTAATTATAATAAGTTAAAATAGTATTAACCTCCTTTAATCTAATACTAGATATCTATTTATAAAAAAATTATAGTAATAGCTTACGCCGTTACTAGTATACTATAGGGTATTAATATACGCTAGTATCCTCGGTACTATATATATATATATAAATCTAACTCGTAGTCTACTACACTAGGCAGCTACTTATATTTTTTTTATAAATATTATATATACTATATACCGTATATTATATTATAATAGCTAAATAACTCTATAAAAGTAATACTTATAGTACCTTTTATATAACTAAATTTATTTCTATACTATTAATAGTATTCTTTTTATTAAATATTATTAAAAAGCTCTAATATACTGCAGTAAGTTTTAGTCTATATAAATAGGTAAGTAATATAGAATAAATAATAAGTCTAATAACTATAAATTATAACTTTATAGTAGAAATAAATAAGTGTATATTATATCTATATAGCTATAGCTATAGTAATAGTAATTATTACTAACCTATATTTTTATAATAGTAAAAAATCCTAAAAATTTTAAAAAGCCTAATAAGGTTATTATAAATACTAACCTAAATTATATTTATAAATAAAAGTAGTAGCTTTTAGCTCTACTAAATAACTACAGGGGAGTAAGAAAAAAAAAGATAAATTAAAAAAGAGAACTTTTTAAAAATTTATATAATATTAAATAATAGTCCTAATAATAAGTAAATAATACTATTTTAAAGAGAACACGTTAAAGAATTATATAAGTATTATAGTTTCTAATTATTAAGTATATATAAGAAACTAGAATTACGTAAATATTAAAATATTTTTAGTCCCTTTGTTAACTCCCTATAACTTTTTAGTTAGTAAATGTATTTAACTAAAACCTTAGCCATACCCTTTTAGGCCTAGTATAGGTTATATAACGTGAATTTTAATAAGAATTTATTATATAATAATAAATTTATATAATTACTAATTATGTAATATATTATTAATATTATAGTATAGAATAATATCTTTTTAATTTTATAAAGCTAGACTCCTATTACCTAGAATTAGCGACAAATTTAATAAAACTTAAATCTAAAATTAATATTCTTTTAATAGTAAATACTTTTAGTTTAATAATTATACTTTAAAAAAAACTTTAAGCTATATTTATAATACTATATTAGGTATTAAAAATAAAAAAAAAAATAATAATATTATAAATAAACTTAATAGGGGTAGAGTGTATAAGGTAGTATAAAAAGAAAAAGGAGTTATTAATAGGAACTTAATTAAAAGCCCTAAAAAAGAAAATAAAAGACTTTTATTAGAAAATAGTTTAAATATCTTTAAAAGATTATTATAAAGAGTTTTAAAAGAGGAGAGTTATAATATTAATATATATAAAAAAAACCTATAATTTATAAAGAAAACGAAAAAAAATTTTATAATACGCTAAAGAATATAAAAAAAATATTAAAAATATAAATTTAGAAAAAAAATATTATTTAATAAGTTAGTAATATAGAGAGGTAAAATTAATATAGTATATTATAGAAAAGGGGTAATAATAGAGTTAAAAAAGAACTAGCTATTAGCTATAGGGGGGGGGATATTAGGAAAAGCGTAATTCAAAAAGTTACTATTTTTAAAACTTAATATAAAATTAATTACTAAGCCTAAAAATACATGAATTATACCGTCCTAAAGAGAAAGTTACAGAGATTTTTATAAGTGTTTTAGCTACGGCTTAGTTAATATACGTAATAAACTAAAATTACTTAAATATAATAGTTTTTTTAGTTCCTTTTTTAGGTCCCTATAACTTTTTAGTTAGTAAATATATTTAACTAAAATTTTAACTATACTATTTTAGGCATAGTCTAGGTTACGCAACTAATCTTTTAGTATAGATTAATAATCTGATAATATAATTATATTAATAATAAAAATTTAGTCTATACTTATATAATAGCTACTTACGTAATATATTATTAATATTATAATATACTATAATATCTTTTTAATTTTATAAATCTAGACTCCTATTCTCTTATAATAGCGCTAAATTTAATAAAACTTATATTATGATATAAGCTTTATCTTTTACTAAGCGAGAGGTGTTTACCTTTTATAATAGTTATAAGCCCTTAATTCTGCTAAAGCTTATTTAAGCAGGCCCTTTTTAGTTTATTACTAAGGTAGAGGACTATAAAGGTAAAAAAATAGTAATATAAGACTATATAATTAGCGTTTAAGTAGTTACTAGTCCTAATTAGGCCTAGTAACTGGGGGGTATATTATAATATAAACTTTATCTCTTACTAAGCGAGAGGTATTTATCTTTTATAATAGTTATAAGCCCTTAATTCTATTAAAGCTTATTTAAGTAGGCTCTTCTTAGTTTATTACTAAGGTAAAGGACTATAAAGGCGAAAAAATAGTAACGTAAAACTACGTAATTAGTATTTAAGTAGTTACTAGTCCTAATTAGGCCTAGTAACTAGGGGGTGTGTTGTAATATAAGCTTTATCTCTTACTAAGCGAGAGGTATTTACCTTTTATAATAACTTAAATTTAAAATTTAACTTTTTTTAACCGTAAATAATTCTCCTTTTTTAATTACTACTACTTTAAAAAAGCCTAAATAAAGTATATATAACGCTATTTAAAAAATAATAAAAAAGGAGACTAGTAATTATTATATAAAAAAGATAAAAAAGAGTAGAGTTTCTAAAGTAACTTAAAGAGATAAAAGAGTTATTAATAGAGACTTAATTAAGAGCCCTAAAAAAAAAAGATTATTAATAGAAAATAACCTTACTATTTTAAAAAGATATTTTTAAAATATTTTAAAAAAGAAGGCCTTCTCTATTAATATAAGTAAAAAAAAAAATCTGTAATTAATAAAGAAAATACTATAAAAAAATTAAACTACGCTAAAGAGGATATAAAAAATATTAAAAATATAAATTTAAAATATATTATATTTTCTAATAAGTTAATAATATAAAGAGGTAAAGTTAGAAACGAGTATTATAGAAAAAGGGGTAATAATAGAGTTAAAAAAGAACTAACTATTAGCTAATTACGCAGTAAGTTATTTTAACTTTTTAAAATATTAAAATATATAACTTTTTATATGTTTTTAAATTATAGTTTTTGTTTTTTAATATTAATTATATTAATTATTTTATATATTATAATATAATATTGTAAATCTAGAGTACTATTTAGTTAGAAGATAGAAGTAATTTAGTATTTATAAAAATACTAAACTTTTTTACTTCTTATACTAGTAAGGACTATATAAATAAAGTTCTTATACCTAAAATTAAACTAAGTATAAAAAGGGATAAATTATGTAAAAAATCTTTAGTCCTTTTTTCTAGTAATATAATCTTTATATTAATATTAATTTAAGTTAGTAATTTTAATAGGGGAATACCCTTATTTATAAAATAATAGAGGTTTAAAATTAGTTTAAAAATAATAAAATTATACTTTATTCTTACCTGGTCTATAGTCCTAATTTAGCCCCTATAGAAAATATATAGGGCTATTTAAAATCTAAACTAAATTAAACTAAAAGGCTAATTTAGGTGTAGGATTAAGTTTAGAAAGTATAGAGTCTTTTAATAAAGCTATAATAAAGGAGTACTATAATATACTATAAGAAGTTATTAATAACTATATTTTATTTTTTTCTAACCGTTATAAGGCGGTTATAAAAGCTAAAGGCTACTATACTAAGTACTAGTAATTTATAAATACTAGTTTATTATTATAAATTTAAAAAAGTAACTGTTATATATAATTATATAATTAATATATAAATATATAAAAATATTCTATATACTTATATATTATACATTCTAGTAAAATATATATAAAAACTAGCTAAATTTACAGCTTAAATAAAAAGTTATATTAACTTAAAATATAGCGCTAAAAATTTTCTATATTTACTAATTTCTTACTACCCCTAAACCCCTTAGTAAGCGGCTCCTAATAGGGTAAATAGAATTTACTAATTTTCCTCTTTAAAAAGGTATTGTTCTTGTATTTTTAGCTTACTAATTAAAAAGTTATATAACTTTAAAAAAGATATCTTTTTAGTTATTCTTTTTTTATTTATCCCTCTGTATAATATATAATAATATCTTTTTATAGGCTTAATCGTACTTGGTTAAATTTAATAGGTTATAGTAATACTTATTAATTAGTTTTTTAAAATAAAAAAAGACTTTTTTATTTATTTTTAGTACTATCTACTTATTTCCTTTATTTTTAAACTATTATATATTATTTTACCTATACTTATAGATATTATATAATACTCTTTTTACTTTTTTATATATTATTACTACGTTTATTATATTTCCCTATTATATTTACTATTTTATATATAGGTCTTATACAGTTTCTTTTTTTATCCTTAAGACTAGACGTATTTAGTTATTATTACTAATACCCTCCTTATTAGCGCTTTTATATTTTATAGTTTTACTATTATATATATATTTGTATACTAATCGAATAAATAGTGTGGCTATAGTAGCTTAAAATAACTAAAAGGGGTTTTAAAAAAGAAGAAGTATATATATACCGTTATATTTAATATATTAAAAAAGTTAGGTAAGGCTAAATTAAAAAAGGTATAGCGCTATGCTACTACTAGCGTACTTAGCGTACCCCCCTAAAAAAATATTATATTAATAAAGTCTAGTACCGAAACTGTATTCTTAAAAAAAATATATATAGGGTATAGCTACTACTACTACTTATATATCTCTCTTTTATCTTTTTTTATAGTTAACACAGCTAAACGTTGAAATAAAGGATACTTACTAATATAATTTTTAAAATATTCTTTAAAGGTATATTACAGCGTATATACTAAACCTTCTACTAATAGTATTTAGCTTCTATACAGTATAGTTCTCTTATTAAAACTAATAATAAAAAAAAATATATCTTAATTAATTTTAAGGTATTTATAGTTACTTGAGCTCTTTCTATAGTATCTTTCTACTTTATAGGTAATAAAAATATAATTTTAGTAAACGCTTACTAGTATAGGTATCTTATTTATCTAAAAGTGGCCGACCTTAATTATAATTTATTAAATAAAGTTATAGCTGGCCAGTACTTATTTATTTAATTATTATTATCCTTTTTATTAAACTGTCTTTTTATTATTATTATTAGTAAGTTAGTTATATAATTATTAAAAGTTTAGCTCTGGCAGCTGTTTAATAGTTACTTTTAAAATTATAAAAATATAATTAACTACGCCTACTAACTAACGTAATATTCTAAGCGCTATTACTTATACCTATTATTTTTAATATTTTATAAGCTTCTATATTCCTAAATATATTAATTCTATACAGCCGTCCCCTCTATTATTAATAACTTTTTACCCTTTACCTTTCGCGCTTTACGCTTAGCGTTTATAATAAGGCGCTTAGAATAATCTTATTATTTTTAACTCTAATTTTACCTTTACTTTTACCTTTACCTTTACCTATATAATAACCTTTATAACTTTCTAGATTTTAGTAATATTGTTATTATTAGTTATTATCTATAGTATCTTATCCTTTATTTATTTATTATTTTAGTATTAATTAATAGTATCGCGAAAGCTTTATTTAACTAAATTTATTTATACTTATACTTATACGTATCTAGTCTCTCTATTTTCTAAGTTTTATTTTACTATTCTTTAAAGTTATAGTAGTTTAAACGCTTTTAGGACCCCTATATAGATAATAACCATAATATAGTATATTTTAATAATAGTAATAGTTTAGTAAATAACTAAATTATACTTATTTAACTACTAAGTACTTAACTACTAAGTACTTAACTACTAAGTAATTTTTTACTAAATATTAGTTCCGGTTCCTTTTATAGTAATTATAATATTAACTTATATATAAGGCAGATCTTTATATAGAATACCTAAAACTATATAAATTTTAATAGACTTAGTCTACTATATATAACGTATTATAATATATATTAACTACTAATTCTTAGCTATTATAATAATAAGGTAATTATAATAATAAAAACTATCGTAAAAGAGGTAATATATATAAAATAACTATAATCTACTCTATAGTATACTACCTTTTAATATAGTATTTTTACTAAACTTTATTATTTTTTTTATTAAAACTTTTTTAGTAAAAGTATACGTACTACTACTAGCTATAAATATAATTAGTAGTCTTAGCGCAGCGCCTTTATTATCTCTTCTTTATTATATACCTCCTCGTACCCGTATATATAGTAAAAGTATATAAATTCTTATACTATTATTTTACTTTTAGGCTAGCCTATATTCTTTTTAACTTACTTTTAATAATTATTTAATAATTATTATAGCTATTCTTAATAATAAGTACTGTCTTAAGTTAAATAAACTAAACGAGTTAATTAGATTATTATTAAAGAAAGTAGTTAAAGTTATAAATATTAGGTTAATAGTATTAGCGGCAGCAGCTTTAATAGATAGAAATATAGTAAAAGTAAAAGAAATAAAGAAATATAATATATAGTTTATAGTAAAGTTAATAGGTAAATTAAGTATTTTATAAATATAATAGGTGCTTTTCGGCGTAAAAGATATAGTAAAAGTAAAGATAAAGGCGGCAGTAATAGTAAAGGCGATAGTAATAATAAAAATAGTAATAGTAAAAATATTTTAGAGATAATTAATATTTAAAAGTTTAGGGAGGCCTATATAAAATATATATTTTTTCTTTAGTGCGTAGGCTGGGTAGGTAGACTAGTAAATAAATATACTTACTATTACGTTATATTATCGTAGGTAAGAAAGGAGATATAATTATAAATAAAAATATTAACTATTATTAAACACTATATTACCTATATTAGTAGAGTAAAATGTAATAGAAATATATATAATCTCTATTTTATAAAAATAAAGTTAAAAAAGTAACTAATAGATTACTATAGTAGTTATTGGCTAGCTATACTACTATTAGAATAATAAATTACTATTTTATTTTTAAACTTAATATAGTTAGAGTTATTTTAGTTATTTAGTATAACTAAAAACTACGTATTTTACTTTTAAATATAGTTTAGATTACTATTAGTAATATAGTTTACTATATAGATTAGTAATTATTATAATTACTATAGCTATAGCTATATAAGTATAGTATACGCTTATTTATTTTTATAAAGGCTATTCTCTCTATAAAGGCTTAGTTTAGAATAATTAGCTTTACTATTTATTTTATACTACCTAATTATCTACCTAGGGTAATGCTTACTATAATATTTTAAAGTATTTTAAAAGTATTTAGTAAAAGGAATACTAGTATAGGGGGGTAATAAAAAAAATAACTAATTAAAAATAATACCGTTTTTAAAAGTTTATATAAAACTAATTAATAAGCCTAGAAATACGCGAATAATGCCGTTTTAAAGCAAAAATTAAAAAGAATTTCATAAGGATTTTACTAACTACTTATTAATTACGTATAATAAACTAAAATTACCTAAATAGTATAATTTTTTAAATCTCTTTTTTATATTCTTATAACTTTTTAGTTAGTAAATATATTTAACTAAAAGTTTAATTATATTCTTTTAAAATTAATATTAATTACGTAACTCGTTTTGTTAAAGTATATTAGTAATCTAATAATAAAATTATATATTTATATATTAATCGAATAAAAAGTGTGGCTGTGGTGGCTCGGGGCGACTAAAAGGAGTTTTAAAAAAGGAGGAGTATGTGTATACCTTTATTAAAATAAAATTATATTAATAATAAAAATTTAGCCTATATTTATATAATTACTACTTACGTAACATACTACTAATAATATAGTATATAATAATATCTTTTTAATTTTATAAATCTAGACTCCTATTCCTTTAATATAGCGCGATATTTAAGAAAACTTGAATTTAAAATTAATTTTCTTTTATAAGTAAATACTTTTATTTTAATAATTATTTTTAGTTTAAAAGAACTCCTAATAGTATTTATAATACTATATAATATATTAAAAACAAAATAACAATAATAATAATATAGATAAAATTAAAAGGGATAGAGTTTCTAAAATAATTTACAGAGTAAAAATAATTATTAATAAAAGCTTAATTAAAAGCCCTAAAAAAATATAATAAAATAATATTATAAAAAAATAGTTTAAAAGAGAAGTTTAATAATATTAATATATATATAAGAAGGAATAGTATAGTAGGTATATATCTAAAAATACTAAATTTTTTTTAAATTTTTAAGGTCTTCTACGTATTAAGCGTTTAATTTCTCTTTTTATTATAGCGTTCTTTAAACGCGCCTACTCTATATAGTAAAATATAAAATTTTTAAAAGTATAAAATACTACTAAGAAATTAATATAAAACTATTATATAAAGAGAAAATAAGTGTAGCGTTAAAATACTAGTCTAAAAAAGAAATAAAACTATAAAATTTTTTTTTTTAATTATTACCGTAACGTTACGCGATTCTAAACTAGCTATTTAAACTTTTACTATATAATTAACGCTAACTTATTCTAAAAAGCTTCTTATATAGTAATTATAATAATTTATTTACTAGTACTAATAATCTATAATCTTTTAAATAGGAATTAAAATATTAAATTAACACCTTCCCTATAGGGCTTTTTAATTTTTTTAAGATAACTACTAACTTCTCTAATAATAAGTTTTTATAACTATCTTATTATACTATAGTGCACTTTTCTTTTACTATTTACTATCTACTTTAAAATTTTATTTTTATATATATATATATCCTCGCGTCTAAATAATTTTAATTATTTTAATAAGCTTTTTTTACTAAAGCTTTACTCCCTTTACTACTTTATAAAAGTCTTTTTTTATTATTATTAAAATATTATTATTACTATTACTATTACTACTACTACTACTATTATTATTACTACTACTACTATTATTATTATTATTACTACTACTACTATTACTACTACTACTACTACTATTACTATTACTACTACTACTACTACTACTACTACTACTACTACTACTACTACTACTACTACTACTACTACTACTATTATTACTATTACTACTACTACTACTATTACTACTACTACTACTACTACTACTACTACTACTACTACTACTACTACTACTACTACTACTACTACTACTACTATTACTACTATTACTACTATTACTACTACTATTATTATTATTATTATTACTACTAATACTAGTACCGCTACTGCTGCTATTCTCTATTTTAAATAAAAAAGCTTTATCTCTTTTATACTATTATATTATAAAGTTTACTATATTACTATATAATTTAATATAGACTTTAATAACCTTATAAATATTATTAAAATTATAAATTATATCTATTTTAAGTTAAAAAAGGCGCGTTAAAATTAAATTAGAATTAAAAATATTAACTAAAAAATCTAGCCTATTAAGTAGGCCAGCCCCTTATACAGCGTTAAGGTAGAAGTTAAAATAGTTTTTAATATAATTTAGTTAGTTATTACTATTAGTAAAAGCCTATACTATACGCTAGAAATTATTTAGTTTAATTATTAAACGCTACTATATTAAAATTATAAATATAATTAAAGATTCTAAATTTTATATATATATAGTATTTATAAAAAGGAGAAAAAGCTATTACACTTATAATTTTAAACGTATTATATACGACTTATAGTTCTACTCTATCTAAAATAATAATTTATAAATACTTATTCTTATTTTATAGTTATTATTTTACTATTATTATAGTTACTATTTAATAAGTTATTTATTAAATTATTACTCTACTAGCTATAAACTTTAAAAAATCTTATATTTAATAGGCCCTAGTTATAGAGTCTCTATTTTTATTTATCTATATTAAGTAAAAACGTAGCGTATATAAAGTCGATACAGCTCCTATAGATAAACGTAAAGAAATAGAACTATAGAAAGCTAAAATCCCTATATAGAATACGTTATATCTAGGGGTATAGGTAAAATATTTTACTATCTAAAGTTAGATAAAATAAAAACCTATTCCTAAATAGGTCTAGCGTAGCGAACTAGGCCTAATTAGATAATAGATTAGTAGTTTAATATAACTTTATTTAGTAATATATATTAGGTAAAAATTAAAAAGAGCCGGTTTTAGTTTATTTAGAAGATAAAGTACTTTTATTTAATAGTTAGGTAGCCTTAATATAAAAGAATTATTAAATATATATATATATATATATAAATCTATAATTAATAAAGAAAATAAAAATTTTTTTTATTAAAATACGCTAAAGAAAATATTAAAAATTTTAGAACTATAAATTATTAGAAAAAAATTATTTTCTAATAAGTTAATACGATATATAGGAGTAATTAAAAAAAAGTATTATAAAAAAAAAGGTAATAATAGAGTTAAAAACAGAACTAGCCATTATCTAATAAAAAGTAAGTTATTTTTATATTTTAATATATTATAATATATTATTTTTTATATATTTTTATATTATAGTTTTATTATTTTAATATTAATTATATTAATTATATTATTAGTTATAGTTTAATGTTTTATATTTAGAATACTATTTAATTAAAAGATAAAAATATGTTTATATTTACTAAAATACGTAATTTATTTATTTCTATTACTAGTAAAGATAAAAAAAATTTTTTTATATCTAAAATTAAACCGAAGATAAAACGAAGTAAGTAACTTTATAGATTTTTAGTCCATTTTATAATATAATAAAATAAATATATATATATATTATTATATTATATTATAATTATAAGCTCTAGGTTAATGTTAATTTATATATATTATGTTAATAAGGTAATGCCCTAATTTATAAAACACCGGACGATTTAAACTAGTTTAAGAATAATAAAAAATTTTTTTTTTATACCTAGCCTACAACAGTAATGTAACCTATATAAAAAATATATAGTATTATATAAAAACTAGGTTAAATAAAAATAAAAAGGCTAATCTAAATATAGAATTAAGTTTAAAAAGTATAGAGACTATTAAAGAATTATTTTTAAATAGTAAAATATAAAATTATAAAAAGTTATTAATAATTATATTTTATTACTCCCTAGCTATTATAAAATACTTATAGAATCTTAGGGGTACTATACTACGTACTAGTAATATATTATTTACTAGTTTATTATTAAAATTTAAAAAAATTAAACATTTATTAATAATTATATAAGTAATATATTAATATATAAAAAGACTTTCTATATTAATATAATACAGTGTCTGTTATTATTTATATAAATATAAGCCAATTTTACAGCTTAAAATAAAATTCTAAAAAAGTTTTAATTCACTAATTTTTAATTACTCCTAAACCTCTTAGTAAGCAGCTACTGGGTTAGTGTACATTATATCCTAGTCCCTTTCTTTAAAGTTATATTTTTTTTATCTTTTTAGGTCTACTAGTTTTAAAACTATATTATTTTAAAAAACTAGTCGTTTTTTTATTATCTCCTATAGGGGGTAATAGAAAAAAAGACTAATCGAATAAGACTAGTTTTTTAAAGTTTAATAACTCTATTAATATTAGCTTTATAAATTATATAAAAAGATTATTAATAAAAAAAGTTATAAAACATAGTATAATAAAACTAAATTAGGCTTAGTATATATATAGTATTAGTTATATAGTCCTAAACCTAGGACTTTTTTTCTGTATAACTTTACATCTTTATAACTATTTAACTAGCTTATACAATTAGCTATAAAAAATATATATATACTACTATTCTATATCTATTATTTGTGTTAATGGTTATAGTATAGATTAATAATAGTTTACTAGAGTTATCTTATATTTTATTAAAATAAAGAAATAGTAAAAATTAAAAAATAGTGTAATATATCTTACGTAATTAATACTTTAAATAATTTTATATATAATTTATAATAACGTACTCGTAATTTATAGTTTATAATATATTATTATTATTAGATAATATATACTTAAAATATAACTAACATAATTAGGTAAATATAAAATATTCGGTATTTAGTATTTTATATAGTCTAATATTAATAATAAAATTTATGTTATTATCTTTACTATATAAGAAGTTATAAGATTTTAAATTAATAAAAATTAGTAAAGTTTTACGTTATCCCTAAGTTAATATAATAGTAAATTAATTACTTATTTTATTTTTAAATTTATTATATAGTGTTACTTCTAA
Organism: Pleoardoris graminearum; assembly: GCA_030770415.1. Taxonomy (NCBI): domain Eukaryota; kingdom Fungi; phylum Ascomycota; class Dothideomycetes; order Pleosporales; family Didymosphaeriaceae; genus Pleoardoris; species Pleoardoris graminearum. The sequence goes on from JASEKS010000096.1 coordinate 209,945, forward strand.
TTCAGATTTTAAATTTTTAAAGATAAGTTATATATATAGTTTTTTAAATTATGTCTCAAATTTTTAAACTAAGACTTTAATTTCTAAATTTAAAAGACTAAATATTTAGATAAGAAATTATACTTAAAATTTAATATATAAATATGATATAAAAGTTACTAATATAGATATATATTATAGCTAATTTTATACGCTAGTTAAAAAGTTATAAAGATATAAAGTTAAGTAAAAAAAATGTCCTAGAGTTAAGACTATTTAACTATGGTTATATATACGCTAAGCCTAATTTAGTTTAGTTATACTATATTTTATAACTTGTTCTATAAATTATCTTTTTTACTAATTTATAAATTTAATATTAATACCGTTATTAAATTCTAAAAAACTAGTCTTTTTCAATTAGTCTGTTTTTATGTTACCCCCCTGTAGTATTTAGATAACTTTAGTTACGTAAAAAGCGCTACGTATATTACTTTTATAGAGTTATTTAGCTATTATAATATAATATAGAATATGTAGTAATATTTATAAAAAAAGATATAAGTAACTATCTAGTGTAGTAAACTACTAGTTATAGTTTTTTTTATTATCCTATATATATATATAGTACTAAGGACGTCGGCATATATTAATACTCTAAAGTATACTAGTAATAGTAAGAAGGTATTACTATTATATTTTTTTTCTTTATAAATAGACGTCTAGTACTAAATTAAACAAAGTTATATATTAACTTAGTATATACGAGTAAGCGGATAACGCTATTTTAATATATTATAATTAAGTATTATATATTAAATACGTCTTGAGTACACGCGCTAATATATAATTATTTATTATATTATTTATTATTATATTTAAATTATTATAGAGCCGTTTTATAGAAACCCCTAAAATAGTTAGTAGTTAATTCTTTTAAAAATATACGTACTTTGCTAAAAGCGTACCTTTATTAAAACTATATCTTTTTAATTTTATAAATCTAGACTCCTATGTACTTTAAATAGCGCTAAAGTTAATAAAATGTAAATTTAAAGTTAAACTTCTTTTAATAGGAAATATTTCTATTCTAATAATTATTTCTATAATTAATAAATCTCTTAATAGTATTTATAATACTATATAACGTATTAAAAATAAAGATAATAATAATAATAATATAATAAAATTAAAACGGTAGAGTTTCTAAGGTAACTTAAAGAGAAAAAAAATTATTAATAGGGACTTAATTAACAGCCCTAAAAAAGAAAAGAAAATACTATTATTCAAAAATAGTTTAAATAGTTTAAAAAGATTATTATAAAGTATTATAAATAAGAAGAACTATAATATTAATATAAGTAAAAAAAAACTATAATAAATATAGAAAATACTTAAACAAAAGTAAATATAGACTAAAAAAAATATAAAAAATATTAAAATATAAATTAAAAAAAAATAGTTTTTTCTAATAAGTTAGTAATTAATTAACGTACTTCGCGAGCTTTATAAAGCCGCGGCATAATGTAATAACGAGAACTTAAAATAAGTTAGTAATATAAATAGAATAAAAGAATAAATAATATTATAGAATAAGGAGTAGTAATAAAAAATAAATAGCTAGCTGTTAGCTATTTTACGAAGTAAGGGTTTTAAATTTTTTATATATTTTTATATTATATTTCTAGTTGTTTAATAGTAGTTATATTAATTATTTTATAGGCTAAAACCTTAGTCTATAAGTTTAGATTGCAATTTAGATAAAAGGTAGAAGAAATTTAGTATTTATTAAAATACTAACTTTTTTTTTTTATTTACTAGTAAGAACTATATAAATAAAGTCTTTATACCTAAAGTTAAATTAAAGATAAAAAGGGTAAAGTAACTTAATACATATTTTTAATATTTTTTTAAAATAATTATAATATATATATATATATATATATATGGGGGGGGGGGGGGGGCCCCCCCCCCCCCGGGGGGGGCATTTTCTTTTTTTATTTTGCCTTACTTAAATTTTTTGCCAACTTAATTTAAAAGGTTATACAAACACCCCCCTTTTTTTAAACCCTTTTTATTTTCC
>JASEKS010000096.1:212016-318656 GCA_030770415.1 Pleoardoris graminearum
ATATAGGTAAAATGAATAATAAAATAAGTAAAAATAAAAATTAGTTATTTTTTTTAATATAAAAAAAAAAAAAAATATAAAAAGAAAATTTTAATAATAAAATATAAAATAAAAAAAAAATAATGTTATAAAATAAAAAATTTAATTAAATTTTTAAATAAAAATAGATTATTTAATAAAAAAGGGGGTAGTTTGGGGGGGGGGGCGCGCCAAGCACGCTAGCGCGGCGCTATTCCTTTTTTAATCTAGCCTTACCTGAATTTTTCGACACATTAAGTATAAAGGTATACACATACTCCTCCTTTTTTAAAACCCCTTTTAGTTACCCCGAGCCACTACAGCTATACTATTTATTCGATTAATATACAAATATATATATATATTATTATATTATATTATAATAATTAGCTTTATATTAGTATTAATTTAGATTAGTAATTTAAATATAATAATACTTCTATTTATAAAATATTAAACCTTTTAAACTAGTTTAAAAATAATAAAATAATATTTCTTCTTTACCTAGTCTATACTCTAGATTTAAATCTTATTAAAAATATATAGAGTTTATTAAAATTTAGGTTAAATAAAAGATATAAAGGTAACTTAGGTATAGGATTAAGTTTAATTAGTATAGAGACTTTAAACAAGTTATTATTAAGTAGTAGTATAATATACTATAAAACGATATTAATTATTTTACTTTATTACTCCCTTACCGTTATATAGTAGTTATAAAAGCTTAAAAATACTATACTAAATACTAATAATATATTATTTACTAGTGTATTATTAATAATTTAAATATTTAACTTTTATTAATTTTGATCTCTAGTAAAGTACTAATTAATTTAAGTCTCTTTAGACGCCTCTATTAGTTATAATCTAAAGAATTACGCGTTTTAAAATACTATTATTACTACTACCGCCTACTATAAGTACCTATACTTAGTAACCCTTCTACGCCTTTACCTTCGTTTAGTCCCTTTTTTTACGCGTATATAAGTATATATTTTATACTTATTTTAGTTAGAGCTTAAAGTTATAGATTTTATTTCTATAATACGCTATTAGCTTTTTTATACTTTTAGTAATAATTGCAGTACGCTCTTAAAATAACCTATTAATAGTATTATATAAGATAGTAAAGATATTTACTTATTATATATACTACTATTAGATAGCTAAATTACTATATACTAGAGTAATAATACTAAGCTTAAATATAGTAAAAGCTACTATATCTAGCTAGAGAAAGTATATATGCTATCTAGACTAAATAAAGTTACTTTTATATAATTTTTTAATATTTTTAATCTTTAATTTAGTAATCTATAAAGTGTAAAGGTATAGGTATTTATATATAGCTATATAGAGGTTATATAAAGAATTTATCTATATTTTATTTTTTAATATCTTATTAGTCTTAATAGTAAAGCGTAGATACTATTTAAACTTATTAGATATAGTAATTAGGCGATTTTAATAATAGAGAAAGTTTATATAGTAATTATATAGGTTTTATAGTCTACTATTTATACTATATATATAGTCCTTAAGGTAACTGTGTTATATTATACTAAGTACCCTAGTACCTGCTAATATAGGCTACTAGTTTAATACTAACTACTAGCCTACTAATATACTTATTATTTAATTAAGTAACTATTTAAATAGATATTATCCTTAGTTAACTTTTATAAGCTTAGCTTTTAATTATTACGTATATAGTTTAGTATTTAATAGAGTTCCCTTACTACGTTTGTACCCCTAGATTATTATTTAGGCGTACTTATTACTTTTCGATTAACTTTTATTAATAATTATATAATAAATATATTAATATATAAAAATAGTATACATTATAATATATATAAAAATAAGCTAATTTTACACATTAAATAAAAAGTTATAATAGCCTAAAGTAGGGTCCGAAAATTTTTTTTTTCCTAATTTACTTCTTAAGTAGCACCTAAGTTATAATATAGAATACTTTAGGCCTTTTCTTTAAATAATATTTTTTTTATAGTTTTAGGCCTACTAATTAAATAGTTATAATATTTTAAAAAAAGGTATTTTTTTTCTTTTATTATTTTTTATCACCCCCCTATAGGTACTAATACTAGTCTAGTTAAAAGCTAAATTTTTAGTATAGTTATAGTTCTTAACACTATTATAATAGTATAAAATAATATTTAAACAATTAGAAGTATTTTAATAATATTTTAAAATTTAGCTTAAAAACTCTTTTTTTTTAAAACCCTCTCTAAATTAATATAGAATATATTAATATATAGGGACTAAACAAAGAGTTTTTTAAATTAATAAAGTTTCTTTTTAAAATATATAAGAATAAGGGCTTATAATTATAGATTATATTATAAAAGATTATGTTAACGACTAGAATTCTATAATCTAGGTATTATAGGGGGGTAAAAGCGAAAAGGGTTAATCTAAAAACTTATCTTTTTTAAAAAATTATAGAATATTAACTAATAAAGCTAAATATCCGTAAATAATACCGTTTTAAAGAGAAAGTTACATAAAACCTAATAAGTATTTTACGTACTACTTATTTATTACGTGTAATAAATTAAAATTACGTAAATAGGTAGATTTTTTTAGACTCGTTATTAAGCCCCTATAACTTTTTAGTTCGTAAATATATTTAACTAACATTTTAACTATACCTTTTTAGGCCTAGTAAAGATTAAGTGACCTAAGTTTAAATAAGGATTTATTTTTTAATAATAAATTTATAGAATTAGTAAAAATTTAGCTTTTAATTTTATAATTACTACTTATATAATATATTACTAATATTATAGTATATAATAATATCTTTTTAATTCTATAAATCTATACTTTTATTTCTTTAATATAGCGTAATATTTAATAAACCTTATATTTAAAATTACTTACCTTTAAAAGGTAAATACTATTATTCTAGTAATTATTTTTACTTTAAAAGAACTCCTAATAGTATTTATAATACTATATAATATATTAAACATAAAATTATAATAATAATTATAAAATAAAGTTAAAAGGGGTAGGGTTCCTGAGATAATTTAAAGGGTAAAAAGAATCATTAATAGAGACCTAATAAAAAGCTCTTAAAAAATAAAATAAAAGACTATTATTAGAAAATAGTCTAAATATTTAAAAAATATTATTAGTAGGGTAGTATAGTAGGTAAGTACCTAGAAATACTTTAGATTTACGAAATTCTTTAAATTCTTATTATTATTTCTTATATTAGGGGTTCGATTCCTCTTTTTATTATAGTATTATTTAAATACGCCTACTTTACTAGTAAAACGTAAAATTTTTAGAAGTATAAAGTACTACTAAAGAATTAATATAAAAATATAGGGAAGCTAAAATCTCTATTTAGAATATATTATATTTATAGGTATATTTTACAATCTACAATTAGATAAGATAAAAATCTATTTCTAAATAGGCCTAGCGTAGCGAACTAGGCCTAGTTAGGTAATAGACTAGTAATTTAATATAACTTTATTTAGTAATATATTAATTTAGAAATTAAAGAGCTGGTTATTAGTTTACTTAGGAGATAAAACACTTTCCTTAAATAGTTAAGTAGCCTTAATATAAAAAGACTTATTTTTTTAAAAAAAAAATTATTATTATTAATTAACGTACTTAATAAGCTTTATAAAGCCGCGGTATAATATAATAATAAAAACTTAATAAATACTAAATAGTTTAATATAATACTAATAAGGTTATATCTAAATAGTATAAATTTTAATTTTTTAAAAGTTATACTTTTCTCTTTTAGTAAGGATAAAATACTCTACTAAATATAGTAACGCTGTACTTATATTTTAATTATATATTTATAGATTAGCGACTAGTTATATATATTTATATATTAATCGAATAAAAAGTGTGGCTATAGAGGCTCGGGGCGACTAAAAGGGGTTTTAAAAAAGGAGGAGTATATACATGCCTTTATATTTATAATTATATAAAATACGGTTAGCCTAGGGGGTTACTAAATATATAAATTTTAAAACTAAAAGAAGTTATTAGACTATTACCTAGAGCCTATATAACTAAATATTTAGTTTTTAAGTAAGTTTAGTTATCCGTCCTACACTCTATACTATATTATTAATTTATATTTTTTAAAGTTATATTTTACTATATTATAATCTTAATAAGTCTTTATCTTAAAATATCTATTACTATATTAATTTTAGCTAGATTACCGTCTATTATACTAACCGCCTCTAATAATAGTATTAAATATAGTATAACTCTTAGCTAAAATAAAATCTAAGGTTAATTAAAATATAATCCTTTTACTTATATATAACTTATAAACTAGTTTTACGCCGACTTACGCGTATATAACCTTTTAGTAAAAAATATACTTTTTAAGTATATTATCCTTAGCTATTTTAAAGCCCTCCTTAGTATATTACTATCTCTTATAGCTTTATACGTAATTATATATAGATTCTAGACTAATAGAATAAAAGCTATATAAAAGCGAGTAGTTAATAAAAAAAAACTAAAAAGTCTAGTATTATTAATAAAGCTAAAGGTAATAGAGCGATCTAAAAAGAAAAATAATAAAATAAAATAAATCTATTAATATTATAAAATTTAGAAAGTTTTACTAATACGCGTAGAATTAGAGAAGTATATACTTTTATTTTTATTTAATAAATATTATTAACTAGGCAGTAGATACTATAGGTAATATAAATACTAATAATAGTAAATATAGCTTTTCTTATTTTATAAAACTACTAGGTAAGTTAGGTATATATATAACTTGCTTTAGTAGACATTTATAGTATTATTATTTTATCGTAATATAAGCTTTATCTCTTACTAAGTGAAGGGTGTTTACTTTTTATAATAGTTATAAGCCCTTAATTCCGCTAAAGCTTATTTAAGTAGGCCCTCCTTAGTTTATTACTAAGGTAGGGAACCGTAGAGGTAAAAAAATAGTAATATAAAACTACGTAATTAGCGTTTAAGTAGTTACTAGTCCTAATTAAGTCTAGTAACTAGGGGGTGTGTCGTAATATAAGTTTTATCTCTTACTAAGCGAGGGGTATTCACCTTTTATAATATATTTTAATAAAAAGTTTAATAGGTAGTGTAAAGACTTAGCGTAAAATTAAATAAAAAAAACATTACTTTAAACTAAGTAATAAGTTTATAATAACGTTATTAGTTTATAATATTAATAAGCGGGGTAAAACGTAATAATAATAAAATATAAAAGAATAAATAAGTCTTTTATACTCTTACTGCAGAGTAAAATTATAGTTATAAAATATTTTTAAAAGAGAAGTATTATAATATTAATATAAATTAGAAAAACCTATAATTAATAAAGAAAATATTTAAAAAAAAACTTACAATACTCTAAAGAACATATTAAAATTATTAAAAATATAAATTTAAAAAAAATAATATTTTCTAATAAGTTTGCACCATGAATAGAAATAATTAAAAAGGAGTATTATAAAAAAAGAAGAAATAATAGAGTTTAAAAAAGATTTAGCTATTATTTATTAAAAAAGTAAGTTATTCTATATTTTAATATAGTATAATATATTATAATTTATATATTTTAATATTATAGTTATACTTTTTTAGTATTAATTATATTAATTATATTAATTATATTATTAGTTACAATTTAATATTTTATATTTAGAATACTTTTATTTTAAATAAAGCTACGCTTTTAGCGTAGTACCTATATTTTTTTAAAAAAAAAATAAGTATTAGCTACTATAGGGGTTCCTATAAAACGGCTCTATAATAACTTAAATATAATAATAAAAGACGTAGTATATAGTTATATATTAATAAATATACTAAGAACGGCCCGGTTATAATAAGTTAAAATAATAATATATAAGTAAATATTACCCTTTAACCCAGTACCGGACGACTATTTATTAAAAAAAGAAAAAAAAGGTAGTATATTTATAGTATATTATAAAGTATTAATATATACCGGCGTCCCTACTATTATATATAGAATAATAAAAAAGTATAGTAAATAGTTTACTATAGCGGTCAGCTATATTAAATCTTTTTGTATAAATATTATTATATATACTATATATTATATACTATATTATAATATAGCTAAATAACCTTATAGAAGTAATAAGCATAATATTTAGTACTTTACTAAATTTATCTTTATAAAGACTGTCTTACTAGTAATTTTAATAAAACTTTAGTATACTACTAAAAGGCTTCGCCTTTATAGGTAAGTAGGTATAAAATAAATAATAGCTATAGACTATAACTTTATACTAAAAATAGGTAAGTATACGCTATACCTACACGGCTATAGTAATAGTAATTATTATTAACCCTATAAACGCATAGTCGCGATAGTAAAGAATTCTAAAAATTTTAAGAATTTTAAGAATTTTATTATTATAAATACTAACCTAAACTATATTTATAGATAGAAGTAGTAGTTACTAGCTATATTAGATAACTAAAATAACCCTAACTATATAGAGTTTAAAGATAAGGTATTATAATATATAATTACGAATTTAGTTGTAGAATAGTTATAAAATATAAAAAATTTAGTAGAAAGGGTACTAGTAATAATCGAAAAGTAATAAGTACGCCTAGACGACAATCTAGGGGTACAAACGCAGTAAGGGAACTCTGTTGGATACTAAACCGTATACGCAATAATTAAAAGCTGTACTAGTAATAATATCCTAAAAACTAACCCTAAGAGTAAAAACAGAAAAAGAGCTATAGATAAAATAGTAAATATAATAGGTAAATATAATAATAAACGTAATAATAATATATAGAGGGGAGGAGAAGCGTTATAAAGTACCTATAAGTGTAGACAAAATAATATACAATAGTTTAAGTATAAAGAAAATAAATAGATAGTATAAAAGAAAAATAAAAAAGTTTTTTTTCTTATTATAAAAAACCTATTAATTAGTACTATTATAATCTATTAAACCCGGCCGTTACAGTCGAGCCCGGTTTAAAATACTATTTAATTAAAAAATAAAAATAATTTTATATTTACTAAAATATCTAATTTATTTATTTCTTTTACTAGTAATAATTATATAAAAAAAGTTTATATATCTAACGTTAAACTAAAGATAAAAAAGAGTAAGCAACTTTATAAATTTATTAGTTTTTATTTACTATAATAATATAACTATATATATATAATATTATATTATATTAGAATTATTAACTTATATTAGTAATTATAATAACGTAATATCCTTATTTATATAATAACGGACGTTTTAAACTAGTTAAAAATATTAAAATATATATATTTTTTTTATCTAGCGAATATTATTAATTTAGTTTATATAAAATCTAGGCTAAATAAATATAAAAATATTAATTTAGGTATAGAATTAAGATTAAAAAGTATAGAGGCTATTAAAGAGCTATTTTTAAATAGTAGTATAAAAAACTATAAAAAGTTATTATATTTATATATTAATCGAACAAAAAGTATAGCTGTAGTAACTTAGGGCAACTAAAAGGGATTCAAAAAAGGAGGAGTATATGCATGCCTTCATTATAAAAAAAGTTATTAATAATTATATTTTATTACTCCCTAGCCATTGAAAAGTAATAAGTACGCCTAGACGACGATCTAGGGGTACGAACGCAGTAAGGGAACTCTGTTAAGTGCTAAACCGTGTACGCAATGATTAAAAGCTGAGCACTCCCTAGCCATTATAAAATACTTATAGAATCTTAGGGATACTATACTAAGTACTAGTAATATATTATTTACTAGTTTATTATTAAAATACTGAATATTTAACTTCTATTAATAATTATATAATTAATATATAAATATATAAAAATAAAGTTAATATTAATAAAACTTAGTCTCTACTGTTATATATATAAAAATAGCCCAAGTTTGTACCGTAAATAAAAAATTATAATAGTCTAAAGTAGAGTCCTAAAACTTTTCTATATTTACTAATTTTTTTATACCCCTAAACCCCTTAGTAAGCAGGCCCTAATAGAGTAAATAGAATTAAGAAACTTTTCTCTTTAACACGCTATTTTTTTCTATTTTTATACTTAGTAACTAAAAAGTTATATTATTTTAAAAAAGGTATCCTTTTAAATTAACCCTTTTCGCTTTTACTCCCTTGTATTATTTAGTTATTAATATATTAGATAAGAAATATTAAATAGAAATTCTAATAAGTGAAATACCAAAAAATATAATAGTATTAGTTAAAAATAAAATAGTTAACGCTATAACTAGAATAAATATTAAAATTCTTATAAAAACTATTAAATAATTATTAGATATACTATTATTACTGTTAAAAACTATATCTCAATACCTAATTACTAACTATAGTTTTAGTACCTAATATATAATTACTAATAAAGGGCTTTAGTATAATAATACTAGTAGTAGTAATTATTGCATACACGGTTTAGCACTTAATAGAGTTCCCTTACTACGTTTGCACTCCTGGATCGAGGTCTAGGCGTACTTTTACTTTTCGACTAGTAGTAGTAAATAACATAATACCTAATACTAGTACTTTAGTAAGTATTAATATCTACTAAAATATAAATGTATATATATATTCCTCCTTTTTTAAAACCCCTTTTAGTCGCCCTAAGCCACTACAGCCACACTTTTTATTCCATTAATATATAAATATAAATATAATATTTACTAAAGTATATAGAGTACGTTCTCTACTAATATAGTCTAGGTAGTTATTTTTAACACTTTAATCCTTAATAAACTACTAAAAAAAATTAAAAAAGTTAGTATATATTTTTAAATTAGAATTTTTCTTTAAACGTTAATATTATTATTATTAAAATATAGATTTATTATAGCCTTTTATTACTTTCTAACTTTATTAGTAGAAACTAATTTATAATAAAATATTTAGATTCTTTAAGCTTTACTACTATAGTTATATAATAGTAAAGTATAGTCTTTACTTATTAAAATATCTAGAAATAGATATTTAAAATTATATACGGTTAGTAATTATAAACTAATATAATTTTTACACTAAAATAAAATTTTTATTTTATTTTTATATATGTTTATGTTTTAGCGTATACCTTTTTTAGACTAGTGCCTTAACGGTACACTTTACCTCCTTTTATTTATTAATTTTTAAAACTATAATAACATTTTATAAATTAATAGTAAATCTAAAATAGAAAAGTTAATATTAATATAATATATTTTATAGTATTACTATAAGTTTTTCTAAAATTATATTACTATAGTATATTTCTTTACTATATATAAAAATAGTTTTAAAAACTACTACTAAATATATTATACTTACTAAAATATTAACTACTTAAGTAAAATCTTTTATATAAACACTTTCTCCCTTACTTCTATAATATAAAGAAATAGTATAAATAATAAAAGTAGTAAAAAATAAAACTGAAAAAACTTTTACTTTTAGAGATAAAGAAGTTATAATTAAAATTTATTACTATTATTATTACTATCTTAAATAAATACAGTAAGTTAAAAATATAGAATATTATAAAAATTATTAAAGAGTTAAGTATTAACATTATTAAAATTAAGATTATTTTTAATATTTATCTATTAAGCTAGTATTATTTAACTATTAATATATAAACAATACTTAAACTTATAATAGATATTAAAAAAGAGTATAATAATAATATTATATAGTATATCTATAATTAACTAATAAAAAAAATAAGAATATTAAGAGAAATTTTTTTAATAAAGTTACTAGAATATTTATATTTACTATATTTATTATAGTAAGACTTTATTAAGTATATAATAAAAGTAAAATTATAACTATATACTATAAACTTCGTAAGTTATTAATAATATTAAGAAAGTATTTAATACTCTCCTAAGAGAAATAAGCTAAATAAGTATAATATAATAAGTCTACTATAACAGGTTTTATAGATAAAGTAAGTACTAAGCCTAAGAGGATTATATATTACTATAAAAACTAGAATAAATATAAAAAACCAAGGAACTTAAAACTAATTAAAAGTAATTAATAAAAGTACATAGCGACGTATTACTAGTGTCTTAACAGGGCTTATTAATATTAAATAAAATAATAAAATAGTATAGTATATTTATAAAATAATTAATAACTTTCTTGTTTAAAATAGAAAACGTTAAATATAGAACTCTATATTAAATATAAATTTTTATAAAATAATCTATAACTATCTAGTAGCTTATTATATAATATACCTTATAATTAAAAACTTATATTAGTAAAAAATAGTTTATATATAAAGAATCTTAGTATCTATTATTTATTTCTAGAGTATATTTTAATTTATATTTTTAGTTACACTAAAAAGATGTAAAAAAGATATTATATAAAATAATTATTTAGAATATCTATAAAAATATAAACATTATAAGTACCTAAAGTAATTTTGTTACTTTTTTAAAAAATATACTAGTTTAAAATATAGTAAACATATAATACTATTTTATATATATTATTACTTAATAAATACTATATATTAATAAATATCTTATATTTAATAATAAATTTAATATTAATATTTAAGGTGGACTATATAGAAATATACTATAAATAACTAAAATAAAAAGAAACGAAAATAGTAAAACTACTCCTTAATTATAAAATAAATATTAATATTAAAAATATTTATATAATTTTTATATACGCTCATTTTTTTAACTATATCTAAAAGAATAATATTTTTTAGCTTATACTTTTATTAGACTAGTATCTTAATACTATACTTTATCTCTTTATATAATATTAATATTATAGTAGAGTATATAGTAACGTACTATAAGTAATAGTATTAAAAGAAAAAATTTTTCAATCTAGCCTTACCTGACTTTTTCGACACATTAAGTATAAAGGTATATATATACTCCTCCTTTTTTAAAACCCCTTTTAGTCGTCCTAAGCCACCACAGCTACACTATTTCTTTAATTAGTATACTAATATATTAAAAGAAAAAAAAGAAATAGTAAAAATATAACTTATAAAAGAAACTAATATTAATATCTATAATAGACTATTTAGTAGTATACTCTAAGTAACTATATATATAAAAAAGATAGTAAAACTACTACTTAAAAAAAAACTAATAAAAAAACTTATAGTAAATACTATACTAGTATATTATATATAACTATTATAATAGAGTCCGCTTAACCATAGTAGATAGTAAACTTTTTTTTAATATATAGTAGGTTAAGAAACGGGAAAAGGTATAGGTAGTATTAAGTTAATAAAATAAACGATAATAGTTAGTAATATATAAAATTAATAATAAAGTCTAGGCTACGCAGAACTTTTTCTTATTTATATATATAAACTATTTTATAGACTTTCTAGCTTTGTCTTTATAGAGTAATAGAGCTAGGAATCTATAAATTTATAAAATAGAGTTATAAATCCTATTACGTAATTTTTATTATATATTTATATTATATTCTATATTTAACTTATAGACTTAATCTCTTAAGTTTAATTTTTATAAATCCTTATTACAGGGGGGTGCAACAAAAAAAGAGTACTTAAAAAAGTTACCTTTTTTAAAGTTATATAACTTTTTAATTAGTAAGCTAAAAAAATACAAGAAAAATAGTATTTTAAAGAGAAAGACTAGTAGATACTATTCAACCTGTTAGGGGCTGCTTACTAAGGGGTTTAGGGGTAAAAAAGAATCAGTGAATATAGAAAATATTTAGGACCCTATTTTAGGCTATTATAACTTATTATCTAAGGTGTAAAATTAGCTTATTTTTATATATATAAGAATTGATACTAAGTTTTATAAGTATATAAAATATTTTTATATATTTATATATTATTTATATAATTATATATAAAAGTCAAATTTTCACATTTTTAATAATAAACTAGTAAATAATATATTACTAGTACTTAGTATAGTAGCCTTTAGCTTCTATAACTGCCTTATAATAGTTAGGGAGTAATAAAATATAATTATTAATAGTTTTTTAAGGTATTTTATGCTACTTCTTATTAATAGCTCTTTTAAAGGCCTTTATACTATTTAAACTATTTCCTATACCTAAATTAGCCTTTTTATTTTTAATTAGCCCTAATTTTAATAAACTCTATATATTTTTTATAGGGGCTAAATCAGGACTATAAGCTAGGTAAAGAAATAGTTTAATTTTATTATTTTTAAACTAAGTTAAAACCTCCTTAGTTTTATAAATAGGGACGTAATCTTATTAAAATTACTAACCTAAATTAAGATTAATATAAAGAATATAATTATAATATAATATAATAATATATATATATATATATTATTATATTATTAGAAAAAGGGATAAAAAAGTATTATAAAACTTACCCCTTTTTATATAGGGTTTAACCTTAGGTATAAGGACTTTATTTATATAATTCTTACTAGTATAAGAAGTAAAAGAATTAGGTATTTTAATAAATACTAAATTACTTTTACTTCTTACCTAAATTGCACCCTAAACTTATAGGGTAAGATCTCGGCCTATAAAATAATTAATATAATTAATATTAAAAAACTAAAACAATAACTTAAAAATATATAAAAAGTTATATATTTTAATATTTTAAAAAATTAAAATAATTTACTGTATAATTAACTAATAGCTAATTCTCTTTTAACTCTATTATTACCCCTTTTTCTATAATATTTTTTTTTAGCTTTACCCCTTTGTATTGCTAACTTCTTAGAAATTATTATTTTATTTAATTTTATATTTTTTATATTTTTTAATTATTTTTTTGTGTATTTTAATTTTTTTTAGCGTTTTCTTTGTTAATTATTAGTTTTTTTTACTTATATTAATAGAGTAGTCCTTTTCTTTTAAAAAGAATTGTAAAGTCCTTTTTTTAATATTTAGACTATTTTCTATTAATAATCTTTTATTTTATTTTTTTAGGACTTCTAGTTAAGTCTCTATTAATAAATTTTTTATCTCTTAGAGTTAACTTTAAAACTCGGCCTTTTTTAATCTTATTTATATTATAATCTTTTTTTTAATACGTTAGATAGTATTATAAATAGCCTTTTTAGGCTTATTTAAAGTAGAAATAATTATAGAAATAGGAGCATTTACTTTTAAAAGTAAATTAACTTTAAATTTAAGTTTTAAAAAATTTGGCGCAATTTTAAGGAAATAGGAGTTTAGGTTTATAAAAGTAAAAAGATATTAATATATACTATAATATTAATAATATATTACGTAACTAGTAATTATATAAGCCTTAGTAATATTTTTATAATTAGTATAATTTTAATATTAGATTACTAATATATATCGAAAACTAGTTACGTAATCTATACTAGGCCTAAAAGGGTATAGTTAAAATTTTAGTTAAATATATTTACTAACTACAAAGTTATAGGAACCTAAAAAAGTAGTTAAAAAAATTACTTTATTTAAGTAATTTTAATTTATTATAGGTAATATATATTACGTAACTAAAATCCTTATATAAATCTCTACTATTTTTTCTTTAAAACGATATTATTCACGTATTTTTAGGCTTATTAATTAATTTTATATAATTTTTTTAAAAAAAAAATTTTTTTAAGTACTCTTTTTTTGTTCCACCCCCCTGTAAAAAAGCTATTATATCGAAATCTACTTATATTATAAGAGAAGGAGCTAATTAGCTTACTACTTATAAATATATATTAGTTACTAAAAGTGTGTAGTAAATTACTATATAAGAGTAATAATAATAATTAATAGATATAGATAGGTTAAAAGAATATTAGCAGTATAATAAAAACGTTATTTTAAATATATAAGAGCGCTTACTACATAAAAAGATAAATATAGAGGACTATCTAAGCTTTATTAAAAAAAATAATAAAGTATACTAGTATAGGTATAAAGTAGGTAAAAAATATAAAAAGTTTTAGAGCCTTTTTAGGCTAAATACTTTTAACGCGACGATAATAGTTAGTATATTTAAAATAATAAACATAAATAGCTTAGTATATAACTAAATAACATAGAATATTTTATATTAATTATTTTATTATAACTCTAAAACCTCTAGGTCTCTATCGAGACCGGTATTTTAAACTTAATATATTTTATATAATTGTTTTCTATAATACTTTTAGGTAGTTAGCTTATAAGGCCTATATTTATTTTAATATTTATAGTTTTTATAACGTAACTTAAATATTAGGTTTAAATACTATATATTTTCTATATATTTATATTTATATATTAATTAAATAAATAGTGTGGCTGTAATCGCTCGGGGCGACTAAATATATTTTCTAATATTATATATTAATAGGCTTATAACCTTTAGTATAATTTATTAATTATTTATAAGCTAAAATTATACTAAACCTACTATAGTAGAGAAAAAATAAAAGTAATTATTAATTATATTAATAGTTACTTATACTAAGATAGTAGGTCTTTAAAAATAATATTATTTTTAATAAATAGGAGAACGCTTAGTACTTTTTAAAAAAAATTAAATTAAAAAGAAGTAAAATAAAACGTAGCTAGTTAATAAAATAGTTTTATAAAAAAACTTTAAGTAAACGTTTTAGGCAACACTTATACCTTTACTAATAATAAAATTTTTTATAAATTCCTATAAGGCGTTTTAGGGATAAGTCTCTATTTTTTAGTTTTTTTTTAAAAAAATTAGTTTAGCCGGAACTCTTCTAGTTTTTTTAAAGTAATAAAATTTTTATAGATTTTTAGATATTATTTTATAGATTTCCTTTTTTATTTTTACCTAATTATTTAATTCTATAATAATTTTATTTATTTATTATTTAATAGCCTATAATACTATTAACGTTTTATTATTATTATTATTTATATATATTAACTTTATAGACTATAAGCTTAGTATTTTATAATCCCTTTTTTAATAGTATAATATAGAAAACTAAATATATTTTTATATTATTAGATAATTATAGCTTATTCGACTAGAGTAATTTATTCTAAAATCTTATATAGGCTAATTTTAAAATAATCTAGTTTATTTAAAAGTCTTACACTGGTAATGTTTTTTTATAGTAGCTAAACTTTCTTCCCTTTTTTAAAAATAGGCGGAATCTTACGTATTTAATTATAGTATTTACCTATTTTTTTTATAAAAAAATAGTATCTTATTAAAATTATATATAAGTTTAAATAATTTTTTAAATCTATACTTCCCTATTAGTACTCTATAATTTTATTACTCTAAATACTTTTTTTTTAATTTAAAATAAGTCTTTTTATATTAAGGCTACCTAACTATTTAAGGAAAGTGTGTTATCTTCTAAGTAACCTAATAACCGGCTCTTTAAGTAACTAACTAATATATAGGCTAGTTAAGTAACCTATACTAGAATTTAATTAATTACTTATTTAGGACTAGCGTCCTTCCTATTTAGGAATAGTCTAATACTAATTAGGTTAAGTCGCTATGCTAACTTAATTAAGTAGTTAAACTAAACCTATCTAGGAAATTAACTAGCCTAATTAAGTAATATAACTAAATCTAATAAGATTAAGTCTAAAACCTAATAAACTAATTAATTAAATAGTAGATTAAAATAGACAAGAATGAGATTTAAACTCGTAACCTATAATATTACTATTATAGGTAGCTAGGTATGTTATCTACTAAGCTATACACCCTCTCGTTACTCTAAATACTTAATATACTATAGAGTTAAATCTATAGTTTATAAAAAATAGCTTAACTCTTATTATACTGCTCTATAAACTATTATATATAAATTAGATAATTAAGAGTAGCTTTAGTTAATTATTTTATTAGTAATTTAAATTGTATTTAAAATATTATTTTATAGTTTAGTTTATACACTCTATTTATTTATTTATTTATTTATAGATAATAGGCTATAAATATATTATATTTAATTCTAATAAAGGAAACTAGTGTTAATTATAATTTAGATATAAACTAAATATTTTTATTTATAATATTTTTATTTAGAATAGTATATTAGACTACTATTATTAAAAGAAATCTAAAGACTACCTATTCTACTAAACTTCTTTCTTAGTATAGAATAAAATAAGTATATTTTATATAGTCTTATTCATAATAGTTACAATACTATTATACTTAATTTTATTATTTAAGTTTTTTAATTTAGGTAGATTTATAATAAAGTCTATTATAACTATCCTGAAAAGATGTTTAGGAACTTCTATTAATTATAAATATTTATAAGGAGCGTATCTATTTAGTTTATTTTAATAATAGTCTACGTAGTCCCGTAGTAGTTTAGTTATAATTTATTTAGTTTAAAGAAAGTAGTAGTCCCTTATAAGCCGTTCTAATATACGTTTAACTTTTTAATATCTATATACTAGTACTTTATAAAATTATTTTATAAATTCCTATTATATTTGTTTAGAAATAAAAATTCTTTTAAATACTTTAAATACTTTATCTTTAAATATAATTCTATTAGGTAAATAATTAAGACTATTTTTAATTATAGTTATTTCTTAATAGATTTCTTTTAATTATTTACTTTTTTTTATCTCTATTATAGCAGCTAGCTTAGGTATATTATAAATAATAGCACTATCTTTATTAAAATAAAATAATACTCTTAATACTTTTATTTTTTTTTAAAAGTTAAGCCTTTAACTTAAATTATCTATATATAAATTTTTAGTTCCTCTTACGTAAATAATTTTAAAATTAAATATTATTAAGTACCCTACCTATTATATCTACTAGGGGTTTAATTCTTTAGTTATTATAAATCTTATAAAGTTTTTATAATCTGAAAACATATATATTTAAATCTTAGTATTTTAAAAATAAGTTCTCTATTTTTTAAAAGTAAAGACTAAAGTAAGTATCTCTTTATTATAAATCTTATAGTTTAATATAGCTACTATTATCTTTTATAAGTAGTATACTGCTAAGTATTTTATATTATCTTTAAGGTCCTTTTAACTAAAGTATCTTTTAATTATAAAGTAAAATATATTTATTTTTAAAACTACTAAAAACTTTAAGTTAAAGATGTTTAGTATAGGTTCTTTTATAAATTTTAATATAAGTTTTTATTTTATATATTAATATTTAGGGCTTCATTTAAAAAGAATATTGTTTTTATAAGTCCTATAAGGAGCTCTATAATATTTCTATAGTTTAGTATAAACATTTTATAAAAGTTATAGAATCTAAAAAAATATTAATACGTCTTTAAGATACTTAGGTTTTTTTTAATTAATAATTTTTTAGATTTTTAAAGATTTAATGTTTATTCTCCCTAGCGTAATAATAAATTTTAAATATGTGGTACTAATAACGTAAAACTTATATTTTTTAAATTTTAAATATAATTTTATCTATTTTAGTCTGTAAAGGACTGTCTATATATATTATTTATATTTTTCCTCTTTAGTAGAGTAAATAAGAATATTATTTAGATAAGCTATTATATAACTTTTTAGGTATTTTTATAAAATAGTATCTATTCTTTATTAAAAAACTACTAAAGTATTTATAAGTTTAAAAAGTATTACTACGTATATAATAAGTCTAAACTTAGTTTAGAATATAGTTTTTATTTCTTCTTTTTTTATTTTAATTTAATAGTAGGTATATTATATATTTATTCGCGTAAATATTTTTATATATTATAACTAGTCTTATATATTAGATATTAGTAGTAAAGGGTAGTAATTTTTAATTATTATATTATTTATTTTATAGAAGTTAATATAAAATTATAGTGTAAAGTTTTTCTTTTTATTATAAATATAATTTTATAGATAGCTAAAAAGTTTAAAAGTCTAATATAATCTTTTCTAAGGTTATTTTATATATAGTTTTTTTATAATTTCCACTTCTTATTTTATAGTCTTATATACTAGTTTTTAAGGAGGTTATTTTCTTAATTAAAAATTAATCTCGTAGTTCTATTTAGTGTATTTAAAAAAATAATTCTTAGACTCCCGAAAAATATTTATAAATTTTTAGTATCTCTTAAATAGTTTTATATCTGTATTTTTTATTACAATAAGCCGGTAAAAATAATAAATTTTTTTAGTTTTTTAATATATAATAAAATTAACTTATATAAGCTATAGTATTTCTAGAATTATATTTTATTAGTTTACTCCCGGGTATAAGTATAAAAGACTTATTTATTCTTTTTAAGTTACTATTTTATATTACGTTTTATCTTGCCTACTAATATTATAAACTAATAATATTATTATAGACTTATTACGTAATTTAAAATAATATTTTTTATTTAATTTTATGCTAAGGCTTTATATTATCTATTTAACTTTTTACTAAAATAATAATACTATAAAGGCCCGTCTAAAGTAAGTTACGTATATATTTAGCTTATTTAGCTTTATAGAATAAGAAAAAAACTATTACTTATTATCTTTAGTACCTACGCCGCCTATAAATAAAAAGAAAAGAATATTTACTATTAATTAGTAATACCTACTAGTTAAAAATAAAAGTATATTAAGAATCGCCCGGCCTTATAGTAATATATTATTTAGTAATAAGTATTTTAAATTTTAAATACGTACTTTTAAATACGTATTATTTTATCTTTTTAGTTTTAATATTATTTAGGACTTACTATAAGTTTATTATACTATTTACCCTTTTCTATTTTTAATATATACGTTATAGTCTTTACTTAAAAAAAGGTTTTTTTTTTTATATATTAGTTCTTTTAGTAGTATACGCTAAGCACGTAGCTAAATTTATAAAAAGTAATAAACTATTACTTTTTAGTTTCGCTAATAGCTATTTTAGGTACTATTTTAATAAGTTATTTATAAAAAAATTTATTAATTACTAAAGTACTATAGACCACTTTTAGGGCTATAATTATAGTATTACTATATAGTTTTTATATAATTTTATTAATAAAAAACGCATCTATAATAAAAATAGGTAATAGGTTTTTATTAGTAGCTTCAGACATAATAGTAGTAATAGTAATAGTATAAAATAATTTAAAAAAAAACTAAATAGATATTTAGTAAAACTTTAGAAAGTAGAAAATAATATAGTATAAAGTATAAATAAATAGCTAAACTTACTAGTATAAAAGCTAAATATTATAAATTTTAAATACTAGCCTAATAACTCTATAAGTTCTAAAGTTTATATACCTAGTAATCCCTAGATTAACTAACCGCCTTATATATAATTATAAGTAGTAATTACTAATAACCTTTAAAATAATTACGAGTAGTTACTAATTTATAAATATAAATTAGAGTATAAGCGTCGTATTACTATATTTAGTAGGGCACCTTACCCTCGCTAAGAAAAAAAAAAGGAGTATAACTTTTAAAAGTTTAAAATTTATACTATTTATATATAATCTCGTTAGTATTATATAAGCTATTTAGTATTTATTAAGTTCTTATTGTTACGTTATACCGCGGCTTTATAAAACTTATAAAGTAAATTTTTCGACACATTGAGTATGAAGGCATACACATACTCCTCCTTTTTTGAAACCCCTTTTAGTCGCCCCGAGCCACCACAGCCACACTATTTGTTCGATTAGTATACAAATATATATAAAGTAAGTTAATTAACGTTTTATTAGTTATTTATTTTAATTAGGTCTATTATAAAATTATTAACTACTAATTGTTTAGTTATAAAAGTTTTTAGTTTTATTTTTAAATATATTTATTTTAAGAATAACTTTCTCTTAATATTATAAATTATTTATTTATTTTTTTTATTAGTATAATAGAGACTATATCCTTCTATAAAAATTTTTTATATAAAGTTTTTTATTATTCTACTATTAATTATAATACACATAGGACGTTCTTAGTACTTGGCTTAAATAATAATGTAAGGTCTCTACGTGCCTTTTACTACCTTATTTTCCCTTTGCTAAAACTTTATTTAGATTTTTTTATTTATATATATTAGGTAATAATTTTTTTTTAATATTTATACTAGAATTATTCTATAATATATTTTATTATTAATAATAGTTCTAGTATAAGAATTAAATATTTCTTATATTTTTAGTTATAGTACTAGCTATATACTTTATCTTTAAGGATTATATCTATATAAAGCTCTGTATATACTTTTATAAAATAAGCCTAGTATTTTTATTTAAGTATTTAATATATCTAGTACTCTAACCTAATTTAAAATATTTCTACTAGCTTATAATAAGTTAGGTAATTAAGTAAAATTTATAAATTATAACCTTTTACTATTCTGTCTGTTCTAGGTTTTTTTTTAATAATAATTTAATATTTAATTAAAATATACGACGTATAAGCCTAATCTATTTACCTAATTTTATACACTATATTTTTTTCTTTATATTAGTTAGATATTTTATTAGTAAGAATTATATTTTATTTAATCTAGTATTAAAAATTAACAAATCTAGTATTTTAGAGATACTTTATTTTTTAGTCTTTATAGACTTTATAAATAGTTTACTTTTAAATTTTTTTACATAGAACCTCTAGTTCTTTATTATATTTTAGATAGAATAAAAGTATCTAAAGCTAGTCTTTTTTTACGCTAGTCCTAAAGGTTAAAAATACTCTATTTTTTTTTATTTTAATATTTTTTTTAGGGATTTAGGTCTTTTTTAGTCTAAAAATAAAAAAATTCTTTCTTCCGCTTAAGTATAAATTAAAATAATACTTTTATAGATCTATCTAAACTATTAAAAGTACTGTTTAAATTCTCTTTATTTAACTTAAGGGGTATTTTAAAGTATTTTAAATTTTAAGCATTTTATTATTTTTTATAAAGCTATTTTAGGATTCTAGATTCCTTATTTACTATTACTTACTTTTTAGGCTAATAGGTTATATCTTTTTTTATTTATATATATATATATTATATATATTGTCTAAATACTTAGTCTAATATATAGCCTAATATATAGCCTAATATATATTTTTATATATTTGTATACTAATCGAACAAATAGTGTGACTGTGGTGGCTCGGGGCGACTAAAAGGGGTTTTAAAAAAGGAGGAGTATATGTATGCCTTTATACTTAATGTGTTAAAAAAGATAGCCTAATATATTTTACTATTTATTAATCTTTCTTAAAGTTTTGTATTTTCTTTAGAATCCTCTTTAATCCTCTTTTTAAAATTATTTTAACGTTTTTTAAGTATTTTTTAGTAATATAGCCTTTTTATTTTCAGGCAAAGTAATCGTTTTTTTTATATTTCTTTTTTTTAATTATATTTTAGTTTTCTAGACTCTTATTTTTCTTATTTATATTAAAAATTATTAGGATACTTTTATTATTAGTATACTATAAGCCTTTATTAGTGTTATATTAATCGTCTCTTTTATTATTTTATTTTTAAAAGTAGAGCTTATTATTAATTTAAATAATTTATTTAGTTATTATAAATAGAGTTATTAGTTTCTCCATTTTAATTATTTTATAATAGATTTTAGACTTTAATTCTTTATAAAACTAGTTTATTAGAGCGCGTTCGCCTTAGTTAAAAATTTTATTAGTTACTTATTTAAAAGAAAATACGTAGGTAAATACGGTTTTAACTTGTTAAAATGTTAATAATTTTTATTTAATTATTTACTTGGTATTAATATTACTAAAAGTTTATTTAAGCTTTTACTTAAAATACGTATAGCTATTAAAAATAAAATTAGTGTTTATTTTTTAATTATCTTCTATATTTATTTAGTAATCTATAAAATAGTTATTAAACTAATTTATTACCTTTTTAGAAAGGAGGTAGCTATATATACTACTTTATTTTTATTAATATTAAAGTATACTTAATTAAGATTAATATAAAGCGCTATTAATACTAAGAATTCTTAGAGTTTATTATATATTTTATTAAACTTATTTAGTTCTGTAAGCTTAAGTAGTCTATTTATAAGTTATATTTTAATTTTATTAAACTAGTCCTCTAAGATACTATTAGCCCCTTTACTTTTTTCTTTTAAAATAATTTTAATCCATTCTACTAACTAGTTATGGGCATTCTTCTAGAGCCTACTTTTATTATTAAAATAGTTAATTTATTTTTTTATCTAGACCTAGTCTGTAGGATTTAAAAAATTAACTTATATAAATATTATTAGAGCTATTATTAAGCTATATAATTTAGTATACCTCTAAAGTTATTTTTAAGGCATAATTATTAAAGTGTAATAGAGTCTACTTACCTTTAGTAAATAATAAATCCTTTTCTAATATATAGTAAATTAAAAAATAAGAAAATGTAGAGGTAGTATTAAATTAATAAAATTAATATTAATAGTTAGTAATATATAAAATTAATAATAAAGTTTAGGCTATACAGGACTTCTTTTTATCTATATATATAAGCTATTTTATAGACTCTTTAACTCTATCTTTATAGAGCTATAGAGCTAAAGACCTATAAATTTATAAAGTAGAGTTATAGATTCTACTATATAATTTTTTATTATATACTTATATTATATTTTGTATCTAACCTATAGGCGCAATTTCTTAAGTCGGATTCTTATAGGTTCTTATTAGAACTATTATTATTTCTATAATATTATTATAGCGTAGTAGCCGTAACAGCTATAATTTAAAATAAGAAAGTAATAGTAAAGATACTACTTAAAAAAAGAACTAATATATACACCTATAGTAGATACTATAATAGTATACTATAAGTAACTACTGTATAATATAGGAAAATAAAGAGATAGTAAAAATATTACTTAAAAAAGAAATTAATATAAATACTAATAGTAACTATTATAATAATATACTATAAATAGCTATATTTAAAGAGAATAAAAAGAAAATAAGTATACTACTTAAAAAAAGAAGTTAATATAGATACTTATAATATATAATATAATAATATACTATAAGTAGCTATATTTTATAGGGAGAAAGATATAGTAAAAATACTATATTAAAAAAATTAATATAAATACTTATAATAAATACTATAGTAATGTACTATAAGTAATTATAATTTAAAGAAGTAAAATAATAGTAAAAATACTACTTAAACATAAACGAATATAAATATTTATAGTAGGCTATTTAAGAATATACTAAAAGTAACCGTATTTAAAGGAAAAAAAGTAATAGTAAAAATTCTACTTAAAAAGGACACAGGTACTAATTCCTATAATAAAGTTTTTAGTAGTATATTATATAGCAAATAGTTATATTTTTAAAAAAAATAAAAACAGTTAAAATACTATCTAAACATTAAAAAAAATACTAGTAAATATAATAGTAATACACTAAAAATTAATTTCTATAAAATTTTTAATAATAAAAATAACTTTTATAATAATAATTTAATTCGTTATATATTCACTACTTAATAAAATTTAGATATATTTATATTAGTTATTAGCACTCTGCTTATAATTATTTTTATCTCTTTTCTCTTAGTATATAAATAATTATAAATTTAGCTATAAGTTACTATAAAATAGTTATTTTATTAAAGAAATAATTTTAGCTATAAGGTTAAGCCATTATCTATTAAAATCTATATAAACTATTATTACTTAAATCTCTATATAAGTAGTAGTTAAAATATAAGTTATATAAAATATAGTATAAGTAAAATAGACTTATAAGTAGAGCTGTTAATAGTTTAGTAAATTTATTTTCTTCTTAAAAATAGTAAGTAGTAAAAGTAGTATAAATATAAAATAGTTTTACTTTATAAGTATTCTTACTAGTAGTATTAAATAGAAAAGAATAAAAGTTAATATTAAATATTACTACTATAAGTAGGAAGGGCGGCTAACCTACTCTAGGTATAACCTTATACCGGAGACGCTAGATTTTTTAGTATAAGTAAAAAGAGATATTACTATAGGTATTAGTGTTTCTAAAAGAGAAAAAGTAGTTACTAAAAGATATTAAGTATAGACTATTATTTAATTAGATCTAAAAAAAATTAAAGTCTAGAATTTACTCTTAGAATCTAGTCTATTATAGAGAACTAAAATATAGTCTACTATAAGATCTAAAATAAATTCCTTTTACTAAAAATAGCCTAAGTTTAAATTATAGTTAGATTTTAGGCGTACCTAAATTAATATATATAGCTTATTAATAGTTATTAATATCCTTAGACTTTTTATAAATACTTTTATTTTTATTTACGTAGCGGAGCCTGGATTAAGTCTAAAATATAATATATTAGGGCAGGACCGTATTTAAAAATAATTTAGTAAGATAAATCTACTATACAACCTATATTAACTATACGCTATATAGTTACGGATATACTTATTCCGGTTTCTTTATCTACGCAAAGAATTAGACGCTGTTGGATAACCCTATAGTTGGAGCGGGTTGGCTATCCTCCCTGCTAGCGGTGGCAACATTAAGGGCCAAATCATCTTCATTTGCTGTTCGATGGCACATATGAAGAGGCTTACCCAGCCACGTGACGTTGAATCGTTGAGTCACTTTGCACTGCCCCAGCCCCACCATCACCGACCATTTCCTTCCAGCATTCTCCCATGAACGTGACGACTAGCACAGTCGCAGTTCCTTGACTGCTCAACTTGTGCGCGTCTTCTCCACATCTATTCTTCCGACGATCCTTCCCATGCGTCTATTGCGGCTTAAGGAAGACGGCAGATTCAGCCTAGTCGAGTTTATTAGCAGGAACATCCCACCCTATACAATTCTTTCGCATACTTAGGGAGCGGATTATAACAAGATTACCTTCAGAAATCTAGTAGACAGTGCAGGCAAGAATAAGGCTAGCTATAACAAGATCCGCTTCTACGGAAAGCAAGCTGCTAATAAGGACCTCCAACACTTCTGGGTAAACACTTGTTGCACCTAGGAATGTCGCTCCAACTTACAATTCCCTACATAAGTGGGTGCAATTGCCGCCGCAAATGATGGGCCACATACCTGGCTTAAGAATCAAACATTGCTTTTGTCCATCCTCCGGCCTCTATCTATATGCTTACTTAGCTATTTTTCTGTTTAAAAAAGCCGACTTCATTTTACATCGCGAGCGATTATGAGCCCTAAAAGTGGACCTTGTCTTATCAGTGAGGACAAGTTAAGCACCATGAACACCTTGATACCTAAGATGCAAAACACGTTTATAATTAAGCTCCCTAATTTTGGCTAATTAGCTAGTTTTAGTTGCTTATAGCGGCCTCCTGCGTCCCGAGAAAGGTTCTGAGATTGGGGCTGCAATACGACGGCGTAATGATCAGAGACATTCTCGCCTTTCGCATTCCTAATCACAGGGGACACCTATGGCTCTCACGTCGCATCTGCGATATTGAATTGCGAATCATTTTCTCGCCTTAAGACCAGAATTTCCTCACATACTGCTCCACCGACATAGGGTGGACTTCCGGACACAGTTCGTTCAGCACGGGATTCACAATCCCCTCACCAACCGCATTTCTTGCCACCATTTCTTCCAGTTGCCCCCAGAACTTGTTAGGATATACAATTTCCTCTTTCTGGTTTTCCCCCACGACTTGATCATACGGACGGAATGTGACTTCCATCTTCTTTCCTCTCACATTTTCGATGATCTTGACCACTTCATCCATTTGGATTGTTTCCCCAACCATCCCAAAGTCCTCTTTCCATGACCCCTTGGGCAACAAGCAAGCTGCCGCAACGAACTTGCCGACATCTCCTATTTCCGTGGTGGTCATTCTCGGCACTTTTCCTTCCTTCGTCAGAGGGATCGCGGCTTTCATGCCCTTCACGTCCCACACCCACACCCAGGTATCGTTGAGTCCGTTCAATGCTCCTTCCTCATCCGGCGCACCGTATCCGAGATAGTTCATGAACAACCCAACGTTGAAGCACGCGTATTCAAAGCCTGGATGCTTCTGTTGAGCCTCGCGGCAGGCGTCCGTCACTATGTGGCGGGGACGGAGAATGTCGACTCGTGGGTTGGCCAGCAGCCCGCATCCAAACTCCGCGGGAGCGAAACGAGATATGCCGGCCCGAAGGCCTGCATTGAGGAGGTTTATTTGAGAACTTTCTCCCGTTCCGTCATTCGCGAGCAACACGCAAATGACCTATAGCGATCAGTTAAGCCTCCGCAGTTGAGGGGACTACGCACAGTATGAACACCCTGGAGCGCTGCAGTCAACGAGTCTACGGAACCATAATCTACTTTGCGCACTTCCACACCCATCTTCTCGAGCCATTGCGGCGTCTTCGAAGAAGCTCTTCCGAGTACGACTCCCTTCAGCTGATCTGGGTATTGCTTTAGAGCGGTCAAAATTGAGCGGCCGAGGCCTGCTGAAGATCCTCCCGCAACAGCTATTGTGATCATCTTGGTCGAATTGTCGGAGAAAATGAAAGAGACGTGGAGAGCGGAAAAGCTCGTGTTCTTTAATTTGCTCTTAAACCCCCGCAGACGCGACCCGCGCGTTGAGTCAAAGAGGTGTCGTCAGCCAAGACAGATCAGCCTCGCGGCCGCTTCGCGATGTCAGACG
Organism: Pleoardoris graminearum; assembly: GCA_030770415.1. Lineage (NCBI taxonomy): Eukaryota > Fungi > Ascomycota > Dothideomycetes > Pleosporales > Didymosphaeriaceae > Pleoardoris > Pleoardoris graminearum. Next base: position 238,562 of record JASEKS010000096.1, read on the forward strand.
AACGCGCGATTTATGCGTGATCATCCCACTGCAGAATTCGCGTCGACCTCGCATTCCTCGGTCTCGGCACGTGACGACGCTGGCTTCAAAGCAATGTTAGGGTCTATCATCCAGCAACGTTGAAGTTGACTCACAAGCGTATATTCAACAATATTATACCCTCTTCAGCTTCCTTTACACCTACGCATGTCTTATAGCATCGGAGAACAACTTCTACGTTGCTAACGAAAAGCGCCTCTTGTCTTGTAAGGAAGACGACACGCCGGATTAATTTTTTTTTAATAATTATATAGTGTACTATACGCTAAGAAGCACTATTATATATTTTATTAAAGTAATTTATTTATTTCTTATTTACTAATTTTAATATACCTTCTCTTTATCTGTTAATTTAATAAAGTCTTATATAGTTTTTTTATAAAATTTCTTATACGTAGGCTGTTCTTTTTAAAAATATTATATAATTACTATTATAGGTTAGTTAAATATAAAAATTTTTAATTAAGTATATTATTTACTTAAACTAGATAACTACTATTTACTATATTAGAGGTATATTAGCCTAAATAGCTTTAGTACTTATAAATACTAATTTTTTTTTATAAAAATAGGTTAGGCGTAGATTAATTTATTTAAGCTTTAATAGTATTTATTATATATATTTATAGCTTTATTACTACGTCTTAAATAAGCTCTAGATTAAATTTAGTACTAGTAGTAAAAAAATTTTTTTTTAAATAGCTTTATAAGTATTAGTATAATAATTAGAATTACTATAACTAATAAAGCGAGATTATATTAAAAATATAAAAGATAGAAAGTTAATAAATATAGTTATAATAAAAATTTATATATTTTTATATACTATTTTTTATACGTACTATAGTTCCTCCTTAGGGTAATAGTCTTAACACTAATTTTATTAAATTAGATTACTTTTATAGTACTACTACCTTATGCGCACGCGTATTGAAGCCTACAGGGAGACGACACGCCAATTAAATAGACAAACTAGAAGACCCTGGCGAGGGAGCTGCTCCGAATGTCTAAGCACGACCCGAATATGATGCACCTACGTTTTCTGCGCGCCGAGCTCCGCCTCTTACGTATTAATACTATTTACCGCTTCACCAGCCTCCCGTGTTTCGATCCCTACCTCCGCAGTTGGCACAACTATGGCAGCCTCTTCCGCGACAACCTCGCTTGGATGGCCGCCGCTACCGTCTTCTTTGTCCTGGTGCTGACCATGCAGGTCGGCCTTGCCACGAAGCGGCTTAAGGACGACGCCGCCTTTTAGCGGGCGTCATACAGCTTTGCTGTTATTGCTATCCTAGGGCCCGTATACAGGTTCAGTCTAGTGGTCCTAAGCGCGCTGTTCTATCTTATTAAGGACCTACCGTTGCTTCTTAGGAGCCCTACTATACTATATCTAGCACTAATCTAGAGGTAGTCTAGAGTAAGCACCTAGCCTAAGATATAAGAATAAACGGTAAATAATATTTAGTAGTAAAAAGATAAACTAAAGTAAAAAAAGAGTACAAAACGGGTACTAGAAAAAAAAAGATAATCTAGTATTAATCTATTAGTATAGCAGCTTAAACGTAGTAGCACTTTACTACTATAAGTAGAGAGGACGGCTGAGCCGTACCGGCACTAATCTTGTTATAGTCGTCTGGAGTGGATAGCATTATAAAGAGATATAAGATCGTCTCTAGAGCGGTATACAGCTATAGATAGTATAGTACTAAATATAGCTACTATTATTGCTCTACTAGTACTTATCCCTTACTAAAATAAATAAGCCAAAATTTCTTATATTCTTTAAAATTAAACTAACTTATCTCTATAATACTAAAAGTTATAGTACTTATATAATAAATAGTTAGTTATTTAATCGTATAATAGCTATATTACTTAAATATATAAGCCTTTTTACCTTTATATATACTTATAATAATAGCGTTTTACTAGTAATACTTAAACTATTTACTAAAATATAAGTTTTAGTTTTTAGAACTACTATACTTTATTTTATTTTATACTCCTTTTATATTATAGTATTTTCCCTTTAATAAACTAAACTAAATTTTAGTTACCTACTTATTTAGTTTAAAAATTAGTGCTAGTATACGTAAAAAATATAAATATAAAATAGGCTTAATTAAGTCTTTTCTTTAGCTAGTATAAAAAAAATAGTATATCTTAGTATTTAAAAGTAATTTAATAGTATATTTTTATATTATAAAATAAGCAATGCTATATATTAAACTATAGTTTAAAATTATATTATAGTTATATTAAAAGTTAATTATAGTTTTTAATATTAATAAGATATTAACTTACTAAATAAGGATTAAGTCTTTTAAATTAAAATACTACTCCTAATCTTACGTTAAATATAATACTAAATCTTATAATATAATATTTACTAATATATAGAATAAGTATATAGAATCTTATACACTCTTAAATATAAATATAAAAACTATATTTTTTCTTTTATATTTTATTTTTATTATATTTTACTCCGCCTACTAATAGTCTTTAAATTAATAATATTATTATAAACTTATTACGTAATTTAAAATAATATTCTTTTACCTAATCCTATACTAAGCTTTTATATTACTTATTAAGCTTTTTATTAAAATAATAATACTATACTGTAAAGACTCGTCTAAGGTAAGTTACGTATATATTTAGCTTATTTAGTAGCCTTATAAAATAAAATAAAAACCTATACTTACTATTATTAGCACCTATACCGTCTGTAAATAAAAAAGTATAAATACTTACTACTTAGTTAATAATACCTACTAAATAAAATAAGAGTATATACTTACCTAACCTACGCGCTTTAGTAAACTATCCTAAAGTTTATAATATTTACACTTTTTTTTAATTTTAAATTTTATAAGTATACTAATAGATTTATTTTATTTTATTTTATTAGCTTACTTTTTAAATTAATTTATTATATTTAGCTCTTCTAATAATACTAAGTCTTTTAGTTTTTTTTATTAACTATTTACTATTATACAATCTTTATTCTATTAGTATAAAATCTATATATAACTACGTATATAATAATAAGGAATAGTAATATACTAAAAAAGGCTTTAAAATAATTAAAAATAATATACTTAAAAAGGATCTTCTTTACTAGAAGATTATATACGCGTAGGGTAGTATAGGACTAGTTAATAAGCTATATATAAGTAAAAGAGTTACGTTTTAGTTAATTTTAAATATTATTTTAGCTTAGAGTTATACTATATTTAATGCTATTATTAGGGGCGGTTAGTATAATAGGCGTCTAGCTAAAATTATTATAATAATAAATATTTTAAAATAAAGATTTATAGAAATTATAATATAGTAAAGTATAACTTTAAAAAGTAAAAGTTAATAATATACTATAAAGTATAAGACGGATAACTAGATATATTAGTTTAAAGACTAAATATTATATTATAGACTCTAGGCCACTATTTAATTATTTTATTAGATATAAAATTTATATACGTAGTAATTAGATTAATTAACTACTTTATATATAATTATAAATAAGTAATTATTAATAACTTTAAAAATAATTATAAGTAGTTTCTAATTTATAAATATATAATTAGAGTATAAGCGGAGCATTACTATATTTAGTAGAGTACTTTACTCTTATTAAAAGAAAGGAGTATAACTTTTAAGAGTTTAAAATTTATACTATTTATATATAGTTTTATTATATATAAGCTATTTAGTATTTATTAAGTATTTATTATTATATTATACTACAACTTTATTTACTTTTCTAGAGTTATTACTATAACGTTATATAATTCTAAACTAGCTATTTAAACTTCTATTATATTACGTAATTAACTAACTATTAATAAGTTTCTTATATAGTAACTATAACGACTTTTCTACTAGTATTAATAACCTATAATATTTTTAATAGTAATTAAAGTATTAAAATATAATATAATATTTTTTATAAAATTTTTTAATTTTTTTATAATAACTACTAACTTTCCTAATAGTAAGCTTCTATATAATTGCCTTACAGCGCTATAGTATATTCTTTTACTATTTACTACCTACTTTAAAGCTCTATTTTTACGTATATATATATCCCCGCGTCTAGATAATTTTAATTATTTTTATAAATTTTTTTTACTAAAGCTTTAATTCCTTTACCGCTTTAAAGACATTTCTTTTTATTATTATTAAAATATTACTACTACTACTATTACTATCGCCGTTTTTTACATTAAATATAAGTGTATAACTTTTTTATTTATTTTTTTTTTATAAATTTTACTATATTCTTATATAAGTAAAATTAAACTATATAGTTTTTATAGGTATTATTAAAATAAAAGATAGTATTCTACTTAAGTAAAAAAAAGCATATTAGAATTAAATTAGAATTAAAGATAATATTAACTAAAAAATCTAGTTTATTAAATAGGCTAGCTAGTTATACTACGTTAAAATAGAAGTTAGAGTAGTTTTTAATATAATCTAGTTAGTTATTACTATTAGTAAAAGCCTATACGGTATACTACAGATTACTTAATTTAATTACTAAATACTAAAATAAAGCTAGTATTATAAATATAATAAAGATTTTTAAATTTTATATATAGTATTTATAAAAAGGAGAGAAAGTTATTACGTACGCTATTTTAAATACGCTATATATAATTTATAGTTCTACTTATAGTTTTACCTAAAATAATAACTTATAGACACTCTATTACTAGTCTATAACTATTACTTTGCTGTTATTACTACTATAGTCTAATAAGTTATTAGCTTAAGTTATTACTCTAGTAGTTATAACGGAATTCTAAACATTCTATATTTAATAGGTCCTAGTTATAGCGCCTTTATTTTACTTACCTATATTAAGTAAAGACGTAGTGTATACTAAGTTAATATAGCTTTTATAAATAAATAAAAAAATAATACTATAGTATTATAAAACTCGCGAAATACGTAAATGAAAAGTTATTTTATACTAGTTTAAATTAAGTTTTACTTTTACTAGAGGGATGTATATAAAGTTATCTTATATTAGTTTAAATTAAAGTTTTACTTTTACTAGAGGGATTAAATAATAGAGTAGTTTTATATAAACTTATCTATAATAGTACCTATAGATCTAATAATAACTTTTTAATAAAAAAAAATTTTAAAGCTTAAATAGAATTATTCTATAAAAAGTTAATATAATAAAGGCTTAAAACTAATATTATAAAAAAGGAGGTCTATTATACTATAAAAGAAGATACTATAAAAATTAAGTTTAGAAATAATTACGCGCACGTAATATTTTTAAAAAAAAATTAAAAATATTTATAATTAACAATAGTAGATAATTTTTATAAAGTTATATTTATATTTATTAAATATATATACTTTGTAGTTAAGTAAAATTAAAGTATTTCTTATTTATCTTATTATACTAGGTGTCTATTAAAGGTAATAGACTCAATTATATAAAGTTAGCTAATCTATATATATTAATACTCGTAGATACGTAATATATTATATATATAATATAGTAATATTAGGATCTATTAGTATTTAACTATATATATTTATATATTAATCGAACAAATAGTGTGGCTGTAGTAACTTAGAATAACTAACAGAGATTTTAAAAAAGGAGAAGTATATATATATCTTTATAAGTATTTTACTATATAAAAAATATTTTTAATCTTTTATTCTCCTAATAAAGCTTATTTATTAATTTCTAATATTACGCGTTTTTTAAGAACTTAAAGAACTATAAGTAACATTACCCTCTTTTTTAGGGTTATTACTTTTTTTTTTAAAAAAAAAAAAATAAGCCTTTTATATTAAGGCTACCTAACTATTTAAGAAAAGTATTTTATTTTTTAAACGAACTAGAATCGGCTCTATAACTCTTAACTAATATATATTCTAGGTTATATTACTAAATAAAGTTATATTAAACTATTAATCTATTACCTAATTAGGCCTAGTTCACCACGCTAAGCCTATTTAAAAATAGATTTTTATCTCGTTTAACTTTAGATAGTAATTTAGCCTAAAATACCTTTAAATATAATATATTTTATATAGGAATTTTAGCTTCTCTATAGCCTTATATTAATTTCTTAGTAGTACCCTGCACTTTTAAAAATTTTACTTTTTACTAGTAAAGTATGCGTATTCGAAGAATACTATAATAAAAAGAGAAATTAAATCTCTAATATAAGGAAGATATTAAAAATTTAAAAAATCTTTAAGGAATCTAATATATTTTTAGGTACTTACTCACTATGCTATTCTACTAAGGTTATTACTATATTATTACGCAACTCTAGGCTAGCTATTTAAACTTTTACTATATTACGTAATTAATTAACTTTTAATAAGCTTCTTATATAATAATTATAATAACTTTTTTACTAGCACTAATAACCTATAATCTTTTTAATAGTAATTAAAATATTAAAATATAATATAATACTCTCCGTAGAATTTTTTAATTTTATTATAATAATTATTAACTCTCTAATAGTAAGCTTTAACAACGATTTTATAATACTATAGTATATTATTTTTTTACTACCTATTACTTATTTTAAAATTTTATTTTTATATGTACGTATATCCCTACACTTAAATAATTTTAACTACTTTAATAAGTTTTTTTATTAAAGGTTCGCTTCCTTTACCGCTGTAAAAAATTTTTTATTATTATTATTAAGATACTACTACTACTACTACTACTACTACTACTACTACTACTGTTTTTTATTTTAAATAAAAAAGTTTTATATTTTTTATATTATTATACTATAAAGTCTACTATATTACTATATAATTAGAAGTAGATTTTAATATTCTTATAAGTATTATTAATACTAAAGATTATATTTATTTTAAGTAAAAAGAAACGTATTAGGATTAAATTATAATTAAAAATATTGACTAAAAAATCTAGCTTATTAAATAGACTGGTCCCTTATACAGCGCTAAAGTAGAAGTTAGAATAGTTTTTAATATAATCTAACTAGTTATTACTATTTGTAAAAGCCTAAACTATACACTAAAAATTACTTAGTCTAATTATTAGACGCTAGTATAAAATTACAATTATAGATATAATAAAATAAAAAATAAAAGGTATAGTTTTAATAATAATACTAAAAAAATTTTTAGATTTTAAGTATATAGTATTTATAGAAAGAATAATAAGTTATTATAATTACTATTTTAAACGCGCTATATACAGTCTATAGTTTTAATTTACCTAAAATAATAACTTATAAATACTTTATTATTATTCTATAGTTATTACCACACTATCGTTACTACTGCTACCTAATAAGTTATTTATTAAATTATTACTCTACTAGCTGTAATAGAATTTAAAAAAACCTATATTTTATAGGCTATAGTTATAGCGCTTTTAATTTTTACCTACTTTTATATTAAGTAAGAACGTAATATATATTAAGTTAATATAGCTTTTATAGATAAACGTAAAGAAATTAGTAAAGTTATAATATTAGAAATTATATAACTTAGTATTATAAATTAATTTAAAATATAAAAATATATTTAAAAAATGTTACTAACAAAAATAAAATTCTTATATCTAGTCTAGTATAAGTAATTAAACAGTAATAAGTATATTTAAATAATAATCTAGGAGTATAAATATAATATGTAAACTTTAATAAATACTACACTATATATATAATACATTAAGTATAAAGGTATATATATACTCCTCCTTTTTTGAAACCCCTTTTAGTCGCCCCGAGCCACTACAACTACACTATTAGTTCGATTAGTATATAAATATATATATATATAATAATTAAAAGTTAAAGTAAAAATTAACTAAGAATAATATCTATATAAATAGTTAGTTAATTAAATAATTAGTAGACTAGTAGATTAGTAGATTAGTAAACTAGTAGTTAGTATTAAACTAATAGTTTATATTAGTAGGTATTTAGCGTAATATAACACGACTACTTTAAAAGCTGTATATATAATATAAATAATAAAAAAACTTATATAATTACTATATATACTCTTTTTATAATAAAAGATACTTTATTATTATATTTAATAAGTTTAAGTAGTATCTACGTTTTGCAATTAAAACTAGTAAGATATTTAAAAATAAAATATATATAGGTCCTTAATATAATACTTATATAGTTATACAGGGGAGTAAAATAAAAGAGTAATTAAAAAGACACCTTTTTTAGAAATTTAAATAAAATTAATTACTAAGTTTAAAAAGACGTAAATTATACTATTTTAAAGAGGAAATTACGTAGAATTTTATAAGACTCTTAATTACTACTTATTAACTACGTATAATACATTAAAATTACCTAAATATAGTAATTTTTTAAACTCCTTTTTTAGGCTTTTATAACTTTTTACTTAGTATATATATTAAACTAAATTATTAACTATATTTTTTTATATCTAGTGTAGATCACGTTACTATATTTTTAAAGTATATTAGTAATCTAATAATAAAATTATTTTAATAATAAAAATGTAGCTCTTTCTTATATAATTACTAATTACGTAATATATTACTAATATTATAGCATATAATAATATCTATTTAATTTTAAAAACCTAGACGCTTATTCCTTTAATATAGCACTGAATTTAATAAAACTTAAATCTAGAGTTAATCTTCTTTTAAAAGTAAATACTTCTATTCTAATAATTATTTTTACTTTAAAAGAACTCCTAATAGTATTTATAATACTATATAATATATTAATAATAAAGAAATAATAATAATAATATAAATAAAGGTAAAAGGGATAGAGTTTTTAAGGTACTGTAAAGAGAAAAAAAAATTATTAATAGGGACTTAATTAAAAGTCCTAAAAAAAAGGAAAAAAAAGTATTATTAGAAAATAGTCTAAATAGTTTAAAAAAATTCTTATAAAGTGTTATAAAAGTGAAGAGTTATAATATTAATATAAGTAATAACAAAATCCTATAATTAGTAAAGAAAATATAAAAAATAATAATTAAAATACGTTATAAAAATATTAAAAATATTATAAATATTAATAATATTTACTTACAAAAAGGTTATATTTTCTAATAAGTTAGTAATATAAATAAAAGAGATTAGAAAGAAGTATTATAAAAAAAGAGTAATAATAGAGTTAAAAATAAACTAGCTATTAGCTAATTACTAAGTAATTTATTTTAATATTTAATATATTTTAATATATTACGTTACATTTATTATTATACTATAGTTTTTTATTATTATTAATTATATTAATTATATTATTAGTTATAATTTAATATTCTAAGTTTAAAACACTATTTAGTTAAAAAAAATAGAAGTAATTTAGTATTTACTAAAATACCTTATATATCTATTTCTTTTACTAGTAAAGACTATATAAAAATTTTTAATATTTATAGTTAAAAGGCCGGTACTTATTTACTTAGTTATTATTATCCTTCTTATTAAACTATCTCTTTATTATTAGTAAGTTAGTTATATAACTATTAGAAGCTTAGCTCTAGTAGTTGTTTAATAGTTACTTTTAAAGTTATAAAATATAACTAACCTTACTAATTAATTTACAATACCTTAAGTACTATTACTTATACTTATTACTCTTTATATCTTATAAGCTTCTATATCTCTAAATATACTAACTTTATAAAGCTATTTTTTTATTACTTTTTACTCTTTACGCTCCGCGCTTAGTACTTAGGATAAAAATAACTTTCTCTATACTAATATACTACGTAGGACCTCCCGTATCTAAAATCTAGCTATTAACTTATATAAAAACTCTTAGTCCTTTTTTAATAATAATAATAAATTATTATTAACTTAGTTTTTAATTCCCTAGAGCTCGTAAAACTACTTTAGTAAATTTTACCTATCCTCTACTATTATTAAATATTATTACGCCGTTTACTATAGCTTAACTAGATAGAGCGCTTATATAATATTAATATAAAAAACCCCTTCTTCTTTCTAGTATAACTAAATATAAATAAAATCTTAATAGTTTAGGTACTATAAAACAATTATTTTTTAAACATTTTTAATATACGTTTTAGCAGCAGCTTTATAATTATTAATTTTATTTAGTTTACCTAGGTAAATAGGATAAGTTTCTAGCTTAATTTTATTTTTAGTAAGATTAAATTTAACGTAAAAGTTAAGTATTAGCACTTTTAGTTTTTATTTAGCTATTACTAACTAATAGCCTACCCTCGATAGTACGTATATAAAATATTTATTTTAAATAATTTTTTCTAGCTGCTATAACAATAAAGTAACTTATAATAATAAAAACTATTATAAAAAAGGTATTATATATAAAGTAACTATAATCTATCTTATAGTATACTTTTAATATAGTGTCTTTACTAAACTTTATTTTCTCTTTTATTAAAATTTTTTTTAGTAGGAGCGCACGTACTACTACTAGCTATAATATAGCTAGTAGCTAGTAGCTTACGCTTTTATTATCTCCTCTTTTATATACTTCCTCGTACCCGTATATATAGTAAAAGTATATATATCCTTATACTATTACTTTACTTTTAGACTAGCCTATATCCTTTTTAACTTACTTTTAATAATTAATAATATAGTTAAACTAAATATAAAAAGGGGTAAGTAACTTAATTAATTTTTTAGTTCTTTTCTTAATATATTAATATATATATATTATTATATTATTTTATAAAATTATATTTATAAATCTTATATTAATATTAATTTATATTAGTATTTTTTATAAGGTAATACTCTTATTTATAATATAACACATGTTTTAAACGAGTTTAAGAATAATTAATATATAATCTTTTTTTATTTAGTATTTAACACTGATATAGCCTATATAAAAAATATATAGGGTAATTTAAAATCTAGACTAAATAAAAATAGAAAGGCTAATTTAGATATAAAATTAAGTGTAAAAAGTAAAGAGGCTATTAAAAGAGCTATATATATAAAGTAGAATAAAATACTATAGAAAGTTATAACAGAGGGGTGACATAAAAAAAGAATAATTAAGAAAGACTAGTTTTTAAAAGTTTAAAAACTCTATTAATATTAAATTTTCAAATTTTAGAAAAGCATTATATATAAAAAAAGTTATAAAATATAGTATAATAAAACTAAATTAGGCTTAGCGTATATATAGTCTTAGTTATATAGTCTTAAACCTAAGACTTTTTTTATTACTTAACTTTGCGTCTTTATAACTTTATAACTACAGTATAAAATTAGCTATAAAATATCTATATATTACTATTTTATATATATTATTTATATAAATGGTTATAGCATAGATTAATAATATTTTACTAGACTTATCTTATAATTTTTAAAATAAAGCAATAGTAAAAATTAAGAAATAATATAATATATCTTACGTAATTAGTATTTTAAATAATTTTATATATAATTTTAAATAATTTACTCGTAATTTATAGTAAATAATATATTATTATTATTAGATAATATATTGTTAAAATTTAATTAACCTATTTAGATAATAATAAAATATTTACTATTTAGTATTTTATATACTCTAATAGTTAAGATTATATTTATTTTATTATCTTTACTATATAAGAAGTTATAAGACTTTATATTAATAAAAATTAAAAAAGTTTTTAGGTTATAACTAAGTTAATATAATAGTAAATTAAATAATTATTTTATTTTTAAACTTATTATGGAGTGTTGCTTTTATTTAGTATTTTAAATATTTAAAAATAAGTTATATATAGAGTTTATTAAATTATATTTCAAATCCCTAAACTAAAACTTTAAATTTAAAATTTAAAATACTAAATATTTAGATAAGAAATTATACTTAAGATTTATTTTGTGAATATTATATAGTAATTCCTAATATATATATACATTATAGCTAATTTTATACGCTAGTTAAAAAGTTATAAAGACGTAAATTTAAGTAAAAAAATATCTTATGTTCAAGACTATATAACTAAGGCTATATATACGCTAAGCCTAATTTAGTTTTATTATACTATATTTTATAACTTTTTCTATACATAATCCTGTTTTAAAATTTAAAAATCTAATATTAACAGAGTTATTAAACTTGTAAAAACTAGTCTTTTTCGATTACTCTTTTTTTATGTCACCCCCTGTAATAATTATATTTTATTACTTTCTAGTTATTATAAGTAATTTATAGAATTTAAAGGATACTATACTAAGTACTAGTAATATATTATTTACTAGTTTATTATTAAATATTTAAAAATTTTACTTTTATTAATAATTATATAATTAATATATATATTCGTATACTAATCGAACAAATAGTGTGGCTGTGATGACTCGGGGCGACTAAAAGGGATTTTAAAAAAGGAGGAGTATGTGTATACCTTTATTATAATTAATATATTAATAATGCTTTATGTGAATTTATAGGAGCTATATTAACTTAGTATATACTATATCCTTACTTAATATAAAGATAGGTAAAAGTAAAGGCGCTATAACCAGAGCCTATTAAATATAAAATTTTTTAAATATTATAGCTGTTAGAGTAATAACTTATACCAATAACTTATTGGGCTATAGTAATAATAATAGGGTATAAATAAAACTATAGGTTATATATAACGGGTTTAATATATAGCGTATTTAAAATAGTAATAATAATAGCTTTCTCTCTTTTTTATAAATACTATAAACTTAAAGACTAAAAATTTTTTATTATTATTATATTTATAACGTTAGTATTGTAGCGTTTAATAATTAGTTTACTAAATAACTTTTATCGTATAGTATAAACTTTTGCTAATAGTAATAACTAGCTAAATTATATTAAAAATTATACTAACTTCTATCTCTGCGTAGTATAGTAGGCTAGTCTACTTAATAAACTAAATTTTTTAGTTAATATTTTTAATTCTAATTTAATTCTAACCTGTCTATGTTTACTTAAAATATATATAATTTTTAGTCTTAATAATACTTATAAAAACGTTAAAATCTACTTTTAATAATATAATAATATAATAGACTTTATAGTATAATAGTATAATAAAAGTAAAACTCTTTTATTTAAAGTAAAGAAGGGCGGTAGTAGTAGTAGTAGTAGTAGTAGTAGTAGTAGTAGTAGTAGTAGTAGTAGTAGTAGTAGTAGTAGTAGTAGTAGTAGTAGTAGTAGTAATACTTTAATAATAATTAAAAAAAACTTTCTTAAAATAGTAAAAGAAGTAAAGCTTAAGTAAAAGAAGCTTATTAAGGTAATTAGAATTATTTAAACGCAAAGATATATATACGTGTAAAAGTAGAGTAGGTAGTAAGTAACTAAAGGAGGATACGCTACGGCGCTATAAGGTAGTTATATAGAAACTTAAATCTAAAAAGCCTTATATAAGAGGATTAAGGAATTCTATAAAAAGTATTATATATTATTTTAATATTTTAATTACTATTAAAAAGGTTGTAAATTATTAGCGCTAGTAAAAAAATTATTATTATATAAAGAGAGGTAAAGTGTAGTGCCGAGACACTAGTCCAAAAAAGGTATAGACTAAAAAAGTTATTCTCCCGGATACAGTTAAAAAAAATTATTATACTTACTATATAAGAAGCTTGTTAAGATAAATTAGTATTAACGATTACTTAATGTAGTAAAAGTTTAAATAGTTAGTCTAGAGTTACGTAATATTATAATATTAACTCTAGAGGGAAGGTTAATATATTAATATATAAAGATAATTTAGATAATAATATAATATTATATATATTATAATATATATAAAAATAAAATAATTTTACACCTTAAATAAAAAGTTATAAGAGTCTAAAGTAGGGTCTTAAAAAAGGTCTAACTTTACTAATTTTTAATTATACTTAAAAAGTTTACTAAGCAGCCGCTAGGCAGCTAGACTAAATAAATTTAACTTTATCTTTAAAATAGTATTTTTTTAGGATTTATAAGCCTACTAGTTAATAAGTTATATAACTTTAAAAATAGTATCTTTTTTTATTACTCTTTTGTTTCACCTCCCTATAAATAAATATTTATACTTTTACGCTTTATAGATTACTAGATTAGAAATTAAAAATACTAAAATATTATATTATATAAAGAGAGGTAAGGTGTAGCGTTAAGACACTAGTCTAAAAAAGGTATAAGCTAAAAATCTATTTATTCTTTAAACTATAATATATATTATAATTAAAATATTTAAATATAAATTTTATAATCTATACAACTTTTATATAATTTTAATACTTAATTTATCTAATTTAATTTCACTCTAATTTATATTAGTATTAAAAAATTAAATTAAAAATATAATTAGGTTAAGATCTTTTATAAGTTAATCTAAACCTAATTTAATTCTAATCTATTAGTAGTATAAACTAGAACCTTATATTATATTTAATATAGTAACTATTTCTTAAAAGGATTCTAATAATTTTAATTTAACCTTAATTCCTATTCTATATAATATTAATTTAATATTTATATTTAGTGTATATAATTATTAATTAACTATTACTTCTAAATTATATAATTTTAAATTAATATTAATTTATAGGTTATACGATTCTAATTTAACTATAATATAATACTAAATAATATTAACCTATATACTAGTATAAATACAGTTATTATAGTTTTATTATTATATAAAATAGTAAATTAATAAAGGTAAGTTATAAAAGAGAGTTAATAGTAAGTATAAAACCAGTAATAATAATATTAATATATATAAAGTAAATATAATTATTATTAAAATAATATATATTAAAAGTTATTAATATATAAAAAAGTACTATAGCTTAATACTATACATAATATATAAAAATACGTAACGAGAAATTTTTAAAAACATAATAATAAATAGCTAATATAAATAAATATAAATAAATATATTACAAGGGGCAACAAAAATAGAAAATAAAAAAATTTCTTTTTTTAAAATAATATAACCCTTTAACTAGTAGGCCTAAAAATATAAAAAAAATCTATTTTAAAGGAAAAGACTAGTATATTTAACTTACCTACGTAGTAACTACTTACGAAGAGGTTTAAGAGAAAAAGAATTAGTAAATATAAAAAAGTTATAGTACCCTACTTTAGATAATTATAACTTTTTATTTAATATATAAAATTAGATTATATTTATATATCTAATAATAGATGATATATTTTATTAATATCTAAATTATTTTAATATATTAATATATTAATTATATAATTATTACTAAAAGTTAAATTTTTAAATTTTTAATAATAAACTTGTAACTAATATATTACTAGTATTTAATATAGTGTTCCTAAACATCTATAACTACCTTATAATAGGTAGAGAGTAATAAAATATAATTATTAATAACTTTTTATACTATTTTATATTACTTTTTTATTTTAGCTTTTTTAGAGGTCTCTATACATTCTAACCTTAATTCTATACCTAAATTAGCCTTTTTATATTTATTAAGTAAAGATTTTAAATAGTTATATATATTCTTTTAATAGGGGCTAAATTAGAGTTATAGGCTAGGTAAAGAAAAAGTATTATTTTAATATTTTTAAAATAGTTTCTAACGTCTGTTATTTTATAAAGAGGGAGATTATCTTATTAAAATTACTAACCTAAATTAATATTAATATAAATTTTATAATTATAATATAATATATATATATATATATATAATATTATATAAAAAAAAAACTAAAAATTCTAGTAAGTTACTTACCCCTTTTATCTTTTGTTTAACTCCGGATATAGGAACTTTATTTATATAGTTTTTACTAGTAAATAAAACAAAAGTATTCGGTATTTTAATAAATACTAGGTAACTTCTACCTTTTAACTAAATAGTGTTTTAATCTTAGATTATTAAATCGCAACTTATAAAATAATTAATATAATTAATATTAAAAAATAAAATTCTATTGTAAAATTATATATAATGTAATATATTTTAAAATATTAAAATATTAAAGTAGCTTACTTTATAATTAGCTAATAGCTAGTTCTTATTTAACTTTATTATTATTCTATTTTTTTAATACTCCCTTCTAATCTTTTTCCTTTATATTACTAACTTAGAAAAAAAAATTGTTTACATTTATATTTTTAATAGTTTTTATATTTTATTTAGCGAATTTTAATCTTTTTTTAGTATTTATTTAGTTAATTATACGTTTTTTATTACTTATATTAATATTATAAGTCTACCATTATAAACATTCCTTACTAAGAATATTTTTAAAATATTTAGACTATTTTCTAATAATAGTCCTTTATTTTCTTTTTTAGGGCCCTTAATTAAGTCCCTATTAATAATTCTTTTTTCTTTTTATATTATCCTAGAAACTCTACCGCTTTTAGCTTTATTTATATTATTATTATTATTATTATTATTATTATTATTATTATAATTTTTAATACGTCGTATAGTATTATATATACTATTAAGAATTCTTTTTAAAGCAGATATAATTATTAGAATAGAAGTATTTACTTTTAAAAAATTAACTTTAAATATAAGCTTTATTAAATTTATTACTATATTAAGAGATTAAGAGTCTAGATTTATATAATTAAAAAGATATTATTATATATTATAATATTAATAATATATTATATAATTAGTTATTATATAAGTATAAGCTAAAGTTTTACTAAATATATAAATTTATTATTATATAATAAATTCTTGTTAAAATTTAAATCACGTAACCTACACTGGGCCTAAAAGGGTATAGTAAAATATTAGTTAAATATATTTACTAACTAAAAAGTTATAGGACCTTAAAAAACGGACTAGAAAAATCTCTATATTTACGTAATTTTAGTTTATTATATATACTTAATATATAGTAGCTAATATTTTTATAAGATTCTCTATAATTTCCTTTTTAAGACGGCATTATTCACGTATTTCTATACCTATTATTTAATTTTATATAAATTTTTAAAAAAGTCTTCTTTTTAATTTATTATTTTTTTATTACCTCCCTGTAATATATAATTAAATAAAATAAAATATTTTATATTAATTACTGTAGTATAATTTTAAAAGCTCTAGATCTCTATTAACATTTATAGAATATATTAAAAATATTTTTATATTTTTACTATTTTTAAAAAAAGAAAAAGCATAATTCTTAAAACTTTAACTTCCTATTTTTTTTTAAAGAATATATTATAGCGGAATACTAGACTTTAAGTGTGTAGTATTTATAGGAAGGAGAGAAAGCTACTACGGTCGCTATTTTAAACGCCCTATATATTAAACGCCCTATATACGGCCTATAGTTCTGCCTAAGATAACGACGACCTATAGATACTTTATTACTATTTTATAGTTATTGCTCTACTATTATTATAGCTACTGCCTAATAAGTTATCTATTAAGTTATTACTTTACTACTATAAAATTTAAAAAATTTTATATTTAATAGGCCCTAGTTATAGCGCCTCTGTTTTTACCTACCTATATTAAGTAAGGACGTAGTGTATACAAAGTTGATACAGCTCCTATAAATAAACGTAAAGAAATATTATAGCGGAATACAAAATCTATATTAATAAAGAATTTAGTATAATTAATATTTAAATTAATTCTAGTATTTAAAAAAAGTACTTTTTATAATAGAAGGTAAAACCTCTAAATTCGATAGTAAATTTCCTATTAACCTGTTTTGAGGAGTAATCCGCGTTATTATAAGTGTCATTGTTCCCAGCGGCAACACTCCTCAACACACCACTCGTCACATGGAGTACCAGGTACGACGGGCGGGCCCCAGAAATCGGTCGAACACCCTTCCCAGTTCCACCCCGCTGCAGCACGATAGTGCCCCTCAGTTGTCCGATTGTGCAGCCACTGGCGCAACAGAGCCAGGCACCTCGCTTCTAAACAGTTGATCAGGGTAGTAACTACGCGATCGGGAATGTACGCACATCGTGGAAGCAGCACCCATAACCTTCTGGGAGATGCTCCGCGCATTTTGACAATGTTTTTATAGCCGTCGTGGCCACACATGGAAAGCCGCTGGAAGTGATTGCTGGACGGCATGTGATGTTGTAGGGAGGCCAATGCAGGAATATAGACTTTGGACGACGTGCCTCGTTCTGTGAGCCTTGAGCGCAAATCAAGGGGATCAGAGTGGAGAGCATGAATGCATGGACGAGGACTCGCATCTTGAGTGTCGGATGTAGCTATGCAGCGTGCCGTTAATCGTGACGATGGGTTACAGGCACTGTTAGGGGTAAATTGGGAAGCGAGAGCTCGCACTCCATTGCACTCCTATATAGGATCCTGTAAACCGTTCTGTGCCACTTTGTGTACGCCCAGTTTTCCTGTTATGTTCTTCAAGCTCTCCAATGATCAGTTTGCCCCACCCAACGCAGGGGCGCATGGAACGAGAAGCGTACGAGGCGAATATTCCGATGGTTCTGTTTGAATGTTGCGCAGGCAGAGGTGAGGTGAATGGGCGTGCTTGACAGGTTTGCGGCGCTCCGATAGAGCTTCTTGTCCACGTTCCAGAACGTCTCTGCGGAGCCAACCATTTCAAGTTGATGGAAGGAAGTACTCAGGTGGCGTTTCCTGGAGAATGGCCGCATTAACGTAGGCTGACTTGGAAAAGTACTCTTCTAGTGCTCCATTATATGTTGGGTTTTCCTAGAATCTATAATACGTTGGTCGCCTGCTACGTGGCTTTTACTTAAATTTCTTTTTAAAGGATATAACGGGGGTATCAATTGAATAATATGCAATTGAAGAACTTTTCTGCTCCTGAAGGAGTTGCCTGGCCAGGAAGGTTTTGTAGTGAGCGGACGAAGCTGCTTGGAAAGACAGTGCGTGTGTCGTAATGTCAACGGCTGGTATCCACACTTGCAGCGCTTAGCTACCACGCTGCCCTTCGATAAAAAAAATTTCTATCACGGGAAGTAGGGCTTTCGCAAGTGGTGCGATGGACGTCGCAGAGTGTGGAGGGGGTGAACGTGTCACGCATCCGAAGTGCACTGCATGGTGCTCTAGCGCTTGAGTTCTTGGAGACTAGCGCAAAGATCGACTTTGTCCTCTTCCGGTAAGGTGGACTCCGGAGCTAAGGGCCAAGGACTAGACGCGTGGTGCTATAATAGATGCCCTTAATATAACAAAAGTACATAGATATGAAGGTTTTCGTATAGACCCCTAGCGTTGTATAATTGTAACAGAGTTAAATCTACCCAAATCAATTGGAAAGGGATTTTTATGAGTAATTACATGGCAGAAGCATGTCTAAATTCGAAGGAATACTTTGAAAGTTCGTCCCCGGCAGCGGACTGCACTTGTCGCCAAAAGGGCCAACGGGATCGTCGCTCGCACCACCTTTACCAGCATGCTAAGAAAGAGCTGCCGGGGCTAACCCCTTGTCTGCGACCTCGGGAGCTACTGCTCCACATGCATACGCCCCGCTCTAGAAGCCGATCGAATTACCCCGCCTGACCTCATAGCTCTGGAGATACGGAACGCGGTGTATATGACAAGTCCCAACGTGCTTGGGGTGCTACTTTCTCCTAACGTGGCCTTGCTGAGCAGTTGCTACCTCTGTTATCGTTACCTCTATACCTGCAGACCTCCGCCGAACCCTCCACACCTCGAAATAGACAATCACCAATGGCCAATTGGTCCGATCTCCCGGCCGCGCTGAAGGGAAGCTTCGACAAGCTCTCCGAGCTTCTCCAGTCGGACGCGCAGCTGAAGGCATTCACGACCACAAACGCGATAGACAATCGGGTTACCTTCGGAATCAAGTCTAGCGCCTCGGACAACACGATCCTCGTTGAGGTGCACAATAGCTCCGTGAAGGCGACGACCGGTTCCTCGAAAGATGCGCTGTTCACGCTTTCCGCGCTCCCGGAGCAATGGGAGGCGTTCTTCAAGGAAAGACCAGCTGCGCCCCACCAGAGCTACTGGGGCATGCTCGGTACGAACGTCAATCAAAAGGGCACCGAAGTACAAGGCGACGAAACGTCTTTCGCGCAATGGACGCATGTCTGGCGACGCGTTCTCGAACTTGCGCACGATGCGCAGTGCGGGCCGACGAAGGAGGATACGCAGCCGGAGCAGGATAGGGACTGGCTCACTGGCAAATACGTGTATCTCGACGCTCCTGTTTGGGGCCGAACCAAGGTCTTCTATGAGTACTCCGGGGAAGGCAAGCAGCCCATTGTGTTCCTGCACACGGCCGGAAGCGATAGCCGACAGTACCACGGCGTCATGAACGATTCCCGGATGCGGTCCAAGTGCACGATGTATGCTTTCGATCTACCCGGGCACGGTAGAAGCTTCCCGTCTCAGAAGTGTCTCCCGGGTGCGCATACCATTACCGAGGACAGCTATGTCGGTATTATTGCGGCGTTCGTCAAGGCGCTGGGCTTGCGGAGACCCATCATCTGCGGTGCTAGTATGGGTGGTCAAGCCTGCTTGGCTGTGGCCATTAGGCACAAAGAAGTGGGCGCCATGGGCACTATTCCTTTGCAAGCGTGCGTCGACCCCTCAAATAATTCAAAGCATTGCTGACCCCCTAGCAGCTCTGAATACGCCGACATGGAGCGACAGTCGCACGATCTGTCCCCATATGTGAATCAATCACTTTACAACCCCGAGCGTGTTTACGGAGTGAGTACTGACCTGTCATGCTGTTTTCGTGTTCTGACCGCAGCCAGATGGTGTCGCCGACTGCACCGCTTGTGAACAAACAGCTCCTGTGGCATACGTACAGTGCCCAAGCATACGGGGTAAGCATCATTCACATGCGACCCATCCTCCACAGCGCTAACGCCCCATCCTCAGATTCTCCACGGCGATCTTGATTTCCCCTTCGGCGGCTGGGACGGTCGCTCACGCATTGCGAACATCGACACGAACGCTTGCCCCGTCTTCATGCTCACCGGCGAGTACGACTGGTCAAACACACCCGAGATGTCGCAAAAGACAGCAGACAAGATCCCAGGCGCCAAGCACAAGGTGATGCCGGAGCTGGGCCACTTTTCGCCGACGGAGAACCCGCAGAAGTTTGTGTCGCACTTGATCGAAGCGATTGAGCATATTCAGAAGGTGCGCGTGGGTAACCTGAGCACAATGAGGCTGGGATCGGATTAAGCACTGCTACTGTTGGGCAGCCGTTGCAATGGGAGTCTTGTATGGGTTGTGGGCTTTGGGTGGATAGTTTGTTGCTTCTAGCGGTTTGTGTGCGCACGTGCACCCACTGAGAGATTAGCATTGTCAATAAGATTAAATTCCTATAGTGTTACTCATGGAGTACGAGTGCTCCCATGCGGGCACGATGCTCATCATCAGCAGCAGCGTGACTTCAAGCATGTTCAGAAATTTCTGTCCGAAATGTCCCATATGTAATTTCCCAAGCCACGCTTCATCATTCATATGAATTGCCATTTTCCAGCCCTTGCCATCGACCCTCTGGGTCTCGCGTTGCCGTTTCCTAGGCCGATTTTGTGACTTTGTACACTCCGAAGGCGACGCAACCCCAATTCCCAACCCTCATCATGTGCCAATGTAGTTCTTTCTTTTAGACGGTTCCCTGAACTCCAACGCCATGAGCTTTTAGTGCTGTTCGCAGCTTGGATGTTGTGAGGCTCGAAAACCGATCGTCCAGTGAGTTTTTATGGTCCAAATGTTCCCCCACATAGGCACAAAGACGCCGGTCATAATCACTAACAGTTCCCGTTACCAGATTACGCTTATCGAACCCTTACTGTGAACACTTGCCACCATTGCAGAAGTCTTGCTCAGCTCCCAACCTATCAGCGGCAGCATAAAGACAACCCGAACATGACTTTGGTAGTTAAGGCTTTTAGTCCGACAACAGCATCATTCTCTTCCCGTGGAATTTTTAGTCCCCGGAAGCTGGTGTGTGGTAGAGGAAGAAGGATAGCGAGAGGAGTATTTATATGCAATCTTAGTCTCCAAGTGGCGCGAATAAAGATGCTGAATATCATCATCAGCGAAAAATGTGTTTATCTGGTCGTCCGCAGCTCGCAGCCCATGAGGAAGCCGTTGCACGGGTTTTGATGCCATGGGTTGATTCGGAGCTAAAGGAGGAACACAACCGGACCATAAGTATTTTGAGTATCGTCTTTTTTAGCGCGACAGCAACATCTTGTCATTCCAGGTCGGTTTTTAGCACCCGGAGGGCTGGTGGAAAGGTGTGAGGAAAGGAAGACAGTGCGCAGAAGCTGGGCTTTTATATTGTGATGCGCCGGAGCTAGTACGAATGAAAGAATCGATGTGGTGATAGTTATCATCAATATGCCGGTGCTGTAGCAAGGTTTCATGCCTTTTAGAGCCTTTGGTTTTCAGATCATAATTTATCGCTTATTGATTCCTTGTTTCCAAAGTGGTTGTCGTCTTCCCATGTAGCCCCCGTAGCATCACACTCGAAGATTCTAGCAGATAGGTCCTCAATTCATTCCATTAACTATCTATCCCAACCTTCGGTCCTCCTCCCGCACTTAGTCCGTCTGCCTAACTTCCGCTTGCTTAGACTTCTTTAGATCGCAATCATCGCATGTTCCAGTGAATTTGCCCGGCTTGCAATCGTCACAGTACCCAGCAGGCGTTGTTCGCTTTTCATAAGTTCTCTTGCTTTCCCATTTGCCACCTCGCCTGAGAGCATTCTAATAATACTTGCAGATCCTGGCCCATCTTTCGTCTTGCTCGTAGGTATCACTCTTGCTATCGCTCATTGTTGCGGGTCATATGGTAGGGAAAGTGAGGCTAGCGCTGTTCAGGGATGGAGATTCGCTGGATAGGTCGTCCGGGAATGTAGTTTGCTGTTTTGGTTTCAATAACGGTTGCGGTTGCGGTGACAGACGTAAAGAAACCTTGCGGGTTGTACAGAGAAAGAAAGAGAAGCGTACATAGGCGAAGACTTATATATTCGCGTCAAGCATTCCCATCTATGTGACTCTTGCGTGAATCTTCAGAAGAAGCAACGCAGCACGCAGCAGTTTTTGACTTGATGTGAGTCAATCGCCAAGGATTTTTCACTACGTTGACAGCATCGATGATTCAGTCTTACAGCACCATGCCGTATGTTTGATTACGGTACATGTTGTGATGTCCATCTTAGGGCCCCGCACTCTATTTTCAGCGTTTCGACTCCGGATTTGATGGCCGAGACCGTGGAGTTACGAGCGTAATATAGCCCTTCCTATATAAAACGTTATTTAAATCTTTTCTAACAGCTATTTTATTTTATTGTTTTAAATTATTATTTATGTTTTATTTGTTATACTACTATTGTGCTCTGGTTGTTACGTTATGCCGCGGATTCATAATAGGCACAAAGTACATTAATTAATTTTTTATACTCCTATTTTAGTAATATGATAATTATAATATTTCTATATTTGTATATTAATCGAACAAATAGTGTGGCTGAGGTGGCTCGGGGCGACCAAAAGGGGTTTCAAAAAAGGAGGAGTATGTGCATGCCTTCATTAAAACGAAGGGATATAATATTTCTATAGTTAATTCTTATCCTCTTGCTATGCATGATCACTTAAAATTAAGTAGAGATAAATAAGCAAATTAGTCTATAGAGTACGCTCGCAAAAGGAAATCCACCTCCCATTATCACAGCCTAGATCCCACAGCCCAACTAAACCAAATCATTACCCCTGCACCAGTCGCCCTCGCTAAGCACGCTCCCGCCCATTCGAGTTCTCTACTGCTTGGTCTCCCCACTTGCCTGTTGAGCCTCGCTATTCGCTATTCGCTTTCTCTGTCCTCGTCTCCCCCCTTGTTGTCCCCCGTCCTTTGGCTGCTCCTGCCATGCGTTCTCTCCATTCTCCCAGACTTTAAGCCCCGTCGGCTGACCGCCCATTTTAGGTACGACGGAGGTCTCGTCGGTGCAGCTGCCCTGCTTCTGCGTCGGTGCGGTTGTGGAGTCGGACATTTTGCTATATGCGTGGATGCGTTCTGGGACGTAGGTCGATAATCTTCACCGACGGTTTCTTCGGTGTTGGAATGCTCGGTTTGCTAGTAGATGTGTAAAACAAAGGTAGACTTGGAGGTGTGAAGGAAAGAAGAAGAGAGCTGCTATCGAGAAGCCTTTTATACTTTAGCCAATATCCTCTCTAGGCAATAATGATACACGTACGCGAGGCAACCGTGCTAATAAAAGTTAATAGATTTAACAAAATAGTATTAAGGTTATTACTTAGAAATATAAACTATAGTTAATAGTAAAAAAAGATATATAAAGACTACTCTACTATATATATAAATTTTTCGCCTATCTACTATATACCTATTTATATATTCTTTATCTCTATTTCCGCGATTATTATATTTAATAATAATAATTATTTTAAGTACAGCTATACTACTGCTTTATTTAAAAAAATAATATATTAAATAGCTTTATAAGCTCTATACTAATACCCTATTTAATTTAGGGCTCCTTAAAAAGGGTAAAAAGTAATAAATTAAAGAGGATTTTTATAAGTATATATATAAAGCTAAGTAAAACTCTAAAAGCTATTTTAAACTAAAAATTAAACTTTTTATACTAGCTTAACTACTATATTACTATTTAAGATTAGAATTTAACGTAGGTAAGTAAATAACTACTTCTTTCTTATAATAAATAACTAATCTTAATAAGACTTCTATAATAGTATATTAAAAATAAGTTATTTAGAATTAAAGAGCTCCTTAAAAAAAACTATAAAAAATACTTTATAAAGGACCTACAGAACCCGTTTTATTATAAAATACTAATAAAAAAAAAAGTATACTTTAACTTCTAAAGGGGGTAAAATATTTTAAAAAATAATTTATTATAATCTATAATTAGCGTATTAGGTATAGATAATTAAATCACTATATAAATTATTATAGAAAAATTATTATCTACTTTAGCTAAGCATGTACTCGTAGGACTAGTGACTGTGATCACGGACTCAGAAACGGGACTATGGCTCACAAAGCTGCATGTATATCTTTCTGCGCAAGTTATCGGTGTGGTCTGCAGTACGAAATGTATATCCGCGAGTGCGTGACTCCTATCTGCTTGGATTGACTCAAAAAAGGCATGTTTCACCACCCAACATGGTCGAGTGGAAGTATGCTAAGTTGTACGTCGTGACCCATCAGCCTTAATAAATCGGAACATGAGTCAAGCCCAAGGGGCTGCAATCACTTAATGAGTGACCCGCTCATGATACTCTCGTCCCATATATTTGTTGATCATCCTACCAACCTGTCGTTAGAACCTCGTGGGTGTTTAAAGCCCTTAACGGCTATATTAACGCCGCCAGACTATGTGCTAACGCCTTTCCATACTTAACCCCTCGCTTCCCCTACCACCTTTTTACCTTCCTCTCTCCCCTCCTCCCTCCTCCCCCCTCCTCTTTCTTAGCCAGTTTCTTCGTCACAGCGGGGTCATTCCTCACCTGCGCATCTGTCCTCCTATATCCCTGTTGCTTCGCCGCCTCCTCCTTCCTCTCTTCCTCTTTCTTCTCCCTCTCTACCTTCCGGACCGCTTCCCCATGTGCTAGTTGTGTGCGATATCTGGAACTATCTTTGCCCGTTCCTCTATGGAAGACTTTCTAACAGCAGACATCGTAGACAAACTAATATTTTTCCCTATTAGTTAGCAGTACCTGGGAACGTGCCAGTCGAGATATCCGTTTCCCCCTAAGCAGCACTGGTTGATATTATCGACAGAATTTAGAATTCTGATCTAGCGGCCCTTATTTACCTTCTTGGGGGCAGGTAGGTACATTCTCGCCGTGGGGCAAACACTACGGACGTACTCACCAGCTAACTATTCTGCAGGTACCGGTAGACAAATACACGCGTCCAAACTTGCAACTTCCTATCAGAATCATTCTATGGAGTGGTATTAAGAATAGGTGTAGTCCACTTACTTACGTTGCCCTTTGCCCTTCCCCTTCCCCTTCCCCTTATTCCTTACCGACGCCGTGTTCCCACTCTGCCCCCCCTCTATGCTATTCTCGCCATCTACATCCGCCTTTTCCTTCCCCTTATCCTTATCCTCCCCACCTACATTCTCCTCACTCTTTTCCCCTCCCCCTTCCCCATCCCCAGTCTCCCCCTCCTTTTTCTCCCTCTCAAGCTCCTCCTTCCTCCTCTCAAGCGCATCCCTTATCCTCTCAAGCCCCTCAATCGTCTTATCAAGCGCCTCCTTCGCCTCCCACGCCTTCTAGTTCGCCATCGCTCTCGGCTGGTTGAACACACACCGCGGGGCCTGTCCGAGTGTGCTATTACGGGAAAAGCCCGCATTGCCGGTCCGTGCAGCGCTCGCTTTTGGGGTCGAACTGCATGGTTGGTTGGTACGTGCCGAGTATACGGGTACCTGCTCCGTATGCGTGTACATGTGCGGGCAGCGAGGTAAACGCATGTCGTGATAGAGTGGACTTGTAGAAAGATTTGTTTGAATAAATGTTTGAATAGATATTCGTAAGTTCGTACAAGGGACGAGGTTTCAGAACAGAAAGAGAAAAGTGTTGCAGAAACAGAACGAGGGTTTTGTATAATATTACACGTGAGTTAATGACTCCACCCGGGGCGCGAGCACATACATTCACACGCACAATACGCATCCTTTTGGCGCGGACGCCGCGTCACTTAGTTAGCTACGCACCCAGCCCCCCATGACGCTTTCTTTCCCTTTCCTTTAGCTGCGCACCACCTGATATCAGCCTCGGCACACCACCATAAGCTTTCCATTTCCGAATTCCACGTCCATCCCACATACATACATTAGCCCCCTGACTCCTTACGTACTCCCTCGATAGACGCCTGACGCTACGCTACGCTCACGCACACTCGCACTACCCATCCCTCGGTACGGACAATGCGTCAAGTGGTGGCCACGCAGAAACATCCCGACTCAGCACATCATGATAAGATTATCACTTTCTCTCAATGCATTCCGTACGCCCTACATACCTACAAGCCGGAGCCTGACCCCAGCGTACTCGCACGCTTCCCCTCCCATCCCTCCTACAACTGCGTCCACCCAGAATTGCGCATCATCAATCATTGCCGTGAATCATGCATGCAGCGAGCGTACCCAACCAAAACGAGTGCGTGCCATCAAAAACATCACAGCCACCCTCACCGCAACAAAGTAATGCCACGCCACGTTACGCCTAGCCAACCAGACGCGTCCGCCGCGACTCCAGTTCCCGGGGGGTAGAGAAAACACAGAGAGTTAAGGAACAGCCTACTTGGAGTGCAAGTAGAATGAGACTGAGATTACACATGTACAGGAAAAAGCGCCCATGGCGATGGTATTCCAATCAAGCAGCTTGATTGATTGGAAGACAAGACATCGGTGGGCCGAGGACATCGAGAACGCCGAAGCAAGCCATTTCCTGGCCGTCGCAAATGAGAAAAAAAGACAATGGTAACAAAACAAGAGTGAAACCACGGCAAACTCCAAGGAGTGTGCCGAGTGCCAGATAGGGGTATCCAGCTGTAAACGTATACCGTATGTATGTGTCGTGTGCTGCCAACGCCAACATCTGGTTTCGCAAACGGTTGGATCGAGGCCGAAGCCCAGCAACTGCCCCGAAGCTCGCGATAACAGGTCTTCGACGCCACTAGTAAACATACGTGGCATGTCTGCCTAGCGTAGGCTTCGAGGCGTACTCTCGATCTCGGTCGCGGCCGCTGCTGCGAGGTGCCCAGCTGATATCTTCAGGCCCGATCTTCCGCGAATACGTCACCTCGTCGGGTGAGAAACTCGTCTGGCGGCGTGTACTCTCGCGTCGTAAGCTGTCGGATCCGATCTCACCGTAAAGCGGGCGCGAGCGGCCACGGTCCTCGGTCAGGTTGATGGTGGCGGAGCGTCCGAGTGGAGGTGGCGGAACTGAAGATTTGCTAGGTGCGGCCGTCGTGTATCTTACGGAGGAGGCTTCGGGGGGCCTATTGGCGCCGATGGGAGGGCGGGCGAGTGGCGACGGTGAGCGGTGGCGTTGCCGCTCTGGTTCGCGAAGCACCGTGCGATGACCGTTTGCCACTCCCATGCCTTCTTGGGCCAAGCTGACACCGCCTCCGGGCGTGGGGTAGTAATAGCGCGTGGTGGAGGCCGCGGGTGGGATGGTTGGGAAGGCCTCTGGACTGTCGGATCCAGAGTCATGCGGGGCACCTGACTCACGGAGGCCGGAAGCGCGAGGCGGAGCGGATGCTTTGCGGCTTGCGGATGAAGCTTGAGGCACGATAGGCGTCGTGTCGGAGCGACGGTACGTGGGACTGGGGGATCTTTCTGAACGGCGGTGATGAGAGGACTCTGTGTAGGACCGATGCGGCGTGGCGCGCGGCACATGGATCTCGGCCGGCGAGGATGTCGAATGTTTGAAAGGAGGCATCTTCCTGTCCTCTTCCCATTCTACGATCTCGGGGCCTTTGCGTGGCGGCGAATGTCGGTCCCTGGGGCGTGCAGACGAGCGACGAACCACTTCTGGTCGGTCGCGTCGAGAGCGGTCGTCACGACGGTCGCGGGTCTCGTAATAGTCACGGGCGTCTCGTGAGGAAGTGGTCCTGCTAGCTGCGGGTCGTTCAGTCAGGCGGATGTAGCGCACAGCGTCGTTGGCTTGGTCGCTCAGCTTCTGCTTGCGATCGTACTTGTCTTCGTGAGATCGTCTGTCCTCGTGTTGAGATCGCCTGTCGTCGGTCTTGCGACGAAGATCGGCGGCTGCCTTGCGAACATCATCTTCCTCGGCGCGTCTGCGGGCATCCTCGCTGCGTCTCTTGTACTCTGCCTCGTAGCGCGCCTTCTCGTCGCCGGACGGATCGCTGTCGCGTTCTCGCTCTGCAGCGACATGCTTCCGCTCGCGGTCCCTCTCCTTGTCGCGCGACTTCTTGGGGTCGGATCTCGTCCGGTCGGAGGACTCTCTCGTCGCCTTCTGCGGGCTCGCCTTCTCGCGGGAGCTGCGCGGCGTGCTGTGTTTCGGGGGGTAGGCTTCGTACGTGTCGGCGTACTTGCTGCTGCGCGAGCGCTCTGCGTAGTATCGGTCATCGGCGTATCGCGACGGCTTATGCTCCTCGTAACGCGGGGGGCCATTGGCCGTGAAGCTTGCGCCTGCGGGAGCCTGTGTGCGAACATCGTAGCGGGCTGTCCGGACTTCTGGTCCGCTGCCGCTCGCTCCTCGCGCAGCCTTCTCTCGGCGCAGCGCCTCCAGCTTCACCTCGGCATCGTAGCGCGCGCGCGATTCTTCCTCGCCGATGAGCTCGTATGCCTGTTGGATCTTGTGGAACTCCTCCTGCTTCTTCTGCTTCAACGACGCATCCGTGACCTTGTCGGGGTGGCACTTGAGCACCAGCTTGCGGTACGTCGACTTGATGGTGGCCGTGTCCACGTCCTTGGGCAGGCCGAGCGCCTGGTATGGGTCTGGCGGTAGTGAGTCCATGGTCGAGCCGTGATGGGGGGTGTGGGCTGGCGTCGTGTGGAAGTGTTATAAATGAAGGCCCTGATGGTACCTGAGACGGCGCGGGATAATGCCGGTTCGAGATCAGTGGCGATTCGCCTTGGCTCCAGGCACCGTGGCGAGTGCAGTCGCTATGTGGTTAATGATCGTCGAGGACGCGCTCCCTCGTTAAGGAGCGTATAAAAGTCGGTTGCAAGTTCGTGCGGCGTTGGTCGCGGCCGCCGCTTTCGTGGAGTGACGAGGGCGTGGATGAGGTAAGTGTAGCGGGAGGCGGTCCGACCGCCGACGCAAGGGAAGCCCGTGGAAGCCGGCGAATGTCGTTCCGTGAGTGATTCACCCCTGAATAAGCAGTCTTCAGGAATGCTTCAGCGGACAAGAGCGTTTCTTGTCTTGTTCGCACGAGGTTTTGTTATGCTTTGTTATGGCAACGGCCGAGTGACGGCTGCGGGTCGTACTGGCGGTGAGTGACGTACTGCTCAAGCCGACCGATGGAGCCAGCCCAGACAGAGAAGCGAATTGGTATTACCTGTAGAATGCAGAATAAAAGAAGGGTCCTGAGAAGGCGAAGGGGTAGTGCATGTGCAGCAATGTAAGCTGGGCAACAGGAATCAATCCCCGAGGGAGGCAAGGGCTTCGCTGTTGCTCACTCGACGCTGCGGAGAGGCTACTCTAAAGGTACACAGCTTGCTCAATCTCTCTCACACACGCATGCTCTCGGCATCTGGGTGCCAATGCCCGCCAGCTCCGGTCCCAGATGCCGTCCACGCCAGTCACTTGCCAGCGCTCGGAATGCGCGGCCGCAAGCCAGTCACACCTGGCGTGCACCACCATCGCTCCACGCCTCGTCCACTGCCAGACGAGGCTCTTGGGGACCTGAGCCACTGAGCCACCCCAAATCCGACCTGCAGCATGCACTGCATCGCAGGCCAGCGGCTACGAAACACACGCCCAATCATCCGGCGAAAGTCGGGCGTTCTGGGACGGACGCTGCGCCCGTGATAGGGCCAAGACGCACACCTGCGGCCATCCAGAACCCCGACGAAGCATGGCATCACGCACTCCAACGTGACAGGGACGCCTCGCTTGCAGGTCATTTGCAAGCCCATGACCAAGAGCAGGGAAAGACACAACCAGTGCCTTTTCGCAACCTTTGGGGCGTCGCCCTGATCGTCCTCACATGGCTTCCTTCCCGCTATACCGAGACAACGGCGCCCTGCGAGAACGAGCGCTCCGTCACGAGGTTCCAGGCGCGATCCCGCATTCGAGAGGTGATGCGTGCGAGCTGCGAGGATTCGCCCTGAACACATCGGCGGCTGCATCGCCAGCATCGCCAGGCAGACAAATTCCCAGCTCGATCCGTCCCGGATGACAAGCGTCAGGACAGACTTTGAATGGGCAGACGAGACAACGATGCGGGGACGGCGCCCACTAAAAGCGGGGCAGCATTCACGACAGCCCACCAATCGCAATATGATCGTCCCCCAGCGCAAAACACCTACGTGTGAGGGCTTGATTGCACACAGTTGAGCCCAGCGACGTTGATCAAGATGAATTCCGTTGCACCTATACTACGCTGACAACACACATCGTCCCAGCGATCTCGAGGGGAGGTCCTGCATCATCCTGCATCGATTTCTGCTACCCATACTGGAAGATCGATGTCAACAACAATGGGCTTGTTGAACGTCGTCTTGAGATGATGGGGACCCAAGAAAGCCGCATTGATCATGACAGTTTCCCTCCGTTCGGCGGCCTCCACGTCAGCCCGTTGCCCAAGTCCCACCTCCCCTGGGCGGCATTCAATCGCGCCCCCGGGCAAAACCTTTGTCCTTCCTCCTCCTGCCTCATCAGCTACGCCCTCGAACAACAGACGACTTTTATTACCACAAGGCTGACGGACGTCAGGCAAACTTGCCAGGCCCCCACCCGGTTCGCCCTGGGACGACAGCTCGGGATTACACGTCTGACGTGTCAGCCTACCGCCATTGTCCAAAGGCCGCCCTCCTTTCGAGCTCAAATCGACCATGGACTGCTTCTTCCCCGTGCCTGGGTCTTCCCAGACCTCCACGCTCTCCGTCAGGCATCCGTTCCCGGGAGAGTGCAGGTTCCACCGCACCCTCTCCACACCACGTGCCTCGTGTATATGTCCAAACACGGATACCATTGGCCGCACGCGATGGAGGGCGCGGAGCAGAGCCTCACAGCCCGTTCTATCGTCGTGGACAGCCTTGTCACAGTGACCAAACGGCGGCGTATGCGTAACCACAATGTCGGCGTCGGAGGGGATCGCATCCCACAGTTCCCGCGCCGTTCCAGGGTTGTACCCAAAAGCCCAGTTCCGGCTAGTAGGCGTGCACGGGCTACCATATACCTTGAAGCAGGTACGCGGTCCATCCTCTGCGTTCAAATAGATGGTCGCGGCCTCGTTCTCCAGATACGTTATCGACTTCGACTCGGTGAGTAGCTTCCGGTTCTCCTCTGGATACTGCGGCTCTGGCCACTTCCGCCGACCGGATCCGCCATCGCGCTGCTTCGCGAAGAAGGGCGCGTCGAGAGTCAGGTCGTGGTTTCCTGATTGCATGAGTCGACGGCGCTTCGATTGTAAGGGCAACCAACTGACCAGCCACCACGATCTTGGCTTCAAACTCGGTGCTCTCCAGCCATCGCACTGTCTTTTCTAGTTCGTGGCGGCTCCCCTGCTTGGTCAGATCCCCAGCGTGGATGAGCACGTCGCCCCGCGGCAGCTTGGGCGTCTGATTATGCGTGTCGGAGATGCAGACTATGCGCGTCTTGCGCGTCGGCCGAGATGCTGTACTGGCCGTCATCATGCATCATATCGAACACCTTCCTTTCGTCGTGCTGACTCCGATCTGATTAATGTCCCAAGACTTGCGCCTCCTTCGTAGGCTTAGCCCGTATGAGTCATGCCTTACGTCTGCTCACATAAAAGGTACGACCTGCAAGTGACCGACTATCCCCCAATTCGCCATAGCAGCAAAGGCGCCCAGCCCGGTTTACAACCCTCGGTTCGCCCGTCGTGGTCCCCAAGCTGCCAGCTTCGCGATCGGCCTTTCTGCGCCACTGCGCCAGCGCCACAGGGGATAGCCGAGCACCGCCACTTCCTCTCTTCCCCACCCCGCACAGCAAGCATTACCAGACAGCCTCGCATACCCGGAAGGCCGGTCCATCTTCCGCAGCGCAATTCCAACGCAACACCGTAGCAGCTTCTAGAACCCTCTGCACCCCTAGTCTAGCGGTCTGACGAGCGGGGCGCGAAAAAAATGAAGCTGAGGGCTAGCATGTACGCGGCGCTAGAGGAATGGCTCACCGCAACGTGGCGTGCAGGGGTGGTGCTGGGAGAGATGTACGTTGCGAGGTAGTAGGGCTGCAACGTGGTCGGCTTATGTTTCGGGTTCTCGTGACGGAGAAAGGGGAAGGGGTAGGTTAACCTCGTGCTTGGGGTGTTTCGCAGCTTTTGCGGTGGGGGTGCTACGAAGGACCTGCGGAGGAGTCGCGATGCGCCTCCCATCCACAGTACTGTACTGTGCACCGAAAGAAACGCTGCGGCCCCGAAGAGTGAAGCGTGCGGTGCGTGGGTTTTTATTCGCTTCCCACGCTGAGGCACGGTCTCGCATACCTACCAGGCTTGATAATCATTAATTCTCATTTACCCATTACCTAGGAAAATTACATATGCAATGGTACTCCCTGTGTTCTATTACGCAGTGTTATAGGGAATTCGCGGTTGCGCTAGCGGCTCGTAGTACGATCCTGTTCCTGACCCCGTATGCGAGTTCCAGCATCTATATACATGTATATTTCCCGGATCAGCTACTCGCTTTAAACGACCGTGTTATAGAATAATTATTCCATGGTAGAGGGTTTATTTCGAGTTCTTTGCGAGTTTGAACGTGGTGTTTTGCGAGGGGTTCGAGTGTTGCAGCGCGGTGTTTTAAGAGTATAGCGTTAGGTCTTGTAAGAGGGGGTAGTCACTTTTGCGAGTGTATGGTGATGTAAGGAGGAGAATAAGCATATGCATATGTATTGGCAGCGTAGGACACGGTTTAATATCAAGAACATGTACGCATCGAGGTTCGCGTCGCACACGTTTCCTGCAGGACTGGCTACGAGGCGCTTTACTGTATCTAGCTATCTTTATATCTGGTACACCTGCATAATCAAATAAGAGGGATCAAGAGCAAGGGTAGGAGAAAGCCAGATCCACGGAGCAGCGCCACGAACACGGGTCGCAGAACGCCGTGCGAGATTAACACAAAGGAGACCCTCCACAAGAAATTTCTGTCCACCGTATCCTGAAGATCGAATGAGAAAGCCAAACTCCATGCATGTATCCAGATGCAGGTGTCCTCCCTTGCGCGTGTACAGCGCTCATAGCGTCAAAGCTGATGGTGCAGATACCGTCTCTGGTCGGAGTCAGTCGCATGTATTCAGAGGGCGAGACCCCAACCGTCCAAGGACATGCACATGTCATCGAACTGGGCTGATGGAGTGCCGCCGTGGATTGCGGAGCCACGTTTACCTCGTGCAGGAGCCCGCCACCGTCATACCCATGAGGATATCCATGTAGAAAACGCCCGTACAAACCAAAAGCCCAGAATGCAGAACATCGTTCCCGGCGAGGAGGTCCTGCGGACCCCTTCGACCAGCCGTACGCCGCCTCGAAAGGCCACGAAAAAAGAAAAGGAAAAGGGGAAAATCGACCATAATCAAATGCGCCAAGATGAAGTAAAGGGACTAATTTTGGTTAACGAATCGAGCGGAGTCTGCGTCCTCGGGTGGGTGTGCTGCCGCCGAAAGGGTTGTCTGCGACGAGCATTCCGCGCCCGAAGAGCCGCTACAAGAGCATCGAGTCCGCCTCGTCCCGGAACAATGTGCACCAGACACCTAGTCCCGTATAGCCCAGTTTCCATTTTCCCACTCCGCGCCAGTCTCCTCGTGCAGCCGGCTGCGAAGGACACTCTCAGGGTCGTTCTCGTCAGAGCGGACAGTGTCCGAGTGCCCCTCGTGGATACGCATGATGCCGTTTACGGTCGGGCTGGGAGGTGACGTAGTTGAAGACTGCCAGACGTGGTTGTCGCCACCGAACCACTCTTCGTCGTTCATAGCATCGAGTCCGTCGTCGGGAACCTCTTCGATGCGAATGTCGTCGCTTTCCGTCAGCGCCGCTGCCAGGTCGGATATCTCGACGTCCTGCTGGTCCTTGGTGGCGTGCACTCCATCGTAGCCACGCTGATCGTAGGTGCCGCTGGCCTCGCCCGTGAGGGGAATACCGCCGGAGCTGCCGCTAGAATGGTTGCTGGACGAAGAGATGTTTCGCAAGTGCATGTGAGCCGCTTCGCGAAGCTGGCGGTGTCGAGCAAACTGTCGCCATGTCAAGGAATGCGGGTCGAACAAGGCCGGATCGTATAATAGGCACGATTCTTTCGGAAGTGCGACAACTTCTCCCTTGCGAAGCAGCTCCCCAAGTGCGGCCTCGTCGTGGTTCCTGGCGCGCTCGTCCGCTACTTGGCTGGCCTTGACGCCCGCTAAAGTGAAAGTCAGGCCCAAGCGTGAATGAAAGGAGTTAAACGTTTGCTGAAAAAAGCCCTTTATGTCGGGGTCGAGATAGAAGTTAATCTGCGCTTCTTGTCCGCCTCTTTGATATGTACGGATTCGGTTCATGTAGAAATCGACCATCTTGACGACATACGGGCCGCATGGACCTCCATCGTATTCTCCAGCTTGGTTGTCGTTCCACTGGTCGGGAGCTTCCCATTCCATGACAGGCTTGTATGTTGGGTCCCCAAGTAGCTTGTTCATAGCCTCTGTAAAGCCTAGGGCTAGCCTCTGCCAATATCCATTTCTCCGGTTTAATGTCCATCCATCGATGAAGTGAGCTTCACCATTGGGGCGGTCGATGGCAAGCAGTGCCCAATGAAGTCCTTGGGCCTGTGCTGCGGACGTTTCGCGCATTCCGTCGTTGATGGGCATAAGAATCCATTTCTTATCCTCAAACATCGCCTTGTACTCCCTCAACTCGTTCATCTCCTTCTCCTCCTGTGCGGACGCTGCGTATTGCACACACTGAGCTGTCGCCGAGCTCGCGATCCCGACACCGTTTGCTTCGCCATTATAGTAGAGCGAGACCAGCTCCAGCGCAGCGTCTAGAGCGGTATCCTCGTACCAGCAATCAGGCCCAGTGAGGCTTGGGATGGAAACGAAATCCTCGATTGGTAGCGAAGCATTACCGAAGTGGAGGTACGTGTCGAGGCGCGTGTCGGGATTCCAATGCGGGCGGATGCGACCCCAGCGATGCAAGTCACGGAATCGAAGTGGATCCGGAAGCGGGAGCTGGCGTCGACGCTGGATCGGCTCGTGTGTCTCACGCACATATATGTCGACCGGTTCGAATCCAAGATGCTCTGCGCGTGTCTGCGCCGGCGCGGCGAAATCTTCGTCCTGGAAGTGGTATTCGTGCGAAACGTAGTCACGCTTCTGCGGGAACATGCCGGGGGCGACGGTCGCATCGATGGTATATCGGCGGCTCTTCAGGGCCGGCCGCGTGACGCTCGTCGGCGCCAGCTCGCGCCCAAATCCACGTGAGGAAGCGACGTATAGGCTCTCGCTCTGATAATATAGCAGCGCGCCCGTTTGCGCGAAAACGTGCGCGAGCTGCTCGTGGTCCTCAATCGGCCACCGCTGCGGGCTCCGGCTCGACGTCCTCTGAGATGCGCCGTCCATGTTTGGTGGTGAAGGACGTAAACGCAACACACCTGAGAGCAAATGAGAGGCAATTTCTTTGGAGAGCTTGCGCTTTTTCGTTTGCGACGTGTGAGCGCTAGGGTCGGTTGAAGCGCCGTCGGTGTCGCGCGCTTTTTGAGTGCGCAGCAGGAGAATATGTTTTTGCAGGCCCATGGTGAGTATATGGCGTCAGGTGAAGTACGCTGATCCGTGTGATTCCACCGCTCGCTGCCGCTACCCGTCACGCTTGCTTCACTGCACGCGTTTGCTGTTCAGAACCTGGCAATGCGTCTCAGCCGTGAAATGAGAAGTAATCGTGCGTGCGAAATTCGACTGGGGAGGCCGTCTGGAAGTTGGTATGTGAAGGCGCAGGTTGTTTTGTGTCAACGCTGTTATGAACTGTTAGAGAAAACCGCAAGCTTATACCATAGGAGAAAGGGAGCAGCATCGCTACATACGTGGACGACCGGATCCACAAAGTATGATGCCATGGCGCGCTGCTCGAAGAATATTTGAATAGTACCCATGGCTTGGGGCAAGCCGCAAGTACCACGGCTAGTCCCTCAACACCGCGCTCCGGTCAAATCACATCGACTCCCATTATGCTGCCTTAAACACCGCTATACTGATGCCTAGAGGAGATACCTGGCATGCACAAAGCTCCGAACTTGACTCATACAGACAAATCGCGTCTTGTTGAAAGCTGAACCACGGAAGCGATGTTGAGCGAGCCAAACCTGCAAATGCAAGCGCGACCCGCATCGCATCGCACACTTGGTAATTTTGTAAATCATGTCAGGGCAAGAAGAACGTACTAAGCTTCCATCAGCACACATGGTGTTGATCCATGTCGTCGTTACTAGCATTGCAGGTTCGATGCGCTGCTTTCGACACCTGGAAATGCCGGAACCGCATGCTGCGAGCGGCGTAACATTCGAGTATTTCTATATCTTCTTAGCTTTCACCACTGAGCCGGGCAGTTATCGAAACGGGAAAGTCTTACCACGCTTGTTACAGTAGAGATCATCATGCCGCACTTCAAGGTATCCACGCGTCAAACCCGCCCGTGCCTTGCGCGATATCCACCAGACGCTTCAATTCTTCCAACATTGTTCATGCAAACATACGGATAACCGGTGTCGTAATCGGTCAATGTGCGGACCAGGCACGCGTCGGCGGATAATAAGCGCAACGTCGTGAAGAGACCGAGACCTCGTTTCAGGAAGTATTTTGCACTGAGAGCATAGTATTCCAGTATTTCGGAGTTGCTGATCTGGTACTGCGAGTTTTGCGAACGGAATAGTATCGGACCCATTGTCACGTGCAAGGTTGTGCAGGCCGTCCAGTATATTGCCATAGCGTAAAAGCGATAGAGACCGACCACCAGGATGTCAGGCAGGCTGACTTGATTCCATGGGCCCTTCGATCCGTTGCGAAAAGCTTCCGCACAACAAGGATGCGCTCTTTATCTCTGCCGACGTTTGAGGCGCTTAACGCAGACAGCGCGCATCGCGAAATATCGCTCTGAGCAGGGAGTTAGCAGTATATCTGCCCATTTAGCCTCGTGGTGTACAGAAGGTGGCTTCCCGAAAGGAGTTGTAACGGGCTTCGGAGCATACACGCCCCAAAAGATGTGGATGTAATGCAACTCTAGCGTCGCTCTGGTCAGAGTTTCGGACGGCAGGAGACGCCCCCCCATTCTGAGCTTAACTTCTTTTGAAAATGGGTGCGCTGCCTTGGTGATTGTGCTGTACGTTCCTTCCCCGAGCTTTTAGGAATGAACCATGACCATGTTACGCTCGTGGCCGCTACAGGTGTATTGCCCGCGTATGCAGTTTCCGCATATTGACCGTGATACATCATCCCGAAGGAGTCTTCGTGAGAGTCTTCGTGAGGCCAAAGCCTCGATCGTATAAACAACTTGGCAGAAGTAATGCGTACTATATTCTTCCTCCGCCAGCAAGTCGCGCATCTTTTCCAACAAGATCTTTAGAATCGCGTAAACCGAATCCCGAGAATGGTTACCTTTGGACCACCCTGCTATTCCTATCACCTTGATCTGTTTCGCAAGCTTAAGCAAATCAAGAGTTATTCCTAGAGGCGCAATCGCGAGACTTCCGAAGGGGACTCTAGTTTGAGAGAGCGTGCGCTAAATGCTATTTTATATCATCTGGCGCAAGCAACGACGAAGTAGGGAAGAAGGACGATCGCCTGTGCTACGTTGGAGTCCATCAGATGATAATAACAAGCTGGATAAATAGGACACCATGGATGCTAGAGTGATGGAGGTGTCGCAGCCTGCTTGCACCAACGTCCGGCGCACAGTGCATCCTATCTAGGACTAGCGGAACGCAGGGGTTCTGCCCTACCGCCGATTCGTCCGAACACCACCCCACGACCACCTTCACCCACAACACCTTACTTAGGCCCTTCGGACGTACGGGGCACCCGTTACTCACGATCTGACCCTGCTCAAACCTCGCATTACGGTACACAATACCAAATCATCTCTACCACGGCCACCCATCCATAGGCGGCGGCTCCCAGCGCTCAAACGGCACGCAATCACCTGGTTCGCCCATCTCCCTGTAGGCTTCAATACGCGCGCGCACAAGGCAGTAGCGCTATAAAGGTAATTTAATTTAATAAAATTAGTATTAAGGCTATTACTTTAAAAAGGAATTATAGTATATATAAAAGATAGTATATAAAAGTATATAAATTTTTACTATAGCTATATTTATTAACTTTTTATTTTTTATATTCTTAACGCGATCTCGACCGCTCTATTAACTATAATAATTTTAATTATTATACTAATACTTATAAAGCTATTTAAAAAAAATTTTTTTACTACTAGCGCTAAACCTAATCTAAAGCTTATTTAAAAAGTAATAGTAAAACTATAAATATATATAATAAATATTATTATAGCTTAAATAAATTAATTTACGCTTAACCTATTTTTATTAAAAAAAAATTAGTACTTATACAGGGGGGTGACATTAAAAAACCTAAATTAAAAAAGTTACCTTTTTTAAAATAATATAACTTTTTAGTTATAACGCCTAAATATACGTGAATTATATCGTTTTAAAGAGAAAATTACAGAGATTATTATTAGAATGTTAGTTACGTTATATTTATTACCTATAATAAATTAAAATTACCTAAATATAGCTAATTTTTTAATCTCTTTTTTAGGTTCCTATAACTTTTTAGTTAGTAAATATATTTAACTAAAATTTTAACTATACTCTTTTAGGCCTAGTATAGGTCACATAACTAGATTTTCGAAGTAGATTAGTAATCTAATAATAAAATTATATTAATTATAAAAATATTACTAAAGCTTATATAATCACTAATTACGTAATATATTATTAATATTATAGTATATTATAATATCTTTTAACTTTTATAAACTTAAACTCCTATTTCCTTAAAATAGAGCTAAAATTCTTAAAACTTAAATCTAAAGTTAAACTTATTTTAAAAGTAAATAATTCTTCTTTTTTAATTACTACTATTTTAGAAAAGTCTTCTACTACTATTTATAAGGCTATAAGGCGTATTAAAAAAAAAGAACAAAATTATAATATAAAAAAAGTTTATAAAGGGGTTATAAAAAAGTTAATAAACAGAGATAAAAGAGTTATTAATAAAGACTTAACTAGAAGTCCTAAAAAGGAAAATAAAAGTATACTATTAAAAAATAATCTAGAGATTTTAAAAAAATAATTATAAAGAGTTTTAAAAAAGGAGGGTTATAAAACTAATATAAGTATAAAAAAACTAATAATTAATAAAGAAAACACTAAAAAAAGAGTAAAATATACTAAAGAATAATTAAAAAATAGTAAATATATAAAACTAGAAAAAATAATATTTTCTAATAAGTTAGTAATATAAAGGGGTAGGGCTAAAAAGAAGTTTTATAGAATAAAGGGTAATAATAGAGTTAGAAGAGAACTGGCTGTTAGCTAATTAAAAAATAGTTATTTTAATTTTTTAAAATATTAAATTATATAACTTTTTATCTATTTTTAGGCTATAGTTTTAGTTTTTTAATATTAATTATATTAATTATTTTATAGGCCACGATCTTACCCTATATATTTAGGGTATAATTTAGGTAGGAGGTAGAAGTAATTTAGTATTTATTAAAATACCTAATTCTTTTACTTCTTATACTAGTAAGAACTTTATAAATAATGTCTTTATACCTAAAGTTAAACTAGTTATAAAAAGGGGTAAGTTTTATAAAGTTTTTTTACCCCTTTGTTTATTAATATAAGATATATATATATTATATAATAATTATAATCTTTATATTAATATCTATTTAGGTTAGAAATTTTAACAAGACAACGTCTCTATTTATAAAATAATAAAGGTTTTAACCCTCCTAAGTAGGAGGCGAAAAACTACTCTACTTAAATAACCTAAGTATAAAACTGTATTATATTTATTAGAATTAATATATAGAGTTTACTATTAATTTAATACTTTCTATTTAATATAGTTTAATTTAATTTTATAATATTATACCTTTTAGAGCGCTAAGGCCCTTAATATAAAGTTTTTCCGCTACTATTATTAGCAGCTTTTTCTAATACTTAATAACTTAATAATAATAACCTCTCTACTAACTCTTAACTCTCCCTCTATAAAAATAATTTTTAAAGTACTAATAACTAATTTAAGTCTCCTTAAGTAATTTAAAGTATTATATACTACTATTTTTATTTATTTTTATTTTTACTTTTACCGTAAGTACCTGCGCTTAATAACCCTCCTATACTTTTACCTTTACCTAGTTATAGCTCCTTTTATACGTATATAAATATATACTTTATACTTTCTCTAATTATAGCTTAAAATTACGGATTCTGTCCCTATAGTATACTACTAGCTTTTTTATACTTTTAGTAATAATTATAGTACACTTTTAAAGTAACTTATTAATAGTATTATATAAAATAGTAAAAACATTTACTTAAATTATATACTATTTATAAACAGCCGTATTACTATATACTTAGGTAATAATATTAATTTTAAATATAATAAGGGCTACTATATTTAACTAAAAGAAGTATACGCGCTATTTAAGCTAAATAAAGTTATTTTTATATAATTTAATATTTTTAATTCTTAATTTAGCGATTTATAAAGCGTAAAAGTATAAGTATTTATTTATAGCTATATAGGGGTTATATAGAGGGCTTATTTATATTTTATTTTTTAACGCTTTATTAGTCTTAATAGTAAAGTATAGATACTATTTAAACTCTTTAATATTAAATATAGTAATTAGGTAACTTTAATAATAAAAAAGTTATATAGTTTCTATATAGTTTTTTTACTATTTATATAGTACGCGTAGGTAACTATATTATATTATTTACTTTTTATAGTACCCGCTAAGTACCCGCTAATATAGGTTACTAGTTTAATACTACAGGGGGGGTGACATTGAAAAACCCAAATTAAAAAAGTTACCTTTTTTAAAATAATATAACTTTTTAGTTATAAGGCCTAAAAATACGTGAATTATATCGTTTTAAAGAGAAAATTACAGAGATTATTATTAGAATGTTAGTTACGTTATATTTATTACCTATAATAAATTAAAATTACCTAAATATAGCTAATTTTTTAATCTCTTTTTTAGGTTCCTATAACTTTTTAGTTAGTAAATATATTTAACTAAAATTTTAACTATACTCTTTTAGGCCTAGTATAGGTTACGTGACTAGATTTTTAAAGTAGATTAGTAATCTAATAATAAAATTATATTAATTATAAAAATATTACTAAGGCTTATATAATTACTAATTACGTAATATATTATTAATATTATAGTATATTATAATATCTTTTAACTTTTATAAACTTAAACTCCTATTTCCTTAAAAATAGAGCCAAAATTCTTAAAACTTAAATCTAAAATTAAACTCCTTTTAAAAGTAAATAATTCTCCTTCTTTAATTGCTACTACCCTAGAAAAGTCTCCTACTACTATTTATAAGGCTATAAGGCGTATTAAAAAGAAAAAACAAAATTATAATATAAAAAAAGTTTATAAAGGGGGTATAAAAAAGTTAATAAAAAGAGATAAAAGAGTTATTAATAGAGACTTAACTAGAAGTCCTAAAAAAGAAAATAAAAATATACTATTAGAAAATAATCTAGAGATTTTAAAAAGACAATTATAAAGAGTTTTAAAAAAGGAGGGTTATAAAACTAATATAAGTACAAAAAAACTAATAATTAATAAAGAAAACGCTAAAAAAAGAGTAAAATACGCTAAAGAACAATTAAAAAATATTAAAAATATAAAACTAGAAAAAATAATATTTTCTAATAAGTTAGCAATATAAAGGGGTAGGGCTAAAAAAAAGTTTTATAGAAAAAGGGGTAATAATAGAATTAAAAGAGAACTGGCTGTTAGCTAATTACGAAGTAAGTTATTTTAATATTTTAAAATATTAAATTATATAACTTTTTATCTATTTTTAGGCTATGGTTTTAGTTTTTTAATATTAATTATATTAATTATTTTATAGGCTACGACCTAACCCTATATATTTAGGGTGTAATTTAGGTAGAAGGTAGAAGTAATTTAGTATTTATTAAAATACCTAATTTTTCTACTTCTTATACTAGTAAGGACTATATAAACAAAG
The DNA here is from genome assembly GCA_030770415.1 of Pleoardoris graminearum. NCBI lineage: Eukaryota > Fungi > Ascomycota > Dothideomycetes > Pleosporales > Didymosphaeriaceae > Pleoardoris > Pleoardoris graminearum. Next base: position 281,503 of record JASEKS010000096.1, read on the forward strand.
TCCTTATACCTGAGGTTAAACCCTATATAAAAAGGGGTAAGTTTTATAATACTTTTTTACCCCTTTTTTTTATAATATAATAATATATATATATATATATTATTATATTATATTATAATTATAATTTTTATAGTAATATTAATTTAGGTTAGTAATTTTAATAAAATAACGTCCCTATTTATAAAACTAGGGACGTTTTAACTTAGTTTAAAAATAACAAAATTAAACTATTTCCTTACCTAGCCTATAGTCCTAATTTAGCCCCTATAGAAAATATATAAGGTTTATTAAAATTAGGGCTAATTAAAAATAAAAAGGCTAATTTAGGTGTAGGAAATAGTTTAAATAGTATAAACGCCTTTATAAAAGCTACTAATAAGGAGTAAAATAAAATACCTTAAAAAGCTATTAATAATTATATTTTATCACTCCCTAACCGTTATAAGGCAGTTATAGAAGCTAAAGGCTATTATACTAAATACTAGTAATATATTATTTACTAGTTTATTATTAAACATGTGAAAAAGTGACTTTTATATATAATTATATAAATAATATATAAATATATAAAAATATTTTATATACTAATAAATCTTAGTACTTATTATTATATATATAAAAATAAGCTAATTTTGCACCTTAAATAAAAAGTTATAATAGCCTAAAGTAGGGTCCTAAAAATTCTATATATTTACTAAATTTTTTTACTCCTTAGGGGATTACTAAGCAGCCTCTAACAGCATAAATAGAATACGCTGGTCTTTCTCTTTAAAATAGTATAATTTACGTATTTTTAGGCCTTATAACTAAAAAGTTATATTATTTTATAAAAAGGTAACTTTTTTAATTTAGGTTTTTTAATATTACCCCCCTGTAAGTACTAAAACTACGTAGGCTAATATACTTCTAGTATAATAAGTAGTATTTACTTAGTTTAAATAAATAATATATTTAATTAAAAATTTTTATATTTAATTAACTTTATAATAGTAATTAAATAGAATTTTTAAAAAAGAATAATCTACGTATAAGAAATTTTATAAAAAGGCTATATAAGACTTTATTAAGTTAATAAATATAAAAAAGGCGTATTAAAATTAATAAATAAAAAATAAATAAATTACTTTACTAGAATATATAATAGTATTCTTTAGCGTATAGTACACTATATAATTATTAGAAAAAAATTAATAGTTTGCCTATTACCCTAAACTAAATATCCTCTCTAAATAATAATAATATACGTACGCGAGGCAACTGTACTAGTAAAAATTAATAAATTTAATAAGATAGTATTAAGGTTATTATCTAAAAGTATAAACTATAGTTAATAAAACTATTTTACTATATATATAAATTCTTCGCCCGTCTATTATACTTATATTTATTTATATATATTCTTTACCTCTATTTCCGCGCTTATATTTAATAATAATAATTATTTTAGGTATAACTATACTACTACTTTACCTAAAAAGGTAATATATTAATAAATAATTTTATAAATTTTATACTAATACTCCGTTTAACCTAAAGCTCTTTAAAAAGGGTAAAAAGTAGTAAATTAAAAATAACCTTTATTAGTATATACATTTAACTAAGTAAAATTTTAAAAGTAATAGCTTTAAATTATAAATTAAGTTTTTTACGCTAGTCTAGCTACTATATTATTATTTAAGATCAGAATTTAACGTAGGTAAGTAATTACCCCTTTCTTATAATAAATAACTAATTTTAATAAGACTTCTATAATAGTATATTAAAAATAAGCTATCTAAAATTAAAGAGCTTCTTAAAAAAAATTATAAAAAAAGCCTTATAAAGGACCCGTAAAACTCCTTTTATTATAAAATATTAATAAAGAAGGAGAAAGTATATTTATATATTTTATATTTATATATTAATTAAATAAATAGTGTAGCTATAGTAGCTTAAGATAACTAAAAGGGGTTTTAAAAAAGGAGAAGTATATATATATCTTTATACTTAATATATCGAAAAAGTTAGGTAAGGCTAAGTTAAAAAAGGTATAGCGCCGTGCTTAGCGCGCCCCCCTAAAAAATGTTAAATTAAAAAACTTTAATATAAAAAGTCTAGTACTAACTACTGTATTCTTTAGAGATATATAGGTAGTAGTAGTAACTACTATTTATATATCTCTCCTTTATCTTTCTTATAGCGTTTATTAAATAAAGAAAGATACTTACTAAAATATTATCGTTTTTCTTTTTTAAAGGTCCTAATACTACTACTCCTTTTATTAACGCTAATAACGAGATAATTTTTATTAATCTTAAGGTTTCTAAAATAGCGTCTAGTATAATTACCTAAATTTTTCCTCTAGTATCTTTTTATTTTATAAGTAATAATAAAGACACGACTCTAGTAGACGCTTACTAGTATAAGTACCTTATTTATTTAAAGGTAGCCGACCTTAATTATAACTTATTAAACAAAATTATAACTATTTTTAATAATAAATACTACTCTAAGTTGGACGAGTTAACTAAATTATTAATAAAAAAAGTAGTTAAAGTCGTAAACGTTAGGTTAGCAGTATTAGCGGCAGTAACTTTAATAGTAGTAGCTTTAATAAGCAAAAATTTAATAGTACTAGTAGTAGAGAAAGTAAAAAAATATAATATATAGTTTATAGTAAAGTTAATAAATAAAATAAATATTTTATAGATACGGTAGGTGCTCCTTAGCGTAAAAAATATAGTAGAGGCGAAAGCGAAAATAAAAATAATAAAGGAGGTAATAGTAATAGTAGTAGAAGTAATAGCAGTAATAGTAAAAATATTTTAAAAATAATTAATATTCTAAAGTTTTAGAGGGGCCTATATATAATATATATTTTTTTGTGTGTTTTCTCTTTAGTGCGTAGGCTAGGCACGTAGGCTAGTAAGTAGATATATTTAGTATTATATTATATTATTATTGTAGGTAAGAAAGGAGATATAATTATAAATAAAAAAGTTAACTATTATTAAACGCTATACTACCTTTGTAAGCGAAGCAAAAAGTAATAAAAATAAATATAACCTCTATTTTATATAAAAATAAAGTTAAAAAAGTAACCGATAGGTTATAACAGCAGTTGTCGGCTAGTATATTTTAACTTTTAAAGAGAGTAGAATATTTTAAAAAATAATCTACTATAATTTATAATTAGTATATTAAATATAAATAATAAAATTACTATATAGATTATTATAGGAAAATTATTTACCTTAAACTAGACTAAGTAAAGTGCGTAACTTTTAACGCCATATACATAATTCCAGAAATATGCCTCATTCGTATTCACGACGCTCGTAGTTCCGCGGTATTACAGACAATTGCAACATACTCTATACTAATGCACGAAGTCCGGGGCGCCGGGATGACGGTGGAATGGGTTCATGTCGGGATTGAGCCCTGGAGCAGGCATTACGAAGGCTTGTCGTACCGTAGCATTTTTGATCGTTTTCTGTCAACGGTCCCTGGTTCGTTATGATGTGATCGTTGGCCTCTGTTGGTTTCTATCGGTTGTTGGCGCAAAGTGGCGGCTTAGGAGAACAGAAGAAGAGGGTAGATATATGTTAACCAGAGGTGGCTGTAGTGCCTGTGAATGCGTCGGGAAAAGCTTTTCCGTGAGAGAGAAATCCACAAGTCTGCGCTGGCAGGGAGGAGAGGGAGAAATGGTGAAGTCGCTTCGGAGACAGCTTCAATACTTCGGTACGCTCCCTTCACACGCTTCCAGAAAGGGTCGGAAAAGGTCCTCAGCCATCTTCTTGCGGTCATACGTAGAACATTTAGTTGCGACGTTGCATAGCAATAGGTAAGGCCATAAAGCGCATCTAACCTTGCTCCCCCCGTGCGAATCGAGGAATAAAAGAGGGAAGGTAGGTTCAGACTCTTTGACGAGTTTCCTTTTGCATAGTATCCATTCTCACCAGCGTCTCCTATATAGGTTCCCTCTTGCGCACGGCAATGTCGAGCGCGTGTCTGCTCCTGAGAGACCAAAAGCAGACACCTAGTCCGCGACGTTGCCCTTACATTGAAGCTTCGACAGCCGATGAACCAATCTTGCCGTGGCGGCGCCATCGAGCCCGTGGACGATCACCCATTAGATGGCTCATCCAGATCGTATTGAGTGCGGTATCTATGTGGGCCGCGTCGTGAGGTACGGTGCACCAGCGTGACAGCGACCAATCCCGTGTAGTGTGATCCGCCCAAACCACGAGTCTGTAGGTCCATTCGGCAACCGCTAAAATAGCGGCGGCTTGGATTGCTAACCTAGAGGTGAAATCGGAAGACAGTGAATTTGGGACCCCTCGACTGACGTGAAGTGGATGCGCTGGATCGGCGATGCGATGGCGAAGGTGTCTGCATTGACTACTCGAGCGTCTCTGGTATTGTTAGTAGATGTGGACTTGGTGACAGCGGTGTTGTGTATGTCCGCTATTCTCCTTTGTGCGCATGACGAAATGCGTTTCACCACCTTGAAGAAGTTGGCGGAGAACCAACCGAACACACATGCGCACGCGCGAACTGTATCAGTTCTTCTTAAAGGTCGCGGGGACGGTTGCCGTAGGAGCTTTGCGCAATAGTAAGGAGAGAGCGCCGCTTGCTTGACGGCGAGGGCGCAAGTTGGCGCATGAATTTCAAATCCCGTGAGATAATCTTTCACCTATAAACCGAATGCACTGCCCCCACCTGTCTTAGCCCGCCTAAGCCGGCGCTTGTTCACGCTGCTACATTTCTAGGCACTCTTACCACTGCGCAATTCCACGCGCAACCACCCAAACTCGTCAACAGAGTTCAACTTCCAATATCACAAAGCCGCAGTCACCCGAAATACCCTCTACACTCGACGGAATGTCCAGTCACTTTCCTATGCCGGGTGGAAGCCATAAGCCCATTCGCATCCGGGTAAGTGTTTATGAGCCACACCTCCGCGAAATACTGTCGCTTTACCTCTTTGCAATCAGAGCTAACTATTGAAAAACTAGAACCCAAACGCCTTCCCTGATTTGCCTCCAAAGTACCGAATTGCCAATGCCATTGCCGACATGGAGAACCATCGGTATGGCGGTGACTTGCGCAAGTGGTCCATCGGGTTCCGTCTATCGCTGGCGCAAGGAGGAGATGCCCATTTCCAAGTTGACAAAGATACCCGGTACACAGCCCCGAAGTTGGCCATGGTTGTCGCCTCCCCGGTCTTGCGTGACTTCTTTTGGCGCAATCCAGATTCCACCGTGTATTGGGTCAAGGACCCCCAGGTCAAATCAGCGATTGTGCATATTGCTAGGTTCTTGCGTGCTGTTATCCGCGCCGAGGAGCTGCATAACATCGACGTTCATGTCACCGATGGTACGACATCTGACGGTATGGGCAACTTGCTGGAAGTTCTGGAGCTTCGTCAAGCGATGCACGCGCTCGGCATGTCTCAATACATCGACCACCTCGACGGAGAGTATAAAGCCTCTTTAGCCCACCGAATCCCTTCAATCGTCGAGACGGACGTACTGCTTCGTCGCTTGTTGCCTGGTGCCGACGAGTTCCTATGCTTACTGGTACAGCGTATGGTTGCGCTCCGACATTCGAATGAATTGGATACTCCCTGGGGTAGGGAGTGGGAGCGATACGTAAACTTAGGTCGTAACGCGCTCCTGAAAGGGGTCTTGACAGTTGCAGAGGAGGCTTATCAGGCAGACAGGAAGCGCGAGCATGCGGAGAAGCGTGCGGAGAAGCGTGCGGAGAAGCGTGCGGAGAAGCGTAGGGCCAAGCGAAAGACACAGCGGGTGTCGAAGATGAAGAGGGATGCTGATTCTGAGTACGCACAGTAGCCCGAACCAGACCTGAGCGCTCCTTTGCTCAACGCCTTCGAAGCGAACAGGTGCTGCTCATCATTCGATTCTCCACTGTAGCAATTTGTCTGTTTTGTATTTGGGTGCGCTTTGCTCGGAACGACAATCAAATGAGCCCTGGCTTTCGAGAGCCCCAACGCAAGACCACCTCCATAGTTTCTTGATTAGCAAGAATCGGATATTGCAGCTTGGCAAAATAGAAGAGCATAGAATAACTACGGTTTCTATATGTGCAGCTTTTAACTGTGAGAATGTTTCCGCTGCTGCCGTATGGAGAATTTGGTGCACATTTGGAAATTATCCAGTTTTCACGCAGGTCCCTTGGCTTGCTGGAGCTTAGAGGATTGAATGCAAATGCAAATTCCATCAGTCCCCCTGTGGGAACCCTCTCGAAAGACCGAAAACACTATGATTATGATTACGAAATATTGTGTAGCTACAATAGCGGCGCTCAAGGCACTTATCGCTCCTGCGGCGTCGACTTCGTCGGCGTTGACTTTGTCAGCGTTGACTTTATTAGTGTTAACTTTGTTGGCGTACGCCCGTATACTCGACAGGCACTTTATAGCTACCTTTACCGCTTGTACGTATAGGTTATTGTTAGGTATATTCTTATAAATAGATATATAAGACTCGGCTTTACTTATAGTTATAATTTTATTTTTAAGGGTAATTATAATATATAAAATTACTATTAGTATACCTATTATAGATAAACACGCCCTCGCTTAGGTACGAGCGCTAAGATAGGTACGCCTACGCTAGCCTACGCTAGCGTCTTAGTATATACTTTTACCTTACCCTAGAGTACTTAGTTAGCTCTCTATATATAGATTCTTATTAAATATTAATATTTAATATTTATTTTTAAGTTTTTATAATATAATTTACGTATTTCTTTACGCCTATAAATAAGGCGTTTATAAAATAATACTCTATATAATAGACTATATAAGCGTTAAATTTTAAAAATCTACGTTTTACTAATTATATAGTTATAATAAACTAATTTTTTATACTATATAGAATACCTATTAGTATAAATAAGATAGTAAAATCTTATATAAAGATCCTACCTAAATAGACTAGTAATAGTACTATTTAAAAATTAGTTAATAATAGTACTACCTAAAACTAGTTAATAATAGCACTACTAAGAAGTATAATATTTACAAATTAATTTAGTATATACTAGCTAATAATATATTATATAATTAGTTAAATAAATTATTATTACTATCGCCGCCGCGATCGCCTAATATAATAAAAAAAATTATATTTAAATTTAAAATTAGTAAGCCCTATAAGAGTATAATTACTAAATTATTAAATATTATTTATAACTTTAGCGAATAGTTTATAAATAGTGTTTTTATTAAAAAAATTAAAAAAAACCTAATAGTAAATAATAGTAAAAAATCTTTAAAGAATAATTACTATAAGAGTAACTTTAGCGTTTCCTATCTTATTTTACTATATATATATTTATATATTAATCGAATAAATAGTGTAGCTGTAGTGGCTCGGGGCGACTAAAAGGGGTTTTAAAAAAGGAGGAGTATGTGTATACCTTTATACTTAATGTGTCGAAAAAGTCTTATTTTACTAAATATTAGTAATAATAATAATAAAAATTTTAATATAATAACTATTACTAGTTAACTTATAATAAACTAGTAATTATAGTATAATTTTATAGTTAACTATAAAATATTTATTAAATAAGTTAAGGCTATAGAAGCCGATATGTTATTATTTATTAAAATAACTATTATAACTAATAAAGAGTACCCTAAAGAAAAATTTAAGTATAAATATTTTATTTTAGCGTATATCCTACCTTATAAATAACTTATAAATAAATATATTATTATTACTATTTCTTTTATTAATAACCTCTAGATAAGTATTATAAAATATTTAAAAGATTAGTTTACTATTATTTTAAAATACTTTTATTACTAAAATATATTATATAATAATATAGACGCGGCTAAATAAATAATTAAATTTATAAAATAGTTAGAAGTAAAAGCGTAAAAACTATAATATACTATTAAAATAAATATAGCGTGACTAGAACTATAGGTTTAGTAATAAAAATAAAATTTTAATAGTACCTTTTAGTTATTTACTTATATTTATTAAAACTATAACGACGTAAGAAACGATATACGTATTCTATAAAAAAAAGTTAAATATTAAATAGTAGTATTAACTAGCCGCTAATAAGGCTTTTAGTAAAATAATTTAATATAATAATAAATATAAGTAATACTCTACTATAGTAACTTAATAAGCGTATAAACTATAAATAAACTAAAATATTAAAAAATATTAGTTAAAGCTTTCTATAGTATTATAACTAATAATAAACATTCTAAAAAGAATAAAAAGTATAAAAAAAATAATAAAAATAGAAAGTAGAGAATAGTATTATATAAGTTACTATAAGATTTTATATTCTTAAATCTATTTAATAATAATACTGGTAATAGCTCTAGTAACTTTATTAGTTTTTTTTTATTATAATAATATAGAGTTAATATTATTTAATAAAACTTATTTTATATTTTATAAGAATTAATAGTAACGCGGTAGTACGCTAGTATTAATAATTAGTACTACTACCTTTAAAAAGCAGCGTTATTTAAATAATAAATAAAAAAAATATTAATAAGTTTACCAGTACTGGTAATAGGAATTTAAATATATAAATTAAAAATAAAAAAATAAAGTTCTAGTAATTATATAAACGTTTTCCTAATAAGGTAGTTTAAAATTAAATATTTTTATTGAGTGTGTAAAAATTATATATTTATTTATATTTATAACTACGCTGTTATATTATTAGATAATTTATATTAAAATATATAAAAACTATATAATAATTTATAAAAAGTATTTAGTTTAATTAATTAATAACTTACTATACTTACAAAATTTAAGTTTAGTAAATTATAATAATATAAAAATAAGTGTTTTAGTAAATAGCTAGCCTATTTTAAAAATAAAGTAATGTAAGTTAATTTAAAATTTACTTTAATAAAGTTTAAAGCTGTAACTAATTTTAATTTATATTTAAAACCTGCCGCGATAAATATAGCCCCGGTAAATAAAATTTAAATATAATTTATTTAATACCTATCCTATTATAAAACTTTTAAAAATATAACTTATAAAAAGCCTTGAAAGAAATATAGTAAAAATAATAAAAATAATAAAAAGTTTTTATAGGTCGGCGCTTTTATTAATAAAAAACCTAATTTTAATAATAGGTATAACCCTATTTCTAAGCTAAATTATTATTTATTTAAAAAATTCTGTATAGTCTAAGCTAAGAAAATATATATTTATTATCTAAAACCTAGCTATGTATCTAATTAAAATTAGTCTAACTTTTATAAAAAAAACTTTATAGCCTTAGTACCGGCTAAATAGCTCTAAATAATAAATATTTAAAATACTAATACTAATAATGCCTATAATAGTAAGTATAATGTTAAATATTAAAGAAAAGTATAATTTCTAAAAATAGTTACTTTTAAAAACTCTCGCCTACGTATAAAATTTTTTGTTAAAATTTTTTAGTATTACTTTATAGTTAAGCGATATATACTAGTAAGCGAATTAAATCTATAACTATTTTTTATTTTATTAAGTAATAGTTACTATATAGCTTATAGTTTATAAAAATAATTTATTACTACTATAGTATACAGTGCGATAGATTATCTACCTAATTATAGTAAAAATCTACTAAATAAGCTACCTTATAGTACTTAGATAAAGCTAATAGTATAAGTTAACACGCCTAATAAAACGTTAGTTATTATATATATTCTTTTAAATAGTAACTGTACTAAATAAGTTATTAATACTAATTTTATACGCGTTTATAAGTTTTAAATAATTATAGTATAGAGCTCTATTATTTTAAAACTTACTAATAGTAACGTTATAAATAAGATAATATACATAGTTAAAATGCGTATAGTAATTAAAGAATATATTAGTAAAAACTAGCACTAGATTATAAATATTATTAATTATAACGTAATAGTTAGATAATTATAGTTTAAGGCTTACAACCCTTTATATAAGTAAAGTAAAAAAATAATAATATTTAAGTTAGACTATTACTATAGTAACTATCTATACTAGTTTCTATCTATTAAAGTAATATATAACTAATATAGTAATAGTTACACTAAAATAATTAAATTAAAAAATAAAGATAGTATTAATATAGTAATTATTTTAACTAAAACTACTATAAAAATAGTTTATTATAATCTAGACTTTATCGTGTAGATAATACTAAAAGACTAAATATATTTTAAAATAGGTAATAATAGGAATAACGTCTAACGTACTTATATAATTTTTATAAAAACTAAGTATATTACTACCGTAGCTACTTAAGCTAATTTTAATAAGTTTTATATAAAACTAGGCAGGCTGCTGCCTATAATTAATAAAATTAAATAAAAATTACTAAAATAATTTTATTATATTACTAATTTTTAGAATTTTAAAAAGGTAGTTAAACTACTATTACGTTAACCGGGCGTAGACTATAAAATATACTTAAAAAAAGGTAGTTAGCTAATTATATAATAATATTTTAGGGCGATACGTAAAAAAGCTAAAGTAATTAAAGCCTATATATAAACTAAAATAGTAAAAAAATATATTTATAAAAGTAATTTTCTATTTACTACTCTACTACTAGTTATTATAAAGTCTAAAGGAGGTATTTATATATATATTAACTATTATTATTGTAATAAAATTACGGTTAAAAATCGTAACGCCCTATTAAAATTAAAAAAAATACTTACCTATATAAATAGAGTGCGCGTTTTCTTTAAGTTTAATATTATTATAGTATTTAATAGGATCTAAATTAAAATAAGTAATAAATATAAAACTATTTTTTTTACGTAGTTCGGTCTATTTAAATATATAATTATACTTTTTAAGTTATATAACGCTTTTAGTACTTTTTAATATTATATTAATTAGCTACTATATAATTACCTAAATAATTTTTATTCTACGTATTTAGATAACGTTATCGTCTTTAGTAAAAATAATATAAATTATAAATAGTGTTACTTTTAGATACTATATAAACTCCGTAAAACTAAACTATATTTTAATATTAATAAATATAAATTCTTTATTTAACGTATTAGCTACTTTAGTATAATTCTATTAGTAAATAAATTAAAAATAAACCTAGCTAAAATTAAAGCTATTATAAAATAGCGGTAATCTAAAATAGTTAAGAATATTTAGACGTTTAGTAGTTTAATAAACTTTTATTAATAATTTATATACTACTTCTCTTAAGTTACGAGACTATTAATTAAATTAATATATAATATTATAGGAAAAGTTACGCTAATACTTACTACTAAAAAGACCATTAAGTAGTTTAAATACGCCTTTATTAACGCTTTAATATTTATCTATTTTAACTCTAACGCGTATATAATTATAAAAACTAGTATATCTAATTAAATTATTACTAGTATACTCTCTTAGTATAAAAATAATATTTTATAATCTATTACCCTCTTCTTAATAAAGATAAAACCTATAAAACTTAACTATCCTATTTATAATAAAAAGCTTATAGTAATTATCCGTACTTTTAAAGAATAGTAATCTAAGCTTACTAGTATACTTAATTCTATAGAGGTATTCGCTAACTATAAAACTTTAAAATACTTTATAATAATTAAATAGTTAAATTACTAATAAGCCTAATAGGCTAAGTTCTTATTAGAATTTAATTTTATAATTAAATATAGGCGCGGTAAGAAAGGTATAAAGCCTAATATATTAATATAATAAACTAAAGACGTTTTTATAAATATATATAATTATTAAATATAGCACTAATAGTAAGTACTATTACTTTTTAAATAATTTAAACTATTTATATATACTATATACGACGGCAGCTCTTAATATACTATATACTTAGCTAAAATCTTAACAGATATAATAGAATTAGATACTATAAGCTTATTATAATAAATTTATAAAATTAGTAAAAAGCTATTTATTTCTAATAGTTAAAATAAGGATACTATTTTAAAATTTTATAATAGTTATAAGGACGCTAATAACGCGAACCTATTAGGGCTACTTAAAATAATTAGTTTTTAGAATAATATTATTAAAGCTATAGTTAATACTATAGAAAGCGGTGCGCGCTGTATACCTTATTAATTTTATTATAAATAAAGTATTTATATTAAGTTATAAGACTACCGCCTTAATAATAACTTATTATATATTAATAATAAGATTTTTATTTTATATAATAAAGAGTTTTATACGCGTATTATATAACTATATTATAATAAAATAATTTTTCGACACATTAAGTATAAAGGCATATATATACTCCTCCTTTTTTAAAACCCCTTTTAGTCACCCTAAGCCACTATAGCCACACTATTTGTTCGATTAATATATAAATATATATATTATAATAACTATACTACTAAATATAATAATAAGTATAAAATATATACGTGATTATTATAATACTATTACTAGTTATACTATATAAATAGCGTTATGTAATATATACGTAACTATTTTACCTACGCTAAAGTAAAATTAAAACGTAAAAGTAAGTATAGTTTATTATATCCTTTACCTATACTAGATATATATTAGATAAGTATATCTATTAATTTTATTACGCTATTATCTAAAAGCTATTATAATAGTTATATTTTTTTTAACACATTAAGTATAAAGGCATGTATATACTCCTTCTTTTTTAAATCCCCTTTTGGGTCACCCCGAACCACTATAGCCACACTTTTTATTTAATTAATATATAAATATATATATATATAAGAGTTATAATTATAGATATATTATAGTTCTAGTTAACTAACTATTTAAAAAAAAATTTATACCTTTAATATTCCTTAACGCTAAGGCTTATATTTAGACTTTTATTAAGTACGTTTAGTATAAGAAGAAATACCTATTAAAGTTTATAACTAATTATAGTACGTAATTTATATTTTAGTTTTAAAAATAACTATATAAAAAAGTTAGTATAACACTAAAATTATTTATAGCCTTCTACTTAAAAATAAATAAATAAATAAAAATTACTAATTAAGTATTAAAAACTTATTTATCCTGCTTTATTAATTATAAGTAAAGTAACTAAATAGAGTTATTACCTATTATAGAATTTAAGGTAAATAGTAGTATTATATTAATAAGTATAATATTATTTAAAGCCATAAAGAGATATTTACTATATATAAGTACTAAATCTTTTAGCGTACTATTAAAAAAATAAAAAGTAATACGCAACGCGTAAGCTATAAATAGACTTTTTATATATATAGACTATATATAAAGGCATACACATACTCCTCCTTTTTTGAAACCCCTTTTGGTCGCCCCGAGCCACCACAGCCACACTATTTGTTCGATTAATATATAAATATATAGACTATATAAGATAATAACTACGTTTAGTACTAGCGTAGGTATAAGTAAAAATTAAAAAATACGCTAATAACTAATAACTACCTGCCCTAGAAATTTATATAGGTAATTAGATTATACTTAATATATATAACGTCTGTACGCATTGCTCTAAATAATTAAAAAATAAGAACTTAGAACTATTTAAAGTTATTATATTTATATATTAATTAAATAAATAGTACGGCTATAGTGGCTCGGGGTAACTAAAAGATATTTTAAAAAAGGAGGAGTATGTGTATACCTTTATATTAAAGTTATTAATATATATAATAAATAACTAGACAATTATTATAGTACTAACTAAACTTTTAAACTTAATTTTACTAGTTATGCTATACTTAAAGACGTCTACCTATAGTTCTATCTATAGTTATTTTATTTATAAAATATAACACTACTACTAAAGTAGTAATAAAAGCTATAAAACTTTATTACTATAAAAGAAAAACTACCTATCTATAACGTTAACGTAATACTAGACTATAAAATTAATAAATATATAATTAACTTAGATACTAGTTATAAAGGCCTATTAAAATTTCTTATTAAATAGAAGGACTATAATAACCCTAACTAGTAATTTTATTTTAATATTATAGACTATTAAAAATACTTTATAGAATACTATCGGTAGTACTTATAGACGCCCTAATAATTAAGTATATTTTTTTAAAAGCTTACGATATATAAATAGCCATTGTCTAGCTTATAATAAATAAATAATTAATAGATAACTAACAGCTAACTAGTAGATAATTAATAGATAATTAAAGATAATTAGAGGATAATTAGAGGATAATTAATAAATAATAAGGTATAGTTAGTAAATAAATAGTATAATAGAATTATAAGAATAATATAACTTAGTATAAAGGACTTTCTTAAAGGTATAGATAGTATATTTATATATTTGTATATTAATCGAACAAAGAGTGTGGCTGTGGTAGCTTAGGACGACTAAAAGGGATTCGAAAAAGGAGGAGTATATATATACCTTTATAGTATAGATAGTAAATAAAAAAAACTACGCTTACCTATTAAATTTTATAACTCTAATAGTTAGGTTATAGATAAAAATAGCTTTAGAGTTTACTATTTAAGTAGTTATACATTTTACTGCTTTAATAGAAATATTTTACTTTTATAAATATTTAACTTCGCCCTACTATATAAAAGTTAAAAATATATAAAGCTAATTATAAAGCTTTAAAAATAAAACTTTTTAGAAAAGGGAATAGTATTATAGGTAAACGTGCTTTTACTTAAATATAAGTACTAAAATAGGTACGCCTACGCTAGCCTACGCTAGTATTTTAGTATATACTTTTATTTTATTTTAAAGCACCTAATTAGTTCTCTATATATAAATTTTTATTAAATATTAATATTTAATATCTACTTTTAAGCCTCCGTAATAATATCTATAATAAATATTAACTAACTATATTTTATAAGCTACTAAGAATAAATATTATACTAGTATTTACGTTAATATACTAGATTCTATTATATAACTTTAATAATATAATAGAGTAATAGTATTATAGCGTTACTAGTACTATAGTACTACTTAGCCTAAAAAAAAAAGAGTAAAAGTAATTATAGTTTTAAACTACTAGTATACTAAACTTTAGTTCGCTAAGTTATATATTAAACTATATATTAAGCTATACGCTATAGTTATAAATTTAAATTTAATTAAAATAAAAATATTTTTTATAATTTTTATATATACTTATTATTTAACAATATCTAAGGAAATAATTTTTTTTAGCTTATAGCTTTTTTAGACTAGTGTCTTAACGCTACACTTTACCTCTATTTATATAAAGGCACTTATCGCGGTGAACCAGGGCAAAGGGAAGCTTCATTCACCTGGGGACCGAGTCCGGTGAGCACCTTTTTCCGATCCGTGTTCTCAACAGCGCCATATAAACTCTACCTACCCGCTGCTCCGGAAAACTTTCTTGCTATCAGAGAACCACCGCCTCATCCATCAGTCAATCGGCAAAGATAAAGATAGGACCGCACCTAGTCCTACTATTCGCTTAAACCAATAATTACCTAGGTACCAGCCAGAATGTCGAAGTTCCTTACCACAAATGGAACCCGCAAGCATATCAAATTGGAAAATGTCTCCCGGTCAACGGACCCGCAGGCCGTTCGGATAGCAAAGATCCTCAAAGTACAGGAGAACATGTATGGCGGTGGAGACCTCAAGAACTGGTCACAAAGCGCTCGCAAAGAGTTGGGTGGAGCTGGAGGCGCCGCCTTCCTCCTGCCGAAAGGTGAGTCTCTCGGTTCAAGACAATGATTGAAGTTGCTGATGATCAAAAGGTCGCAACGGTCAGTTTTGGCGCTACGAGGCACCGAAGCTTGCGATGATTGTGGCTTCACCCGTTATGGCTACCTATTTCAAAGAGAATCCAGAATCAAAGGAGTTCAAGTGCCTCAACCCCTACTTCAAGGGTAAGGCAATGGAGTCAATCGCTCACTGGCTCCGCATTGCCCTTACCGCCAAGATGCTGCACAATATCCGCTTGCCCAAGGTGACAGCCACCATGACCGTGGCGGACCTGAAAGATGCGCTTGATATCCGTGTCGCCATGCAAATTCTCGATATGGCACAGTATATCGACCACTTCGTCTCTACGTATAAGGTCACTCTCGAATATCCCGAAGGCTCCGCCATCGATCCGACGAAGACACCCACCGTTTTCCGAGTTCCGTCTACAGCAGAGGCTCGTACAGTGCTGGATCATGCAGTCGTGGGAGGTCGTGACGATGTGGTGGATGCGCTCGCCTACCACCTTGTAATCTTGAAGAAAAAGAATATGCTCAACAATGAGTGGGTCAAGTTCCTGGAAGATCATGGCAACTTTATGCTACACAATGCAATGAAGCTCGCAGAGGGCGTCTTTGCGCAGAAGGTCAAGGAGCGGCGGCAAGAGCGCGACAAGGTCAAGAAGCACCAGCGTCAACAGAGCATGGCTGGTACGAAGAACGCAGAGGCTACAACCACTGGTGGTGCTTCAGACAAGGCGGTTCCAGAGGCGCTGCAGGGTCGGACGAATAATCTCTACGGAATTCTGGGCAACGTAAATGACTTGGGAGCCGATGACGATGATTAGGGCTGGACCGTTGCGGGCAAACGCTAGGGGCCCTCTTTATTTGCCTTCGATTATGTCCAGGAACGTGAAAGCGGTTTACATGGCCAGCTAACAGCTCTATTTCCTTTATGAAATGTTCAACGATTGAACAAACTTTCCATGACCTACACGTAACTCAATAGCTAGTGTGTATAATTTCCTCGTTCTGTAAATGAAGCGAATAGCATCATGTGTACATAAAGGTATATTGAAAGTGGGATCTGAGCTCTCATTAACGCGATACCGAAGCTAATATTTACTCTATAACTATAATTAAAATCTACGTATAGCAATGATTCTAGGATTAAGTCAACGCCTGTCGCCCGAAATCGCCGTATAACATTGATAAAGATAATGAAGGCGATTCTACCAAAGGTAGTCTTGCTGTATCAAAGCTTACGTGAAATTAGGGTCTTCTCATATTCAATATAGCGGAATGACCCAGCGGGTATGTCTATGAGTATGGAATAACGATTGCTCCTTGCAGGTATAAAAGAGGTATAACAAATTCGAAGTCTTTCGAAACTGCAATCAACCTGATCAATCAGCTTCATATTTGCTATGCTTCATATATGAACGAACCTGTAATTATCGCATAATTCTGTGTTTCAGTTGGATGGTTATATATTATGCTATGGAGGCAAAAAATTTCCCCGCATATGCGTATCGGGCTCTTTCCACCAGAGACCGAGAATATTGCAGCCAGTCCTGGGTTGCCAAACGAGACATGACCTAAGACCCGATGGACGATTAACTATCTTCAGGTCTCCTTCGCGAACTGTACCCGCTAAACAAAAGTACATAATATACAGAAACCCGAGTTGAGGAGCCGGAATCTTAGTGAGGTCCACGACTAGGCCCTTAATCTCGTCGCTTTCCTTCAAGTACCGCATAAGGATGACTGCTAACTCGCGGGCTGACGGATCGCGGTTGGCTAAGATCGTCTTGTAGAGATCAGAGAAGTGAGAAACGTAAGTCTTCATGCCCAGCAGCTCCATGGCGACGTGGACGTCAAGCATGCCCCAGATGTCACCGATATGCGCCTCCTCAGCGACGGCGGAATTGAACATCCTGCAGATGCTTTGTATCAACAACGGCCCAGAGGAAGCGCATCACCACGCCGGTAGCCTTGGGCTTGAAGCGCGGATTAGCCGACTTCCGTCTTCTCCGGCGCCTTCTCGAAGAAACCGTGTAAAGATGATGAAGCGGCTACCATGACGAGTTTAGGAGCCTTGTCTATGTAGGGCTGGGGTTGGTGATACGTTTGGCTTGAGAGCCGGTAGGTCCTGGAGGCTTGAGGTTCTTGTGCACTCTGGATAGAGGTATACTCATGAAGGCAATGCCGCCTCGAAGAAACGCATAGCGGGCACTGTAAGACCTGACACGAGCGTCCTTGTTTTGGCGGTCGCGGACGTCGGCGAAGGTATTGGCGCCTTGAACATACATGGGTTCTTTGTAAAGGAAGCTACTATCCCCCTGATTGATGTCAGTATGGCGCAGGTCTACCACTGGGCGGGCACGCTTTCTTGTCTTCGCACTTACCTGTGCCTCCGATGACGCGCGACGGTGGCTGTTCACGGTCTCGATGATACGTCACATGTATTCACTGCATAGCCCCAATGGGGTAGGCGGGGCCCGAAGACTAAGCGCACGAGACCGAAATGTGGCCAAACACACTGTAGCCACAAATACACTCACCACCGCGACCAGCGATTTTCGGACGTCACTTCAGGCAAATCGCTCCCGCAGAATCAATATGACGCTCCAATTATCCGACCCGCAGAAGCACGCCCTTCTTTGCTTTGACCTGAGCTCTCCCTCCGAACCGGACGTGCGCAAGTGGCCTGCCCAAGACCGCTATAACTTAGTTTTTGGTATCGGTACGGTTTCACTGCGCATAGCGGGTCGCGAGACCTGGGACTATTCGACCGAGACCAATCTCAGCACTGCCACGCACATCGTCGACGTATCTACCCACGCCCTCATAGCTGTATCTTCAACGTTTGCCGAGCACTTTCTAGCAAATCCGGCCTTGGACAGCTTCATTTTCGACGTAGGTCGTATGGATAGCGAGCTGAAGACGGAGCATGAGAAGGCGATTCACGCCCTCTCTAGCTGGCTCTTCGATCTTTCCACCACGCCTGTTGTCTCAGATCTGCAAGCGCCGACGTTCTACTCCGAGATCGCACTCCGTCACATCGCTCGGCAACTGGGCATGTGCGCCTATCTCCCCCGCCGTTCCAACAGCTTCGTTCAACAAGCGCAGAAGCATACTCTTCAACCGTGGCAAATTACTGAGCTCCTGTACGCCAGCTCTATCGAGCCAACCGCCCCGCTTCCTGTAATCCCATGGGACGATCCGCTGCTAACGTACCTCGCCCAAAGGATGATGGAAACTATACTGACGCTATGGCCGTGGGATACAGATAGCTTGTACCGGTGGTTGGGCGAAGAGGAGAACAAAGTTCTCGGCGCTGCTATTGAGAGGATACGCTATGGGAAGAACAAGAAGGACAGTGTGATGTCGCGGGAGCAAAAGAAGACGCTAGAGCTGGTGAAGCTGCTGGGTTCAAAAATCAAATTCGGCTAGACATCAGCCAATGTAGAGGAGTTACCTAGGTATTTGGGCAGTGGTCGTAATTAATTGGAAGTATGACAAAGGGACTTCAAAATCGTGTAATGCAGAAACATAGAGTTCAAAGATCGCCTATAACATTACCTTATAAGGTACGAGTCTCGTGTTCGCACTTAATATATATCTTTGCGTATATCTCTATAACTAAGTTAATTCTATATTCTAAATTTTAACGCTGAACATTCTACGCTATACTACTACTACTTAATCTTAGCCTATAAATATATTATATTAATATTAATAATAGACTATTTCTACTTACGCTTATAATAACCTAATTTAAAATATTATTTATTAATATTTACTAACTAGTACTACTTTATATATATTACTTTATATAAAGGTATACACATACTCCTCCTTTTTTAAAATCCCTTTTGGTCGCCCCGAGCCACCACAGCCATACTTTTTATTCGATTAATATATAAATATATATATTATAATATACTATAAATATACTATCTCTTTTTTTTTTATAAATAGGCGTCTAGTACTAGATTAAAAATTAATATTTACTTATATATTACTATTTCGACTTATTATAACTAAGTATAATAAATATATTTTTAGTATAACGCGTTAATATATAACTGCGTACTATTTATCTCCTATTATTATATTTAGAATATTATAAGAGCTGTTTTATAGGGACCCCTATAGTAGCTAGTAGTTATTTCTTTTAAAATAAAGGTACTACGCTAAAAGCGTAGCTTTATTTAAAAAAAAAAGTGTTAATACTATATATATAAAATTAATATAAATATATATTAAAATATTATTAAAAATTACTACTAAGTAATAATTATATTTAATTCTTAATTCTATATAATTTTTTTTACATAAATAATTTTATATTTATAGTACTTTATATATTTAAAAATATATTTATTTTAAATAAAAAACTAAAATTAATAGTAAAGTTTATTAAGTAATACTTTTTATATTTATATATTAATCGAGTAAAGAGGTGGCTATAGTAGCTTAGGACAACCAAAAAAAATTTAAAAAGAAGAAGTATATATAGTTTTATAAATATTATTATATATATTAGTATTAGCTATAATTATATTTAAACTTTTTTAATATATTAAGTATAAAGGCATGCACATACACCTCCTTTTTTAAAACCTCTTTTGGTCGCCCCGAGCCACTACAGCCACACTTTTTATTTAATTAATATATAAATATATATATTTAATTATTATTATTTATTTTAAGTTATATATTATTAGGATAAAAGAGAAAAAAATATATAACCCTATTTAAGTAAAAAAAAATTCTTATCTTAACTAAATTCTCTTACTACTAAATATTAAAATAAATATTAACTTATTACGTAATTAATAACTATTACGAGAGCGTTAAGATAATAAGCTAAATATAAGGGTATTACTAGGACGTAATCCGTCCTTACTAGAAGCAGTTATAAGGTACGGCAAGAGTACTCTTATTATCTAGAATTAGGGAAGTATACAGACTATTCTATTTAATTAATTTTACTTATCTCTAGTAGTATTTAAATTATAAGTTTCCTATAGTAGCCTTAGATAATAATTTTCTTATAATAATTAATATAGTAATTTTATAATTTATATTTTATATACTAATTATAGATTATAGTAGGTTATTTTTTAAAATATTTTACCCCTTTTAAAAGTTAAAGTACGCTTTTTATTATTATTAATATTTTATAATAAACGGGATTCTATAGATCTTTTATAAGACCTTCTTTATAATTTTTTTTAAAAAGCTCTTTAATTCTAAGTAACTTATTCTTAGTATACTATACTAAAAGTTTTATTAAGGTTAGTTATTTATTATATAAGTTATAAGTTATTTATTATATAAATTATAAATTATTTATTATAAAAGATAATTACTTACTTATATTAAATTCTAATCTTAAATAATAGTATAGTAGCTAGACTAGCGTAAAAAACTAGATTTATAATTTAAAATTATTACTATTAGAGATAAGCTTAGTTAATTATATACGCCTATAATAGTTATCTTTAATTTATTATTTTTTACCCTTTTTTAAAAAGTCCTAGATTAAATAGAGTATTAGTATAGAGTTTATAAAATTATTTATTAATATATTATCTCTTTAGATAATTATATATTTGTATACTAATTAAACAAATAGTGTGGCTGTAGTGGCTCAGGGCGACTAAAAGGGGTTTCAAAAAAGGAGGAGTATATATATACCTTTATACTTAATATGTCGAAAAATTACTCTTTAGATAAAATAGTAGTATAGTTATACTTAAAATAACTATTATTATTATATAGAATAATCGCAGAAATAGAGACAGAGGATATAAATAGGTATAAGTATAATAAATAAGTAAAGAATCTATATACGTAGAGTAGTCTTTATATATTTTTCTTTACTATTAACTATAGTTTATACTTTTAGATAATAACCTTAATACTATTTTATTAAATCTATTAACTTCTACTAGTACGGTTGCCTCGCGCACGTGTATTATTATCGCCTAGAGAGGATAGTAGCCTTAACCCTCAAATTGTAATCACACTGTCCAACATAACATTTACACAAGTAGGATTTACGTAAGCGTCTGTAGATTCGTTTTTTAAACGAAAACAACCTCAGGGTTTCCCGCGCCACCACTTCCAAGCTCTAAAGAACACTGGAAAGGCCATATACTACAAAAGCCACAACATGATGGGTATGGACAGAGTCGGTGACAGGGGAATGAGCGGTCATGTAGATGCGCCCCCTAGCGATCGGTATGGCAAAGTTGGCGGAGAAATAGCAGGCCTTCCAAAGCCGCGGAAACATTTACCTTGACGGCAATTTGGTCCGGACACCCTAACTTTGGGAGACCCTACAATTGATGTATTAAGTCTCCACTCTGATAGTTAATTCAAGAGAAGGAGGTTAACGTCATTTTGACATTACACATGCTGTTAGATTTGAATGTGACAGGACACTGGAGCTAAGATATCAACCCCTTGTTGAAAGTTCTAAAATGGGAAAGCCTGTGCCCGTCACAGGCCGTTGCGGGCCTCCTGGACTTCTATAAACTTGATGTCACGCCTTTCGCCCAACGCCGAGCTCTAAAGCATTCATCTCCCAACCCACCGGCCTAAATATCACCGCAGTAAACATATCCTCCATTATTAGATCCTCGAGTATCTACGAAAATGGCGAACGAAACAGACAAGCCTAAAATGCCTCATACCGCCGAACGCGACTCCGCTGCCTCACTTCTCTTTCCTGACCAAATCGCCTTCGCGCTTTCCGAACTCTGCAACCATCCAGACGAAAACGTACTTGATTGGAACGTTAGCTCGCGCCACGGTCTTATGAAGGGCGGTTACGCGTGTATTCTGTTGGCCAAGCAACCGATGGAAAACGTTGACACTGCACCAGCTTCCCGCGAGCTTCGAGCGAGAGTAACAGACGTCCCGAATGTGTCAATAACTAAGAATACCGACTCAGCTGATGCTCGTATAATCGCCTCAGGCTACGCCGATGATAACACCATCAACTCTACGACCACCGACGCTGCCTCTCTGGTCGCCGTGAGTGCACAAACCTCGACAACCGAGATTAAGACAATTCAACTGGAGCGCGATCCTCAACAAGAATATCACAGCTTCGTGGCGCCAAAACTTGGCATGGTAGTCGCCTCGCCGGTTATGCGGGCCTTCTTTCAGCGAGAACCAGATGCAACGGAATTTGTCCTCCTGAGCCCATATAACAACTTCAACGCCAAAGCCGTTCGGGCAGTCGCAGTCTGGTTATGTCAGCTATTCAAGGCTGAAGAGCCTAGACCCATCGACTCACTGGCTGAACGAAAGGTTCTTAGTACCCTGAAGGACGCGCTCGACATCCGTGTGACGATGCAATTGCTAGGCATGGAAAAGACTTATCTCACCCACTTCTTGCCAGTGTATACGGCCGGCCTTAGCCAGCGTAAGCCCACCACGGCCGAAGCTAAAGCTGTCGTCGCGCATGTCGTACCGGAGCTCTGTTCCTCAGTGGAGCATGATGCTGTGGTATGTGTTCTTGCTGAACGCCTCGCGCAGCTTGAACGCGGGGGACAGCTTGACATTCCTTTGTGGGTGGGATTTCTTCGGAAGGAAAGCAACCGCTGTCTAAGGATCGCAGTCCAGAAGTCCGAGAAAGCTTTCAAGGGGATTGAGACGACTGCATGGCCTCGGACCCTCCCGAAGAAGGGATACCGAAGCGTGAGCGACGAGGTGGACGAAGTGAGCAGGAATAAGCTTTTCGAAGGCGCGGCCAGCATCGAGGAAAAAACGTTGGGAAAGCAGCGAGAGCGTCAGGTTGACGAGGCGCACCAGATCAACAACTGGCTGATTCGAGAAGCGGATGGCAATGTGGGGAAGAAAGGTCCAACCACCTGGCGGATGTCAAGAAAATTCAGTGCGGGATTTAATAGGTTTAGAAGGTTTGTCAACGGATAATTACGCATATTGCGTGTTAAAATCGGTCCGATCTTGTATTTCCGGCATGTTATAAAGCATATCCCGACGGGGCGTTTCCAGCCAGTAAGTCTAGATTATTTGCCTGTGAGGTTTCGGGCCAAAGTAATGGATTGTGCCTATTCGTAGTAATTGATTTATTGTGTTTATCACTACCTACCGTGTGCTGTGTCAATGCTTCTTACTTACACTCTCTACGTGCTGTCTAGCAACACTTCGTGGGATGCAGATAATTTACAACAGTCGGCTAGCATTTCCAAACCTGAAGTGGATAGCGTTCTAACAAACCTACCCCCTTCGTACCCAACGATTTGCATGTACACCGCGTGCAGCAGGACGACATAGAGCACTTTCCAGTCCTATCACCATGTGTATAGAAAAATTGGCAAGTTTAGACGGCTCGCTGGTTATATTGGGAATGTGTATTGGAGTCGGTCTGGGCATAGGCACAGTAGGTGAGCCGAATCATTTAAGCATGATTCTAGTGGCAAAATCGGGGGTGTCTTAGTCTCACTGATGTAGGGAAAATGCTTCTGGTCTCTAGAAAGAAACAACACGTCAAGGACTAACTGCTAGCAGAAACGCAACCCTCACATGCCGTACCCGCCAGCGCGCCGGCCGCTCATAGCACGAAGCTTCGCCTCCTCGTCTAGACGCTTCTGCTCCTTGCGGGCAGTCTCTGCCTTCTCGGCATGCTCTGCACGAACAGTGTCCCAGTAATCCGCGTGAGCGTTCATGACGGCCAGCATTTTAGAGAGCCTCTCCATCCCGTCGTCGAACCGAAAAACGTCTTCGATCTTTTAAAGGAGAGCGGATGGGGTCCGTAGGACCTGGTGTAAAGGAGAGCTGAGTGTCCGCGTAGGCCGCCTACCTCCAATTACGATTAAAATCACTTACGATGGATCTCTATCCTAAATATTGATAGTTTTCTTGCAAGAATCTACCGCATGCGCGCCCTCGTGTCATAAGCTCGCAGTTTATTGTCTAGTGCAAGGAGCCCAGGTAATAACTACCCTATTTGTGTACCGTTAACGCCGAGCACTATTTTTAAACGAGGCTTCGTTCAGTTGATATGGGCTCCGGACGAATTTCCCGCAGATTCTTAGAGTATTGGTAATCCTAGGCGGAGAGCCGATTGTGTATGATTGGCTGGCAGAGGCACTCGGCGTAAGATGGAACGCCTAATTACTTCAACACCAAGACGCTATAGGGTTCCTCTCTACGCGATAATAATACACGTGCGCGAGGTAGCCGTACTAGTAGAAATTAATAGATTTAATAAGATAGTATTAAGGTTATTATTTATAAGTATAAACTATAGTTAATAGAATTATTTTATTAATAAATTTTTTATTTATTTACTATATATCTATTTATATATATCCTCTATTTCTATTTCTATAATTATTATATTTAATAATAATAATTATTTTAAGTATTATTATACTACTACTTTACCTAAAAAAGTAATATATTAATAAATAATTTTATAAGCTCTATACTAATATTTTATTTAATCTAGGGTCTCTTAAAAATAGTAAAAAATAGTATATTAAAAAAACTTATATAAATATATATATAAAGTTAAGTAAAACTCTAATAATTATTTTAATTTAAAAATTAAACTTTTTATATTAGTTTAACTACTATACTATTATTTAAAATTAAAATATTATAAAAGGAAGTAAATAACTACCTTTTATAATAAATAACTAACCTTAATAGGACTTCTAGTATAGTATATTAAAAATAAATTATTTAAAATTAAAAAGTTTTTTAAAAAAAATTATAAAGGACGCCTTATAAAAAATTTATAAAACTTATTCTGTTTTAAAATACTAATAAAGAAAAAAAAAGTATACTTTAACTTTTAAAAAAAGTAAAATATTTTAAAAAATAATTTATTATAATTTATAATTAGTATATTAGATATAAATAATAAAATTACTGTATAGATTATTATAGGAACATTATTATCGCTATAGGGTTCGTGTGGCCTATACGAACCAAAACAAACATCGGCACTAGTTCCGCCAAGGATGGTTCCATCCCGGCGATGCCACACTGCCGTGGAGCTTCCGCGGACATCGGGACACTTAAAATACACCGTAGACTAACCACGCCGACGAAGCACAAGATATCTGTAGAGACTTCTCTAGTCCAGTTCCTTTTATGCACCTAGAGACGTATTGCACCGTCATTTCCAGCAATTGACGAACACACTCAGTGTCCGAAAACAACCAATTACAGTCCAACAGAACGCACGACATAGCATCCTACTCCATTCTCTCAGTGCGTTGGTACCCTTGGAGCGAGGCTAGACGTACCTAACCTTTCTCTATAGCAGAAAAAAAAAGAAGTATGGCTTCCAATCCTCTCTATGACAGGAACAGCAGCGGCATCGAGATTGCGCAAGCCTACTCGAGCAGCATCAAAGGCAAGACCGCACTCATCACGGGCGTATCGATCGGAGGCATCGGCGAGGCAGTCGCCAGATCATTCGCTCATGCTGGCGCCGCGACCGTCATCATCACAGGCCGCGACGATGAGAAGATGTCTGCCGTTCACAATGTTCTTTCCGTCGACTATCCCAACACTCGCTTCCGCTCGCTTAAATTAGATCTGAATTCACTTGTGGCAAGCCGTGAAGCTGCTCAAGAGCTCCTTAATGACACGTCGGTTCAGCAAATAGACGTTACAGTCGCCAACGCTGGCGTGGTCTCTGGGAACCCGCATCGTCAACTGACAGCCGACGGTATCGAAACGCATTTTGGCGCGAACCACCTCGGGCACTTCGTTTTCATCACGACTGTGCTGCCTAAAATCAAAACTGCAGCTAAGACAAACCCACCGGGAGCGACGCGTATCATCATGGTCTCATCTTCTGCCACCGGCGTCAGTCCGATTCGCTTCAGCGATTGGAACTACGAAAAGCACTCAACGGACGTTCCCGAATCCGAGCAAGCGGTATGGCACATGCATCCAATCTTCGATCTCCCTGCCCATCCTGTGTCTTTCAGTTGGCTCACCGCATACGGGCAGAGCAAGACCGCCAATGTGCTCATGGTGGTGCAGCTCAATAAGCTGCTGCAGAACGAGGGCGTGTCAGCCTTTGCGCTGTGTCCAGGGTTTGTAGCGAGCACAGGATCAAAGGCACTCGCCCCGCCGTCGTTTCAGGCGAACCTCGAGGCTGTGCATGAATCCCAAAAGACGATCGATCAGGGTGCTGCGACAGTGATGGTAGCGGCACTGGATCCAGGATTGAAAGGCTCGGAGGCTGTGTGGTTGCAGAATTGTCAGGTTAGCGATAAGATACCACCATGGAGTACGAATGAGGAGTTGGCGGAGAAGCTATGGACGTTGAGCGAGGATATCGTGAAGGAGAAACTAGGGTGATTATTTACACTGCTAATATACTGCATAAAGTAAACGCAGAGGGTGTGGTACGGTAGCAGCCTTGTCGGTTGCACGTACTATGTGTCAGTCAGGGGTCAGCCAGCGAGGCAAAATGTATCAAAAAATACAAGGTATATATCAAGATGGTTAGTACTGGAAATACCTAGTATGGCAAGTGAAATCTTGTCGTAAACAATTGTAACTGCAATGATGAATGTTAGGATCGGGGAAAACATAGTCACTTGGATCCCAATGTTAATCACCACTGCGAAGTGTAAGGTATTTTGTCAAAAAGCTAGGATCATTTCAAACCTGTATCCCAGAAGCGGGAAGCTATACTTACATAATCAGGAGGTTCTCACGACTTCATATATGCTCGGGACTTTTCTGTAACGTATTTCCATGGCCTATCATGCTCTCAGTGCAAGCATTGAGGGATTTTATCTGAAATCGAAAGGTTGTATTGCTATGTGATCGCGCACTGTTACTCGAAATTCTGTGTTTGGAACCCAAGCCACTCATGGAACGTGAAACAAGACTCGGAAGCGGGTCATGGCTAGTCCGCGATGGGCCATTCTTCTCTCCGACCTTGTGCGCTGAGAAGCCCAAAGAAGCTCTGAGTTTGAGTCATCCATACAAGCAGATATGAGCTTCATGTGCTTGGTAAAGGTGCCGTGCCCGTCTCCTTTGAGAATTGCGAGGCTTAGAGACCCATACTGTATCCACCCGAGCGACCACCGCGCGCTGCACACAGCTGCTTTCTCCCGCTCCTTCTTCTCTTGCTGCCACTCCACCTTTTGCTGACGCGCTTGAAGCTAGTCCTCCCGGTACTCCTTGTCATTGGCTTCGCGCTTAGCATGTAGGCGCTCAGCAGCTGTTGCAAGGTTAGGCGACTTGTCCCACAACTCAGCAATCGTAGGGCTATCCTCGTCCTTGCGGTAGTATCCAACGCCACCCCAACGCTGGACGAACATATGCAATATAGAGAAATGTTCCTTGTGCTCCCTGATCCTATCATCCAGCGCGTCGATATTCTCGAACCCAATTACCGTCAGAGGGCTGGACTTGAGGATCGCCCACAACTATCGACGAAGATTCCCGATGTACTTGTCCATACCCAGAGCCTCAGCAACAATTATTAAGTCAATGTCCTCGGCGAATGTGGCGAGTGGAAGGGAGAAGGGATGGTTGTGAACACCCATGTGGCCGTCACAAGATACTTGCCCAACTTCTTAATGGTGTTGCCCAGGGCTAGATGAGATACACCAATCTGGTTCAAACCCTTGCCATCCTTCTCGATGAAGGCTTTGCGGGCCACCGATGACGTGGCAACAGCAAGACGCAGCGGAATGGTACCCACGAATTCGTCGGCGCAAGTGAGGTCGATGAACAAGCCCTCAAGGAGAGCGAGACGGCTGTCGCGGGACAGGTGGCGCATCCTCTCTAGGCGATGATAATACACGTGCGCAAGGCAACCGTGCTAGTAAAGGTTAATAGATTTAACAAGATAGTATTATTAAGATTATAGCCTAAAAGTATAAACTATAATTAATAAAACTATTTTACTATATATATAAATTTTTTACCTATCTACTATATACTTATTTATATTCTCTATCTCTATTTCCGCGATTATTATATTATTTAATAATAATAGTTATTTTAAGTACAGCTATACTGCTATTTTATTAAAAAAAAATAATATATTAATAAATAACTTTATAAGCTTTATATTAATACTTTATTTAACTTAGGGCTCCTTAAAAAGAGTAAAAAATAGTAAATTAAAGAGAATTTTTATAAGCGTATATATAAAGCTAAGTATAACTTTATAAATAATTTTTTTAAATTATAAATTTAGTTTTTTATACTAGTTTAGCTGCTGTATTACTATTTAAAATTAAAATTTAACGTAAGTAAGTAAATAACTGCCTCTTTTTTATAATAAATAACTAACCTTAGTAGAACTTTTAGTATAGTATATTAAAAATAAATTATTTAAAATTAAAAAGCTCCTTAAAAAGGACTATAAAGAACGCCTTATAAAAGACCTATAAAACTAGTTCTATTATAAAATACTAGTAAAAGAGAAGAAAGCGTACTTTAACTTTTAAAAAAAATAAAATATTTTAAAAAATAATTTATTATAATTTATAATAAGCGTATTAGGTATAGATAATAAAATTACTATATAGATTATTATAGGAGAATTATTGTCTAGGTAGCGTATATCTTGCTTCTCGTCAGTCGTATGAACCCGGTCGAGCATCTTGCAGAGCTCCTGTTCGCCCTTCTCGTGCATTTAGTTGAGGGTGTGCTCAGGCCGAGCCTTGTTGAAAACCTTTGAAGCCTTCTGCGCCCCTTTCCAGGCGTTGTTGCTCATTTGGCTGTAGACCTATAGTGGGGGGTGTCGCACCTGGGGCCGGTGGAACGTCGTTGTTCTGTTGAGAAGACATCGTTTTTGATGGAAATGTAGATTGTGTGTACGGGGAGGTCTGGGATGCGGTCGGTTCGACAGTAGGTATGTGTCCATGCGCTCGTACTTTCAGGAATGTCAGTGGAATCGTCTCCTGAGACCCGATCCGTTGTTTGTGTTGAAGAAATGTGTGACCGAGTATGGAGTGGAGATATTGGGGAGTTCATATGAAGCGCACTTAAGCGAATGCATACGCTAGTAGAAAGGTACTGACCACTTGAATAATGCCTGGTGAAAGTCGAATTTACCAAACATTATTTGTGCTAAATTCTTGGCATGTTTGGACATGTTTTGAAGCTAGACATATGTGCTCACCTGTTTCCGAATGTTCCCGAACTTCAAATGTTTGTTGGAGGACCGTCAAAGCCCCTTGTAGGCACGGCTGAATCACGTGCAATCGAACCTTCACCGGCGGCAATCGGACTGACAAGCGAACACGTGCCCCCGACACTAGCGCCTTTCCTTCATCTTCTCTTACTATATAGACTCCAATGACCCATTTTATCGCACAGCCAACCACATCCCCAATACGGCTGCCCAGCAATCTTTCACCAAGATCAAGACGCGCCCTCTCTCTCTCTCTCCTGAACTCGACCTCGAGGAAACAAGGCCACACAATGGTTCCTCCAAACAATAACCAGATCTCCAACAAGCAACCAGAGAAGACTCCACCTGCTGCTCCCCCGGCTCCCGTTGTCGGCTTACCGACCATCTACGGCCGGAAGTCGGGCAAGGTAAGTTTTGTGCCAGGCGTTGTACATGACAGAAAAATACTGACAGTTTCAAACCTCAGACGAAACCAAAGTTGGACGTCAAGACACCTAACAGCCCGTCCACTGTTATCGATGCAATGGACAAGTTGCAAGTCGCGGACGAGCTTCAGGCATTCCAGCAGAACTTCGAAGCACAACTCGCTGATGCTCGCAACAAGAACGACTTCGCGCGGTTGAGGAAGACTACTCACCTTAAGTTATCGGCAAACGTGGCGCAAGACAACAAGAAACTCGCCCGGCTGCAGAAGCAGCGTCACGCCGAGCTCCTGCGCGCCGGTCCAGTCCTACCTCCGCGGCAAGATCTTACTCTTGGAGAGTGGTTGGAGGGTCACCGTGACCTTTTTGGTAACAACGGCAAGCAGATCGTGACCTTTCGTCAACTTGCAGACGTACCTGATCATAAGCGTGTCGCAATGCTTCAGGGTCCCGCCGTCAACATCAACTGCGGCAAAGAGAACATTGCGTTCCCCGTTCGTCTGATTATTCTGCTCTCCATCGTTGCTCGTGACGAGTTCATGCGGAATAAGTTGACGGGTCGAGACATCTCCCCGCTCCTCGCGGACGGTGTCAAGGGCCTCGTTGCCTGGCTGACAACCTCTCTGGCCTCACCGCAGCCCTTCGGTCTGCAGTCCTCCGGCAAGGACGCAAACGGTCTCAAGATTGATCTCGACATCATCCTTGCGGCCGAGTGCTTGTGCATGCCGCAGCTCGTGGGCGCACTACGCGGTTACTGGTGGAAGTGGCTGAAGATTGCTTCAGTGGACGAGCTCGGATTCGACATGCTGCAGGTGTTTGAGAAGCGGATCGAGGAAAGCTTCACGTCCACCATCGTCCGGATGGTTATCAAGGAGCAGGCACTCCGGTACGCTCATGACGAGATTGAGGAGCCGGTCCGTACCCAGCTTCAGGCCTGGTTGGTCGCTCTTCCGAAGATGCACGCCCGCTTCTTTGCCATCGTCAAGGAAGTGGAGAAGAAGCGTGAGGAGCGTCGTCAAAAGGCCAAGCAGCGCCAGAAGAACACCGAGAATGTCCTGCAAGCCACAAAGAACCAGCACAAGCGCCGAGCTGCTGAGATCGTGAACCGTGGTGGCGTGGGCACCTGCTCTGCCGAGGAGGCGCACTTGATCCCACGCCGCGGCATGGGCGCTTAGATCCCTTTCTTTCTGTCTTCGCTATCAACGGGGCATGGACCTGGACACCAAGTCTTGGGACATCCGTATTCATTGTCAAAGGATTGTCAACTTACAAGGAGGGTGTGTGCACAGCACTGCGAGCTACTTGCTCTTCGGCTTTGTTCTTCTGTCAGTCCAGCGATGACAGATATGAAACCGGTCTATGTCCCTGTTGGATGGTCGCTGCACTGCCAGCCTGAGATCGGAACACCGTGATGTTGTACTCAGAAACGGTACCTAGGTAGTTTCCCGTATATTTACAGATATCCAACAATGGTACCTCAAGCGTAATTCTGACTTTTTTCTCGTTGTAACCCCTGTTCCTACCCAGCAATGCACTCCGCCCTGAAAGGTTATTCATGCTCCAGCCTAGCCAGCTACCTTTCGACCCACACGACGTTTTCCAGCAGCATGCTGTCGAACTCCTCCATCGTTCGCATGGTCACCGAAGACTTAGCTTATGCCTCCGCCGACAACCAGATCAAAGCTCCTGCACGTGGTCAGCTCCTCAACTGACTCAATGAGCTTCTGAAGTCGCGAGCCCGTTTATTCGAGGCTATCCACTCCTTCGAGAAGAAGCGCAAGAAGCGCGAACAGCAACCCCAGCGCAAGCGCCAGCACCAGAGGCCTCAGACTGCTGAGCAGAACCGCCAGCGGCGCCAGGCTGCTCCGGAGACTTTCCGTGTTACCAACACCGTATCGGCCAAGGCGTGCTTTCTACCGCGCCGTGCTATCGGAGCCTAGCTTGCGTCCAAAGTTTGATGCTCCCGGCCCATCGGTGTGATTGAATCCAGTATTACATTATGTCAGGCTTCTGAGTTCGTCCCGATGTGTGACGTTCCACATGCTCCCGCTGGCGATGGCAGGTATTGATCGGTGCTTTTGCCCTTTGGATTGCTGCTGCATCATTTGCATTGCCATTATAGGTACCTTGAACTATATTCTAAAGGAGAACTTCCCAAATGGGGTAAACCGTAATGTTCACGAGAAGTTTCTTTTGTCGCTAAACCCATCCACGCGCCAGCCTAAAGTTTAAACAGCTAGCGCGTCCGCGGCGGCAGACTAACGGAGAATCCCGCTCTGTCATTACCTGGATCAATCGCGCACAACGAACATCATAAGAATTTTCCCTTTTCATATATTTCTATCAGGTTTGTATCTAGTATCTTGCTGACCCTTGCGCATCTAGCGATCTTCTTACCCGACTTGCCTTGCCCCACCTTCGCGATCTTCTGATGCAAGCGACGTCCAGACAGGGTCAGGGCGGATTCCATTCATTTTCGTTAAAGTGAAACAGTGGTTCCGACGTTTGGCTCGGCGCGCAGGGATAAGGCGGCTGAGCACGAAGGGGCCGGGATCGAGGATTCAAGAGGTGAGAAATTTAATGCAACCTGGACCATTACGGGAAAATGACCTCGTAGCCCGAATACCTGGTAGGCGTGTGAGCATTTGTGGAAGGATGCGATGTTCAACCGAGTCAGAGGCAGGCAAGGTGCTCAACGCTTTCGCTGATAGTGTTACTAGAGGTGAGATCCAGCGGAGGGCAATTGGGATAGGACGGCAGACGTTCGTCCTCGCACTATTGAGCAGCGGAATCGATCGGGTGACTGGCGTTCGGAGCAACCACGAAAAAAGAGGCAGCTACGCGCCGTTAAACTCGTGCCGGCCCGTTGCCAAAGCGCGCGTGGCGTGGGCGTTCATCCGGGTCGGGTGTCCAGGATCGCGGACCCAGGAGCCGGTGCCAACTATACCCGGGGAACCTGGCATGCCGCTGTCATCGTCTCCTTTCTCCTTCATAGATATTAATCAAAAGTCTCTCTTTGACGGTAACACTTAACATTGGACGGATGTGCGGCTCTCCCTGCGTATAATATGTGGCTACGCCCGCGAAAGAGCGACGGCGCGCAAAGCATTACTCATTATGTGAATCCGGAGAAAGAGGTGAATGCGGGACTGTGGTCACTGTTCACGGGTGCAACAGTGTTTCTAGCACTGAGGTTATATTGCAAGGTCACTCGTCGACATGGGCTCTGGTACGATGACTATGTCCTCATCGTCACATGGGTGAGTGTTCTCTGGCTCTTACATGCGAGCTCGGTTCATATTAAGATGGCTGCAGAGTGTATTATTGCTCACCGACGCGCTGATTGCCCACGAGTATCACACCGGCTACGTATCAACCAACGGATCGAAATGGGACGACCGCATGCACATACTCATCAACATCTCCTCATGCACCAATCTTCTAGGCCAAGCATGGAGCAAGACGGCATTTGGTATCACCCTACTCAAGCTCACCAACCGCTATCAGCAATGGATGATATGGTTCTGCATTGCTACGATGAACGCTTGGATGGCTGCCAAGGTCATATTACAGTGGGCAAAGCTTTGCGACGAGAAAAGCTATGATGTCTGGTACCGGCTGGACTTTTGCGTGGATAAACGCTTCCGAAACGACTTCAAAGAGGCGGGCAATAGTGAGTCGAGTCGCAGTCATTACTTTAGAAAGAGGGCGCTGACCGAGACAGTATACAATATTGTCATGGATTTCGTCTTCGCTTTATTTCCTTGGTGGATTACTTGGAAACTAGACATGAGGAAGAGTGAGAAGATCGGCCTCTGTATCACCATGAGTTTGGGAGTGGTGTAAGTAGAGTCTCCAACCTAATCCAGCTGTCCGATTCATTGACGCGAGGTAGTATCGCGATAGTTGCAGCCGTGCGCGTGGCCTGGAAAGACGCAGGGAACAAGCGCGACCCTCTCTACTACTGTAAGCCCTCACTTTCTCGCATGCCCACTCACCGATCCACGTGTCTTACAACTTATAGGGCGCAATGGCATGTCCAACGTATGGTACTCATCCGAGGTCGCCGGCACCATCCTCGTCCAATGCATCCCCGTCCTGCGCCCTTTCCTTCGCGAAATACACGCCTCGTTTACCTCCAGGCGTATTCCCTCCGATAGCGCAAGCCACAAGATGGGGAGCTGGAGCTGGAGCGTCTCCCGAAAACGCGACAGCAGCGTACCCCCTACTCCTCGTTATGATGTTGACGTCAAAGCGTTGGAAGGCACGAGCGGTTTGAATGGGTTGAATTTTGGTTTCAACGAGACGAAGATCACAGTTAATGATGGGTTTGAGCTGGAGACAATCCGGGAACTGGGCGATGAGGAGCAGGCAAATGGGATTACTAGGGAAAGGAGTTTCCGGACTGTTACTTCAAGTCGGTCTGAACACATGTTCTAGGAGTATTGTTCTACTTGTATCGGGTGGAACAGGCCATTGGATAAACCTGCACGAATACAGTGGTTTGAGCAGGAAGCAGCGATGGTGCAAGACGCATATCCGACCCGATGCCGGAAGGGCTTCATTAACTATGCTACAAGACGGCGCTTTCGTATGTTTGGATACAATATACAACCCAATTATCATCAACCAGCAAGTAAAGTTTGGACCTAGGCCAGGTGAACGAATTGCACCTGAAGTTAGCTCATGCTATGGCCATCGCTGCTCTCGATAGTACATTTTCCATTAGCGAATATTGCAAGTGTGCGAACGCATTAGCATGCTGCTTCGCCACCCAAACACAGACGTCTACTAAACGTGATAGCCAGGGCTTCCGGATTATGAAAAAGGCCACCGTGGCCTTACAATACTGGGAAGACTGTCTCATCAATTCATACTCAGTGATGGGAAACCCAAACCCATTGCGTATATGTCGCTGATCCATTAGCATCGGTACCAAGCATCGGTACTAACACGAGCGTGAAGCGCAGCGCGCTCCTAGATCGACCAAAGAAACATATTGCCCAGCATGCTTCTCCCGTGTTTATATCGCATGACATGGCCTGCAAGCCTCAGGACCGTCGCCACGAAGCAAACAACGAGCGCACAACTACGTCAAACAAATCAGAGTCTTTATAACCGAACCACCTACCCACAAGTAACACGCTACGGCCAGATTAGATAATAATTTTTCTATTCATATTTAATATTCTAGTTATAGATTATAGTAAGTTATTTTTTTTAAATACTCTGCCCCTTTAAAAATTAAAGTATATTTTTTTTATTAAAAATTTATAATAAAATAAATTTTATAATTTATTTTTAAATAGTTATTTAATTTTAAGTAACTTATTTTAAGTAATTTATATTTAGTATATTATATTAGAAGTTTTCTTAAAATTAATTATTTATTATAAAAATTAGTAATTTATTTATTTATTTGGATTTAAATTTTAAATAGTAGTATAGTAGCTAAATTAATATAAAAAATTTTATTTTTAATTTAAAATAGTTATTAGAGACTTACTTAGCTAAATTTTTATTTTATTTTTTTTAAATAATATTATACTTCTAGCGTAATATCTATATTTTTTTAAAAAAAAAAAATACATATTAACTACTATAAAAGTTTTACTAAAACGGCCCTATAATAATTTAAATATAATAATAGAAAACGTAGCGTATAGTTATATATTAATATATTATACTAAAAATAATATTTTATTATAAGAAGTTATAATAGTAATTTATAAGTAAGTATTATCTTTTAACTTAGTATATAGTATTTATTTATATAAAAAATAGTAGTAATAGTTTATACTATTAGTAGTATATTATAAAATATTAATATATATTAGTGTCCCTAATACTATATATATATATAATAAAGGTATATATATACTCCTCGTTTTTTAAACCCTCTTTTAGTTACCTCTACAGCCACTATAGCTATATATTTTTATTTAATTAGTATATAAATATATATATATATATAATAATAATAATAATAATAATAAAAAGTATAATAAGTAGTCTACTAAGTTAAATAACTATATTATACTTTTTATTAAATATTTATAACTTTACTATACATAAACGACTCTATAAAAATAACTCTTATAATACTTTTTATATAACTAAATCTATTTTTATACTATTAATAGTATTTTTATTTATTAAATACTTTTAAAAAGTTCTAAAGTACTATAGTAAGTCTTAACCTATATAGATAGATAGTTAAATTTCTCCAGCACTTTCTTTTCTACTATAGCTAGTAAGTAGTACTACTTTACTTAGACGCTAATTACCCTTAGCTTACTTATCCCTTAGACTACCTACCTACTACTTAGTTATATTATTTTATATTCTCTTAATAACTAATTATACTTATTTATATATTAAAAATACTTTTATAATTCTATTAACTCTAAATAAAAGTAATACTTAAGGTAGGTTTTAGGCCCTAAAACTTATTTTAAAAGAGGGATATAATTATTTCTTAAGAACTAGAGATAAAATAGGTCTTCTTATTATACGCTTTTAGTATTTACGACGCTAGCGCTGTTTTATTTTAATAAAATAACTTATACTATAGTTTTATATTATAAATATATAATTATACTACTTAATTAAATATATTTAACTATTTTACCTATTACTATAATATTATGCGCCCACTTTGCTAGCAAAAAGCAGAGTTTTCAGAAGTGCGGGGCACCGCTAAGGAATCAATGCAAGGCTGTAGGGAAGCCAAAAATCCCTTTGTATTTAGAGGCATTTTAGGCTAAATTGCTATCTAAAGTTAGACGAGATGAAAATCTATTCCTAAATAGGCTTAGCGTGGCGAACTAGGCCTAATTAGGTAATAGATTAGTAGTTTAATATAACTTAATTTAG